>BMAO01009162.1:0-323572 GCA_019973975.1 Trichonephila clavata | reverse complement strand
AACCTAAACTGCCACCACCAATTACTCAAAATCACAGATTCATACCGCGAACACATCAGCACAATCTCACAATTTTACCCAGGAATAAGAACCAAAACCACAGGAGAATTCATTAAGCTATACACAAACACAGACGAAGAACACGACACTCTAGTCGACCTACTTGAAAAACTCAGATACCAACACTACGTAATAACACCCAAATCAAACAGACCAATCAAGGTAGTAATTAAAGGACTACCTAAAAACACAAAATGCACTGAAATTAAAGACGATCTTGTACTTCTCGGATTTAACCCTGAGAAGGTCATTCAACTTATAGGCAGAAAAACAAAACAACCATTACCCGTTTACTTGATCACACTTCCACGCAACATTCATAACCTTAAAATTTTCAACTTAAAAACTATAGGCTACATGAGCATTAGGGTAGAAGGCTTCGAAAGTAAAGGAGTCACCCAATGTTTCACCTGCAACAACTTCAACCACACTTCTGAAAACTGCCACATAAACCCCCGCTGCTTAAAATGCGGAGAAGCTCATATCACACGCGATTGCCACATCAAACAAAAACTAGAAATCAAATACTGCATAAACTGTCAGGTCTACGGCCACATGGCCAACTGGCAGGGTTGCCCTTGCTACCCAAAGCCCCCTAAGGGCGCTGCACTTAACAAACAAAAACACATTTACAAATATATTTAATAGCATAGTCAGACCGAACATATACGCACAAGCGGTCACACAAAACACCATTCACACTAATAAATCACGACAGCACTCAAAGAGCTGGGAATTCACGGCAAACTGAGGCCATAACTGCTCAACAAATAAACCCCATTCCTATTCAAAATTATCCTCTGAATGCTGCTACTAACATCAGTATTCAGCAAACTCTTCAAATAGCCATGTTCGCACTAGCTCAACTCTCTCAAGCCTTTAGCGGCCTCTGGGATAGCCGGAAATTTGAACCAAATCAGTGCCGCCCATGGCAATCCTAACCAATTATACGGCCTAATCGAGACATCCCTCAATAATAATTTTAATGCGTAAATCGTCACCCATTGGCCTCAGTTTCTGTGCTAGGAACGCAAATGGACTGATTAATAGAAGAATTGAACGTATTTTCATAGAGAAGCACGCCCCAGATATTATGCTAATTCAGGAAACACACCTTGAGACGGCCTATACCTTCAGTATTCCAAATTACCCCGCTGCTACAGGAACGATAGAATCACGGAAGACAGAGCGGTGGGAGGCACTCTCATCTGATTAAAAACAACATCAAAACACTTTCACCTTCCAACACCTCAATTACAAGCCATAGAAGCCACTTATTCTTGTCACTCCTCCAAATCACAACCCAATTTCCATCATTTCTGTGTACATTCCTCCCAGATCAGACACTAACATTTTCACTATAGAACCTCGAAAATCTCATTCAGACCAGCAGTGACTGTGTGATCTTTGGTGATTTCAACGCCACACACAACGCTTGGAACTGCTTACACAATTCCACTAGAGGCATTAAACTCTTAAACTTCGCTAATAATAAACCTCAACATTGCTTATCCTAATACACCACACTCGATTGGTAACGGTACAGCAACACAATAGACATCGCGCTCATCAAAATTTTTCTACCCTTTCGACATCTACACTTATCTGATCACAATCCAGTCTTTATTTATTTTAAACTTAAAACACCTACGTACTCAAACAACCCAGAGCAGTCTCCACCTGCTGGTCACAATACACTACAAATTTAAATAGTAATTTCCTCTCTTTTTGATTTCATCCAAACAGCATTACAAAATTCTATGATCTGGAACGCAAACTGAAAAACTTCTCTAACACAGTACTCGCCACCCATAGCCACGCCTCCCGTCCAATAGGAAACGAGCACCGCAGCTACACCCACCTCACAATTCACACCTCATACAACAGAAACAAGCTTCGTAAACGCTATCAGCGTACACTAGACCCCACACACAAAACAGACTACAATCGCGCACAACAAATTGTTAAAAACACTCTTAAAAAATATTCAAATGATTCTTAGAATAAACGGCTGGAAGCACTTAATGCTCAAGACAACAGCCTTTGGAGCACACAAAAATTCTTCAAAAACAAAAGGCATCAGATACCACCACTCGAATGCGCGTCAGGCAGTGCAATCACAGACAAAAACAAAAAAGCAAACATTCTAGCAGACACACTTAAAAATAATTTCACAGGAAACTCACCACAAAATAAAGATGACACCACAGAAGACGATCACATAAATAACACAGTCAGCAATTTTCTCTCTACTAACCCAACTACCTACCTCGACCCCGTCCTGCCGGACGAAATCATCACTTACATTAAAAAATCTAATAGTAAAAAAGCTCCCGGCAAGGACCTCATTACTAACAAAATGATCAAAAATTTCCCTCTTAAAGTTGTACTAATTCTCCCAATTCTCATTAACAAAATTATTAAATTTAATCACTTTCCTACCTTATGGAAAGAGGCTGTAATATTGCCAATTCTCAAACCTGGTAAAAATTCAAAATTGGCTGAGTCATATAGGCCAATTTCTCTACTCTCTAGCTTAAGTAAAATTACCGAATTTATCATCCTCAACAGACTTAAAGATTTTATCTCTCAAAATAACATTATTAACCCAAACCAATATGGATTCATTAAAAACCTTTCCACTACTCACCCTCTTCTTAAACTGACTGAAACTATCACAGCTGGCTTTGAAAAACAAAGATCCACTGGGGCCGTCTTTTTAGACATTCAAAAAGCATTTGACAGAGTCTGGATAAACGACCTCACATTCAAACTTATTAACTACAAAACTTCCCACCACCACTCACTCACCTTCTCCACTCCTACATCACTAATCGCACCTTCTCGGTGCGAGTTAACGACACTTATTCAGATACAAAAAGCATTTATGCTGGAGTAATCCAGGGATCGTTACTCGGTCCCATCATATTTAACCTTTACCTAAATGATATACCAACATATTCACTCACTGACATCAATATGTACTCAGATGACACTGTGGTGCTCGCATGTTTCAAAACACCCAAAACAGTAACTTTTGCACTAAATAAGCATCTCGCACTCCTAGAAAATTACTTCAACAAATGGAAGATCAAAATTAACGTTGACAAATCGGCTGCGGTCGTTTTTACACGAAAGCGTACACTCCCACCCCCACCCACAATGTACAACACAATTATACCCTGGTCTCAGGAAACTAAATACCTTGGTCTCATTTTCGACAGTAAACTTACATGGAAATCACACATTTTACACGCTCGCGACAAATTCCGGAAAGTAATGTTTAAACTCTTCCCCCTAATCAACCGGAATTCTCATTTAGATTTGCATAACAAAGTGCTTCTCTATACAGTCGTTTTGCGTCCCATCATGTCATACGCATGTCCAGTTTGGGGTTATGCAGCCAAGACCAATATTAAAAAATTCTAGATACCGCTCAAAATACTCTCATCAGAATGATAGTTGGCGCCACTAGACGCATGCGCAACGCCGACATTCGTAATTGTTTAAATATACCATCCTTTAAGCAGCATATCCAAGATATCTCGATTAAATTTTTTGATTCACTCAATAGCTCTGATAATATTAATATGCAAAACCTTGAAAATTATACAGCCAATGTTAAGAGGAAGTGACTCAGGAGAATTCTCCTGGATTCGTACAATCCTCCATAACTTAAATTTCTCCTTTTATTTGCTAAATTCAATTCTCTTAACTATTTTTGATCCACTTTTATTTATTGCATTCAATGTTAACTGCTCTTGTGGTGGAGTGCTCAGAGCTCCCGCTACACTCAAGACTATAACTGCAGCACGGCCGTGCGCGGTCAATGCGAAGGAGGGTGTCCGCCTCGCAGAAACCCGGCGGTCGCTTTTTTCATACTTGTCTTAAATTTTTCCCCCTACTGGACATTGCGTCGCCACACATCATTACACACACTCACACCCCCATGGGCAGCCTTTTTTGAGCCAATATCCTCATCACTACTACATCCAAATTGGAAGACGCTCTCTCTTCTACTAGATTCCAAAACCGAGCCGCCAAAGATCATCGCCTCGAAGCCCCGCCTACCGGCCTGCCGCCACTCGTCCAATTGCTAAGCTCCATACTATCCAGCAAGAAAATGCAACTTAACCAAGACCTATACAGAACTTTTTCTAGCCAGATAAGGGTCTGAGGGTTCCCAGAAACCCATGTACCCGAAATTATATCCGTATATCCGTATATATCCGTATATATATCGGTATATATATCCGTATATATGAAAACGAAGGCGAACGCGTACTGGAGAGAAGTAGTTGGTGGACTCCTGGCCGGATTAGCGTCTATTGTTCTATAGTATGGCGCGCCAAAGGGACGCCATGTTGGATAGTAGATTATTATAGAAGAAATAAATAACAGTTAACAATAAAAGATGCCTCATCATTTAACCCGCAGGCCTGGGGCCTGTCATATATATATATATATATAAACTAGATAAGAAACTGTTTCGTAAAAAAAAAAGAAAAGCACTTCAAAAATGTAAACGTTTAGAGTATGATGTTCAGGAAAACAGCACGTACAAACCTGAAAAGTTTTAAAACCTCCCAAAATGTTTAAATTTTTTTTAAATATTTAGGATTTTGCATTTTCTGAAGAATGTTATTTTTGCACGCAATGGTTCACGGTGACAGTGATATCTCTTAAAGTTATTGAAATATTCTTAAGAAACTTTGGGTTTTTTCTTTGTATTATAATGAATGCTTTGTGCTAAAATCTAAGGATAAATTTTCAATTAAGTTACTTTGTAATGTAATTTTATATGAAAAATGTTCTTTTTTAGAAAATCTTGTGTGTTTTCATGTCGAACATCTTTATTTTATAGCTTTATTGTAAAACTTAATTTTTCTTTAGTATACAGCATAGTTAAACATTAAAGAATTGTACTCCTACTAAAATGTTATTTGTTTTTGTGATACATTTTTTTAGAGTTGGTAGCAAAAGAGCAAATTTTTGAAATATTTTGTTTCAGTTTCCTTAATATTTGGAAAAATAATTTTTCAAGAAATTTTTTTTACTGTATTTTTAGTTTTGCAACATACTTACTTAAAAAATAACAACGAAATTCATATTTTAGAAAGTTGTCTCCGAACCCAGTCGGATGCCCATTAGTTTCAATTTCAATGGGTGTCTTTCAAAATCCTTTCAATTGCAGTGATGAAATAAGGCGAAGGGAGACAATAACTCAAATGTTTTTCCAGTCATTTATGGTTCAAAATTACCAGACCTCCGCCAGCATTTCATCAGTGAATTTAACTTAAACCAAACAAAATAAGAAATATATAAGTTGTTTGTCCACATGTGTTCAAAGAAAAGTACAAACTTATTCATTCGAATGACTCCTTAGAAATCAAAATAAATTAAAGTAGGCGGTGCTGTGGTGGCCTCCGTAAGATACAACAAAAATATTTATTTTTTATATTATGCTTATTTCGCAGCCTGCAAGACGCATTGAAGAATATTTTATATTAAAAAAGAAATTATATGCTAAGATATAAGTGTTATGGTACCAAAAAGAATTTATCTAAAAAGAAATTTATGCTAATTTGTTATGTAATTGTTTTAGTAAATGTAATTCCAAAAGTTTTTTTAGCGCAATTGATGGCTAGTTTTTAATTTTAAAATCTTTGAAAAGAAAACAAATTTTTGTTTGATAAGCAAAAATTCCTACCAATAAACATCGTTTGAATGACACAATTTCAAATTTCAGAAGACATAAAGCACAAATAATTCAAATTTATAAAAATTTTCATACTTAAAAGGTACAATGTACAGCCCCTTATTTCAGCTAATCAAGTTCATGCGTTGTACTGCTGCCAACGTTTGATTTTGAAAAAACTTTCATTTAAAAATATATATTTACTAACAATAACAAATCGCAAAGTAAACAAAATGAATTTGATTTAAAAATACCCCAATCATATAAAATTTTATTTTGAAGAACTTCTAGAAGAAACTTAATATTTTGCTATCTTTTCTCGCTAAAATTTAAATTGTACCGAGTGTTACTAGTAAACAACAAATAAAAGTCCAATGTAAGCTTTGAATTCAACGGAAAACACGTGATTATACTCATCATGTGACCACTTTGAATTGACCTATTAAAGTATATTTCTAATTATTTTTGCAGCAAAAAATATTGAAATCACTATTTTTCTATCCAGCGTTTCTTCATGAGTTGAGCGATTGATTCTTTCTTCATCAGTTATCTGTATTTATTAAATTTTACTAAAATGATTCTTTTTTGCTTTCAAATTGGTTATTGAAATTCAAATTTTGCTTCAAAGTAATAATACTTAAAAATTATTTTATTACATTCAGTTTTCTTTCAATATTTTAAAAATCTGCTTAAAAATTTCATAACTGAGAAAAATTATTGGAATATTTTTTTTCTGTTATAAAAATCACGTATCAAAATTTTCTTTTATCGTTAAACATAAGGATAAACTTTATGAAAATATTTTAAACATCAAACCTTTAAGAATAACATAAGCATAAAAAAATCAAAATCGAAAAGTTTTAATAACTTAAAAATATTATTATTCAAAAACAATTTCGGTATGTTTTTATATTTTAGAATATTTGTACAAAGTATCTAAAGCTTGAATAAAAGTAAAATATCTTGTTTTAATTCTTATCACCTCAGGCAGTAACGAAGAAATGGTTACACTACAGCTTACATACTTTTTAACAATTTCTCCGTTTCTATTTCTGAATTTCATCCTTGTTTTGTTCCCCGTCATATTTGTTAACTACGTTAGAAGAAAACTTCCCCCGAACAACGTTCAGCTGATGAGGAGAAATATATGAAAGGAGAAACATCTCGTAAAGTCTTGTTCAACCTCCTTAAATCCTACTTCTTGTTACCCTTGGAGTTTTATAGCCGCAAGGGCATGATCAATATAGAAAACTCATAACTCCTCTTCCAGGGAGAGAGAGATATGATGTCTGGATAAACATTGTCTCTGCAGTCGTTTCTCTTTTACAACAGGAAGCTGGGAGAGGGAAAAATTTATTGGTTTGGTGAGGATTTGGTTATATTGGAGTAAAGGATAAATGAGATCCCTTTTCTTGGTTTGTATTGTTGATAAATTCGTGGTCCTCGTGCTTTGTAAAAGAGAAATACGTTTACATAAAGCCTTTGCGGAGATTTGAAGGAGATTAAAAATCTTGCCTTAATAAAAGAAAATCTAGTTTATTGGTTTATTGGGAATAAGAAAATATTAATGGGAGAATTTGTGAAAATGCATTGTAGATTGGAAAAAATAGATGTAAGTTTTTTGTGATCATTTTTAGTGTTGGTCTTGTCTTTTTCCTGAAAGCTTGTAAGCTCAAGAGAATTTGCCAAATTTTGAGCTTGACTTGTTCAATATTGGATACTATATGATAAATGGGTATTGATAATATAACCATATAAGGGTTACATTGATGTTGACATAGGATAATGTTTATTGATAATATAATAGGATAAATGATATTGATAAAGTTATCAGATATAATGGGTTTTAATATGATAGATTAATACATATATTGATAATAAGATATAATAATGATATTGATATATATATAATATGATAGGGTATTGAGTATTGATAATATGATAGAATAGGGATATTGATAATATGTAAAGGGAAAAACGATTATTTGTTAGAATAAATGAAAAATAATAATGTGAGAATAAGGGGAAACAGATCATATATTGGAATATGGGGAAATGATAACACATGTTAGAATAAGGGGGAAATGATAACACATGTTAGAATAAGGGGAAATGATAACATGTTAGAATAAAGGGGAAATGATAAGGTAATGATGATGTGAGTAACACTGAATCAATGCATGGTAATGTATATTGATAGGATAAAAAATACTGGGTAGATATTAATAACATATCATATGTTGGTTCAATACATATTGAAAAGATAAAAAATACTGTGATATTGATAATATGATAGGATAATGTATGATGATATGGTTAAATATATAATACATACATAAGATGGTTAACATTAAATTTAAGAAACAAAATGTGAGAGTATTTAAAAATATAAAAAGTTGAATTTAATGAGTGGGGAAATTTTAATATATCCCTGGAATACCTTAGTGTATTTGTCCTTTCTAGTAATACATCAAGCAGGACTCTAAGTATTTCGAAACAAGATGAAAATAAAAAAATTAGAAGATCATAAAGAATTCATTACTTATCCTTTGAGTTAATTTACAAATTCACCAACAGGAATGGATGTGAAGTGGTGCACTTATCCGGAGGACAGAACCCACGACCTTCAGCTCCGTAAGCATGTAACATAACACTAGACCAGAGTTTCTCAAACTTTTTTGTCTCATAGACTTGACTCTCCCTTGGGATATTTTCCGGTTTGGTGTAGATCCCTGCTTACTTAATATTGAATTTTTGAAAATTGTTTAACTTAAATATGTTTTTGATAACTGCTTACTTTAAAAGATTTAAAGTTTTAACCATAGTGAGAAAAATTTAAGAAAACAAACGCACCTTAATTTTAAACATTTATTAATTAGATTACTAGATCCGGTACCTGTTACTCAAAATAACTGAGCAAAAAATAAATGGTTTTAATGGGAAGGATGAATCTGATATTTTTAAGCAAATTTTCGGCATCAACTTTGTTAGGTTGAATCCTAAATCTTCTCTACTAGTAGCGTCTAGTCTTTTTCCTTTTTTTTTTTTTTTTGGTTATGAAGATTGGCACTCGAGCTGGACCTTTTTTCTCTAGGAAAAGCAATTGAAAGCTTTCTCATGATATTCACTAATTCGAGTTAGATAGACGTGTTTATATTAAAAATAAAATGTTACGTATGTAAATAAGTAACACCTCTGTGTATATGTGGTTTATTTCATTCTTTAAAAGTTAAAATTAAAGCTATGAACTGAGTTTTCTTTTAGAGAACCTAGCCCTTTCTCTCTCTCTTGGATGGTGAATGCATGATTGATTATTACTTGCCCATGTTTAAATTATTAGACAAATAAATTAAAATTAAATTAAATTAAAATACATTAAAAGAGATTAAAAATTAAATATTATGAAAGTAAAAAGCTTTCCTGAAAACTATGAAGGAAAATTAGAATTACTGATGATCAGAGCCTTATTCCAATTCTCTCGGCCAATGGGGGCCTCGGGAGGTTGAACTGCCCGGCCAATGGGGGTAGCAGCTATTCGTGACATGTTGTGAGTGGGATAGTGTTGAATTTTGTGAGTGCTCCTTTTCCGCGTGGCGAGAGGGAGCGTTCTGATTGGATGTTGTGCTGATGTGGTGGCTTCGGTCCCGGAACTGGTTAAATGAGAGTCACAATCATAGACCCCAATTTACACTTCATGAACCTCCAATTTGTTCCCCTGCTGACGCAGACCCTTTGCAGGCCCCTGGGGGACGACAGAAACCACTTTGGGAATCCCTGCACAAGACCAAAATTATTCCCTTCGCCCAGAGGCTGTTACTGGCTTAAGTAGGTGATACCGCTACAGATGTCTTGTTTTGATTTACGGTATAATTGAATAATATTTTATGTAATAGATAATGAATAGGGAAAAAATATTAAACTAATTTTAAATGTTAAAGTAATAAGTAACTTATAATTTATTGGAGAAAAATATTATCTAAAATAACAGTACGCACATTTTTGATGTCTATTTTGACAAAAATTATTTCAATCATTTTATTAGTTATATTTCGCAAGAATAATTAATATATTAAATTTTATTTAAAATATTTTATATTATGTTAAATTTTTAATTTTTCTAATGCCTTCACAAGTTTACCCTTGAAGTTTATTAATTGTCAACACAATATTGTTTATTACCTTAATAATAAACAAATTAAGAACATTTATTGAAGGTATCTATTTGAAAATAGGTTAAAAGGAACAATACTACAATAATGTTCAGAAATAAATATTAATCACGAATCTGTGGGAATTATTATCACAAATTAAAAATACAAAAGATTTTCGAAAATAGTTCAAATATTTTTTTACAAACGTGAGTAGTTTTCGAATTTGTCCAATCGGATTATTGAAAGTGCAATGAAATTATTGATGCTGCAAGGATCAATAGAAAATTATTTTTAGGATTTTATGTGATTAATAAAGTGTATAAAAACATGTCACCCCATTCGAGTACCTTAACAATATATGTTCAGAAAAAAAAATTTGCATGAAATAATTTTCTCCTAAAAAGTCTGTATAAAACTAATACTCTTATATAGACTTTTTACATAGACTCTTTTATAATTAATACTTTTTTCAATGAAGTTGTTATAACAAAATTAAAGGCATCACATGCATAGTAAAAATAAAATAGAATACTTTTCTTTTTGAAATTATAATATGAACTTTTTTAAACATATTTTGACTGCAGCAAAACTAAAACTAAGTAATTAAATTCGATAATATTGAGCAAGCATAGGAAGTATTTAAAAATTAATAATATGAATTAACTTTTGTGATGTGTTTTTCTCGTAGATAAAAAATTAAACCCATGGTGCGGTATTAATTCTAACCAATGCAGCTGAGGGGCACGAAGTCACGGACAATATTGTTTTTGTCATGTCGAAGATTTGAACCCTTGTTCAACAAAAGGTCAGCTATGTAGAAGAGTTGATGATTTTTAAATTTGTCGAAACTCAAAGCTTTCACGTTGGTTTGGTGAGGAAGTTTGATGCCAGCTCTGATATCCTCGTCACTTAATAGTGGTTTGAAACTATGAGATTCGTTGACCATTCGTCTTGATAATGTTTTAAAATGCAATTTGGACAAAATATTTCGCAACTGGCGTGCCCTCAGTTCAATTCTATTGCCGCTGAAGACCCACCGTGCAGATGGAGCCGTTGCACGTTAAATATGTCGGGGCTAAAATGTCCTCCCATTGGTATGGCGTGGAAGTTGAGAGAGGGGGTGGCGCCTGCTCAGGTGTCGTTCTCGTCGCTTGACCATGGTTCAAAATTACGAAGTCCGCCGCGAAAAGCAATCGTGTAGCTGAATAGTGTGACGATAATATTCCCTCACTCACTTGACAAAATTTTTATGAATTAATCGAAAATAATTCAAATTACATTTTCATTCTTCTGTTTGGATACAATCAAAACTTGAGATATTTTTGGATGCCGTTATATATTAAACGGTTTTATATTACTTGTATTTGCTTAACGGCATGAAATTTAAAGCTCTCTAACAGAAGATAAGACCATGATTTTAGACCAGGGGTCGGCAATCTTTTAACTGTGGCGTGCTAAACCGTCTACCAATTTCATTCAGCGTACCACACAGTTGGACATTTTTGAAACAATTCGATTCCCACGATAATGCGTGTAGAATTACAAAATAAAGGTCAATAATATAGGTTTACAGTTTTATTTCATATTAATTTTGCATCATTTAAATATCGTTCTTAACATCAAAATAAACAGCATAAAATATATAAATATTTCTACAACATAAATAAAAAAATGTACATATATTATGTATTTTTAAACATTTATTAACATAAGAAACAGAGAACATAAAATATAAGAGTATTCCCCTTCATTATAGTTAATTAAAAAGATAAAGAAAAATTTTGATGCGAACCAGTTCTTCCGCCGCTCTACATTCATATCGCAAAATCAGGTGTATAATTAGTGATTTTCAATTTGATGTGATTCTAAGCATTCAGGTGTGTTTCACAATTTCTTTGCGGATTCGAAATATTTTCCATATGAGGAAAGATTTTTTACTTAGATTTGTAGAACCAAAAGTGGAAAGCAGAGAGAGTACATCAAATTCTCTCTCTTCAAACAATTAAATTCACTAGCAATTGCATTCAATAATTTACTTAATAGCTATTTTATTTTTAGAGATATATTTTAGATTTTTTCTTAATTCCGTAAATGTCCATAATTCTGAAGATGTTTGTCAATCAAGATCCATTACAAATTGATCACTTTTTACCCACTCAAAAATTGACTGGAGTGCCACTAAGAATTGCTCAGCGAGCCTTAGGTTGCCGACCCCTGACCTAAACTCAAGATAAGACTAGAGTCCTGAAAACTAGGCACTCAATAACCTGGTCTATAATTCGGCTTCTCGGCGGATAACTCGACCACAACCTTACAGATCGACCCCCCCCCCCGAAAAAAAAAATAGGACTCATTTCTTTAAAAAAAAGTAGCCAGATTTTACAAAATCGTCTGCTTAATTTTCATTCTAGACCAGCGTTTCTTAAACTGGGGGGCGGGACAACTCAAGCATTTGAAAACAAAAGATTATTTAAAAAAAATTATTATATTTATTGCAAATAAACAAAAAAATACATTCTGCATAATAAAATATAAAATACACATTTACATTGATATATTACACTTATAAATGTATCGGTGCTAAACTATGTATTTAATAATTAATTTAACAATACTAAGTTAATAATAAATTTAATAATTACCAGAGACCCCATGGGATTGTCATGCATAAATTATATACAAAAACTAACACTTATTTAGATAATTTGTACGGTTTGTACTTAATCACTTAACTGTCGATTAAAAGTTGCGTGATTCTCTTCTCAATGCCGACAGTTTTCCATGTAGATGCGCATATTGGGGAATAAGAAGCAAATAATTTGGCATTCTCACACACTCGGCCACCCTTCGGTCCACACGAGACCGAGTTTTTGGGACTCTATTGTGTGTATAAAGATTTGTCTACGAACCATTGTACAGTAGAATGCCGTTTATCCGAACGTTTATTATCCGGAGCGTCAAATATCAGAACCAAAGTCCGCATACTTTTTCGAACAGTGCAATACTCAACAGTTGTTTCGTGTGAGGGCCAAAATGACGGGAAAACCCAAGGTCAGGGACATTTGGGGAATTTTAGTTGTGCGATTTGGCAAATATCTGCGCGGAATATTTGGTCAGTTTGTTTCCAAGTGAAGGGGTGTATACGTGCTCTTTAGTTGGGTTTTGTTGATGTAGAAACCTAGATGGTATGCGATGCAGAAGACTATGGATTTCAAATGCTAAATAATGACGAGATTGTGATTTCCGTGCAAGAAGAATCCAACCTTATCGACAATGAAACGGATGAAGACGAGGACTACAACAACGAAAGTAGCAAGGGTTCATCAAATGCTGGAGCGTTTCTGTCTTAGAGACAGTTATGGAGTGGTACGAACAACAATCAGAGTGCTGTCCAACTCAACTACTAATACTGAAGAGAATCGGAGACCTTGCAGGGAAAAAAACGAAGGCGTAAAATGGTACAGCGGAAAATAAGTCATAATTTTCCACAATCAAGGTAAAATTACGACATTTTGCACCTATTTTGCTTTTTCTTCAAGCAAGTTTCCCGCATGTGATGATTTTGAATATTTGTATAGCATCCAGTATCACATACTGCACGGATCGCATTCGGTTTTCGGTTATCCGAACAATCGCATATCCGAACGGTGTCCGGTCCCAATTGATTCGGATAAACGACGTTCTACTGTATAAGGAAAAGGCTAAAATATTTAGAAACAATAATAATCTAATGCGATCATAAAAGGAACAATTAAAAGAAATTCTGAAAAATTCAACCCTAATTCACTCATCTTGTTCCAAAGTTATTCACTCCAGCTTCAGATGACGACAGAATCTAAATCAATGGACCTTGTCCATTCTCGTCCTATTTCTACCCAACAGGATTTCCTTCCAACTTAATGTCAATACAAATGAATTTCTCGGGCTTTATCAATGTTCTTATCAACTTGACATGAAAGTCTGTCACTGACATAACTGCCTGCATTTCTGTTATTCATTCTGTAAACATTCTGAAGCTATGTATCTTTTAATAAGATTCTTTTATCTGAGTGGCAAGATTGCAAAGAGCCGAGTGGGATAAAAAAAATCAAATAAGTGTTTTGGCAACATGCACAACTGATTGAAAAGGACCACGTGATCGGCATATCTGCTATAAATAGTTCATTCAGCTCGCTTCCTCGAGAGTATTTTGCTTTTAGTCGAGAGTAATTTTGTTAAGCCTAATTCGAATGCTGCTATTTCCTGTACAATAAAGCCTTGTCTGTATTTCACTTATGGAGAAAATTTATTAAATTAAAGTGTAGTGTAGGATATAAGAGATTGTGTCTTAAAGCTTGACGTGATACAAATTATTTGCATAAAAATAATTTTTGTAATATATATATATATGATTTTTTAATTAGTTTTTCAGTTATCAATAAAATATTTCATGCATTAGTTATGAATAATCATCAATTACACATCAGTTATCAATAAACCTCAGTGAAGAGTAGCTGGCCTGAAAAGTCATCAAAAAGTTGTTCTTTTTTATTATTTTGTGTCAAACTAGAAATTTCGGTTGTTTTAGTTTAAGATTCATTTGTTCATTAAACTGGCTCTTCGTCGAACAATTTGGTGTATTTGCTTTTCCTAGACTTACCCAAGGTGGCCCTACCGGTGCTTTGAATTGAAATTGATTATGAAGGAGGGGAAAGGGTAAAATTTGTCGATGGCCTCTCAGGCAGGTTGCGCCTGATTGTGTTTCGTTCAGAGGTGAGATTGACGAAAGGCTTAAATTGTTGCGTTATTAAGGGCTATTTTGGTATTGCTTAAGAACAAAGTTTATTTTTAGATTTTAATGTATCTGTGTATTTGCAAAAGTGATTGGCTTATGTTTGTGACTAATATGACTGATAAAAGTCAAATAGTTTATAAAATAGGTAATGTGAATGTTTCATTTTAAAAGTGTTGCACGACTTATTTGGGATCTTTCTGATAATTTATTGCACTTATACTTGGACGCAGATAAATTAAAATCCTATTAGATTCGAAATATTCAAATGTTAGTTTTCAGTTCAGAAACTCTTCCAATTCCTGACTTAACGTTTTGAATTATATTTTACTCGCCCTTTATGAAAAAAACTTGAAACAATAATCCAAGTAACACTAGAGTGTATCATTTTTACACTACATGTAATTTTGTTTACGTTCAATTTCATTATAGTTAAGTGCAAAGTCATAAAAATTGTTTTTATCCATATTTTGTAATCAGCTAAAAGAACCATTTTTTTATAAAAAAAAAAAAAAATCATTTTCATTTTGATTGTTCTGGAAGAGAAACTGAACGCGATTTCTGATAAAAATTCGGTTAAAAACGACCGGGAAAATAACGATATTGGAATTAAAATTAACCACGTAAAGGGTTCAGTATTATTGATAGTAAAATTGTAAATAAGTATCAAAATCCTCACTGTCATTATGGGGTCAGAAACTTTAAGAAGTAATCAATTTGTTTTTCATTTTTTTCATCTAATTTTGGTTTAGAATTAATTAGTACACGATCCAAATTCGATTGCCGAAATTAGTACACAAAAAACAACCCAATTTTGCTTAGCCGTGTAGGGGAGCTATGAACGTTAAATCTGTCCAGAGCTCAAACGTCCTTCCGTTGGGGGTGGTGCGGTAGTTAGGAGAGGGGGTGCCAGCTCAGGTGTTGCTCTCGTCACTTGACCATGGTTCAAAAGTATGAGGTCCGTCGTCAAAAGCCCTCGTGTAGCTGAACAGTGTGATGTTAATATTCAGTCATTCACCAAATTTTGTTTAGAATCTACGTCTTGATTTTTAATGTGCACTTATTAACTAAAGAAATCTTCTTTTATCAAGGTATAAAACTCAAGACACAGTTATAAGTGATGTTGAGTGAGTGAATATTAAAGTCACATTGTTTAGCTACACGATGGCTTTGGCGACGGACCGCGTAATTTTGAACCATGGTCAAGTAACGCGGATGACACCTAAGGTGGCACCCCCTCTCCTAACTACCACATCACACCAACGGGAAGACGTTTGATCTCTCGATAGATTTAACGTGCATCACTCCCCTACACGGCGGGTCTTCAGTGGTACTGAGCTCCAACTCATGACACGCTAGCCATGATCCGATATCTTGACCACTTGGCTACCGCGGCCTAATCGATATTGAATTAAAAAGAATGTTAGAAATAACTTATTTTCAATAAAATTTTATTTTCTACCTTATATATTTTTTCTTTTAACTTTTCTAAAAAGATAAATGCTATGAAAATTATTTTAAGCATATTTAAATGACAAGTATTATGCTAAAAAGACGTGTGGAAATATTACCTATCCATTTCTTTTCAAAAACTACTTGTAAAAACTTTAAAAACAACGACTTACATAGAAATCTTACCTTTCCAATTTTGGTGGATGAAACATACGGTGCGCAATGGCACTAAGAGGCTTAATCGGTGGTTTATCTTTAGCTTCCTCTTTATGCAGAGCAGATGTCTCTACTTGTTGCGAATCCGCCATTTTGAATTTTCCAGAACAATCTTTCTAAACCTCACAATAATTAACCGTTTTTTATTGACAAAATCTTCAAAAAACACGCTCAATGAATATAATGAAGCCTTTTCACTTAACAAAACATTAGCATATCACCTGCTAAATTAATCCTTTGTTGAAGTTACTTACAGACTTGCATTTCGTACCATTATTTCATTCGCTCTAGAAAATTTTCTATTCTCCTTTTGTTGTCGAGCAAACATTTAGAATTCCCTTTCTAACAAATACAGATTTCTTGAAGAATTGAAAGGAAATCTTCATTCATTCAAAGTTGATTCAAACTATCTTTGTTGATTCTCGAATGGCAACAGCTCTGATAAAGTTTCGGGGAAGAATCTTAAAAGGAAATAATCTTTTTCACTTTTCTTTCTTCTAAATCTGTTCTTAATATCTTTCGAATCCTTTCTAGCTAGTGAAAAAAGGGAAATCTTCAAAAGATACCTTAAATAAATGCTGATAAAAAGATTTTCCTATCGTTTCCTTAATAGGGTTACCGATAAATCTTGTTCACTTTCGGTTCACCAAAAGAAGTTTTATTTTTGTTTTTCGTCTCTATTTCTGTAAAGCTTTGGGAAATATATCGAAAAGGTTACGGGTGAAATGTTGTAACAAGAGATTCGAATTGGCGCTCAGTGTTCCGAACTGCGAGTCTGAATCGATATTATTCCAAACACTTTACTGATAATCGATTTATAGGTAGCCTTTATCTTCCAATCTGATGTTTTGTTCATAAATTGAAACTTTACTTGCTTCGCTCACACAGGATCGAAGCCTAAACCGATGAAGATTCTATATCGTAAAGACATTCTAATTTTCCAATGTTTTATCACACTTGTTTCTTCGATAAAGATTTTCGATATTAAAATACGAAACAAAACAGTTCTATCGTTCGTGATATTAATAACAGAATCGAATTTCGTACGTAAAAATCACATTTTATTACTCTTTATGTTCTTCGGAACATTTTTGAAATTTTTCGTTTCTCTTTACGTCTTGTCTTCGAACACAAATCCAATAATTTTATGCTAAAATGAAAAAACGATAATTTCAAGAAAAAAAATCAAAATGTATAAAGAACATTTGATCGTACCATTTTGTAACCATGAATAAATAGAAATGAATCATTACTAAAAATTTGAAAGAAAAAAAAAAGATTCTACTTCATAACTTTTTACAACAGCTTGCAAATTTGAATAAGTGAACATTTACACACACACATTTAAAATTTTAAATTTCAATAGGAGATTCATTCACTCAGACCACACACAATCACACTTTAAACTTAAGAATTTTTGATTGGATAATATGAAAGTTTTACTTATAATTCCTTAAGTAACAAACTGTATTATTGCTTGTAATAACCTATTTAAAGATTTATTTTTATTTCTATTTTGTTATATGAGAGCAGATTTCAAATCAATTGGTGCTTTGGACCAATTGGACAAAACATTAAATACATGAGAAATTCATGTGTGAGATATGTATTCGTTTCAAGCAAATACTACTGCAATGACTCCTTCTCCGGCCAGTCAACAAGAATAATAGCTCCTAAAGAAGTTGAAGAGATTGACACAAAAATGAATGTTCTAAATTTCTCGAGTAGAATGTTTGTTTTGAAAATCGATTTTTAAAAAAAATATCGAAAGCGTAACTTGTCTACCAATAGAGCGATCGAAAGAAAATAGAGTTTTGACTCGTACTTGCATTTTGTTGTTGTGCTGAAAACATTATTTATATTATCAGTCGATTTTTTTATTTGCTGCTCAATTCTCAACACAAGATATTCATTAATAAATTTAATTTCTTAATTGTATTAATGAATAAAAAAACCCGAATCTATCTTTCCCTCTATTTGTGAATTAGATGATTACTAATAGGAATGGAGAATATACGTCATTTTGTTGCTGTTGTTACTTATGCCACCTGTCTGACGTAGTCAGATCCAGGCCCACGAAATTCATCATGGCAACTGGCTAGATCTACGCCTGTCGTTAGCCTAAGCTTTGAGCCCCCATGAAGAGGACAGTACGATTTTGCTCGGTACACACAACACGATAGATGGCGACACCATTCGGACCCACTGATTTAATGAGCATGTACCCCGTGTGTACTCGGAGGATATTTGGTGGCATCGGGCACCGAACCTAAGCCTTCCAGTTTGGAGTCTGATGCTCTAACCATTAGGCTACCCACGGCCTTTTGGTTAGGCTTAATCTATTTATAAATGGTTTTCCGTAAAATAAACTTAACGTTGACGTATCACCCTCAAATCAGTCAAATTTTACATCTAATCTCATTCTCGGTCACAGTAGCCGAGTATTCATGGTCACGAACTCATGGCTGGAGTTATTTCTGTTGAGTCATGTATTCGAACCTAGTCGCTATGGTCATCAGCCCGCGACCGGCGTTTTATGAGTTCGTGCCCCTGAAGACCCATCATTTAAAGGGGTTGACGTACGATAAATCTGTCGTGACTCACACATCCTCTCGTTGGCGTGGTGTGATATCTCGGAGCATGAGTGGCAGTCTTAGGTGTCGTTCTCGTCACTTAACTGTGGTTCATAATTATTAGAACTGTCTCCGATAATTCCCGTGTTGCTTCGAGAATTTTTGTTCATAATTAATCAATTTATTTCCCCTTATTGTAAAATGAATTCATTCATCGCGGATAATACGATTTATCTCTGTCTGGGCAATCTGCACTAACATAGATACTAATGTAAAAAGCGTATTGTCTTCAGGGTGACATTTATTTTTTTTAAAAAATTATTCATGTTAACTAATTACTAGCAAGGTTCAAAATTTCCCGGATTGAGTCTACAACGTGGACAATTTTTGCATTAGAGTGACTACAGTAACATTTCTGTGTTATTGCTTTCTTCCCCTTTACTAAAAAAAATGTTTGTTCCAAATCAAGTGGTAGATGGGCCGCCCCGGTGTCATATTTTGTAGGCGGGTGGTTGTCATCGATGGCTATTAAAAGAAATCGCGTTTGTTGAGCGGATATTAATATTTGTGTTCGTTTGGGAAAAAGTGCTACGGAGACTTTTGTAATTTGAAGCAGGTGTAAGTCTGTGGTACATTATCGTGAACGCAAACTTTGGAGGGGCATAGATATATCAGAGAAGGCAGGGAAAGTGTCGAAGACGACAAACGCTCTGGACATGCGCAGACCTGAAAAAAACCGAAAAGGTTTCTGCGATGGTACGTAGGAACAGGCTTCAAACAATAGCAGAATCAGTTGGGATATCATTGGCCACATATCAATGGATACTGACTAAGGATCTTAACATGCATAGGGTGTGTCAACATATCATTCCCTGCATGTTAAGGGGTCTCAGGGGTGTTAACTTTTCTGGAGAGCTGAAAAAATATAAACTATATTCAAATACATATAACTCTTTGAAGTTAAAATGAAATAATTCGAATCTTTTACACATCATTTATAAAGGAATGGGGCTTCAGAAAAGTTTAAATTGTTTAAAATATAATCATAATTTTAAAAATTATAAGCATATAAAAATAAGAAATATTTCTATAAGAAATATTAATCAAGATTTACGGCGTGCATGCTATTTTCAAAAGTAGTAGCTTTAACTGCTTGGAATAAGTTGATTTATAAAGGTAAATGTATCCTTATTACACCGTAGTAATTTTAAATAAATAGAACAATAAATTATATTAAAAAAAAGAGATTTTCAAAATTTTTTTAAAAAATTTCAATATTTTTCAAATATTTCGAAATACAAAAGATATATTATTCTTAATTTACTAGAGCTTCTTAAAAAGTATGATACATTTTATAATTCTATGAAGTTTTATGCATCAAAGGCTACTATTTTAGAAAATAGCGTGCGCAACGCAAAAATTACTTAATATTTATTACAATATTATTTCTTATTTGCATATGCTTATAACTTTTAAAACTATGATTATATTTCAAATATTTTGTTCTTTTTTGAAACCATAATCCTTTGTAAATAACATGTAAAAGATTCGAATTATTTAATTTAAATTTAAAAGAAGTATACCTGTTTGAAAATGGTTTATATTTTCACCCCTCGAGACAAAATTAACACCCCTGAGACCACGATGCTGATGAAAGTCATCTGCAGATGAAAGTAAAAAAGCATCTCAGGTTGAATTACAGAACATGGCTTAAAATGAATTCCAGAAATGTTTCGATGACCATGGCAAAAGTGTACTGTAACTTAAAGGTCTTATTTCGAAGGAGGATGTGTTTGAACATTATAATTGGTAATATTTTTTAAGTTGTAGTCTCAGTCCAGGAACTTTTGAATCCTATTACGAATGCAATATATTGATATTTAAAATAAAAATTGCAATTTAAATATGATTTATCTTTCATTTTTTTTTATTTACGTTGATAGTTCCTCAATATAGTTGATCTCAGTTGCAATTTTATTATGTGTAAGCAAAAGGAAAGAGGGTTAATGAAGATGAATTAAAATCCATCTAAGAACAGGTGCGTAAAAATTAAATTGCAGAGGATCGGTACAGAACAACCAGTGGAAACTGTTTTATTATAGAGCAGATAATATATCTAAAGGCCTTATTATAACACACGAAAATGAAGTTTTATTTTTAATATAAATATAAATTAATGAGAGAACCTCGGGTAGATTGGAATGAAAATAACTTTTTTGTAGCCCTAACCATTTATTTTTAAACCAAATAAAACCAGTTACGTATGGAGAGAGTGACCTTAGGAAGGAGTATAGAAAAAGTACGAAATTTTATTTGGAAAAGAAAAAGAAATCGATCTTTATGAACACTCTGCTTATTCTCTAGAGAGTGATAACAAGCCCTAAACAGTACAGATGAATCCATGTTTTCGATGTATAGCGATGGGTTAAGGCTGTGCTTCATTCACTAATGAGATCTCGAGGGAGTTAATGAACAACAATAAAGTATAATGTATAGTTAAGGGAATATCGTTTAACAAATAAGCGCTTTAAGTACTTACCCAGAAGCAATTAAGATTAGAGTTATAAAGATATCCCAAAGGAAAGTTTCACTAACAATATTTTTGAAAATAATACTCATTTTTAGTATTTTGCGTTTCTTTTTATAGATAAAATTAAAGAAAAATTTATATTTAGTTATTTATATAAATCAAAGCCCAGAGGCTGAGTAGAAGTAAATCGAGCTTTCTCGCCGCCGGTCCGGAGTTCAAATCCGGGCTGGGCAAGTTCGACTCAGCCTTTTATCCCTTCAATGGGTCGATGAATGAGTACTAAACTTACGTGGGAACTATACACTGGGGGTTTAGCGTCAGATGGACCACCTGACCGGAACATCTGTGCATGCACCTCAGTGCACAGCTAAAGTCACAAAAACTGAGATAGGCATAGTAGGTCTTGGCCCCTGTAGGCTGTTGCGCTGCTGTTTTCAGTTATTTATAAATCCCTCACTTTGAAGAAAATATTAATTTATGCATTAGTTTATGATTCATGTCTAGTTCTGCATTTAGTGCCGTAAATTATCGTTATACACTCAAATGATGATTTAAAGAGGACAGGAATTAAATTTTTAAAACAGAAGTATAAGGATCTCTTACGTATAATTACCCCCCCCCCCCCTAGCGGATCTCTACTCAGCAAAATAAACATGCTCATTTGTCAAATTTCAAGTTTGTAGGTTTAACAGTTCAAGAACGGGAGTTTTTACCCATGAAAAATCCCCACAACTTTTTTAAAGATTCGATTTAAGTGATATCCGGCAACAAAAGAAACATGCTTGCCAAATGTGTTGTTATAATGGTCATGGTAGTCTAGTGGTAAAGGTAACGGACTCGTGGCCGGCGTGTCATGAGTTTGAGACTAGTTCTGCTGAAGACTCATCGAGTAGGGGAACGATGCACGTTAAATTTGTCGAGGCTCAAACGTCTTCTCACTAGTGTGGTGTGGAATTTTGGTGAGTCAGCCAGTTCAGGTGTCATTCTCGTCCATGGATCACAAATACGCGAACAGCCCTTGAGTAGCTGAATAGCGCGACGTTAATATTCACTCATTCACTGTTGGTTTAGTAGTTCAAAAAACGGGAACTTTTAGCCATACAATTTCCGCAAATCTCGATGGAAATGGACTTCCATCAAACCCCTTTCTTCGTAGATCTCTGTTCATCAAACAAATATGTTTGCCAGATTTTAAGTCTATTAAGCTATAAATAGTTAGAAAACGGAAATTTTTACGTACACCCTTCTCAATATCTTGCAGTCCTGGTCGGTAGGAGGGGGTAAGCTTCCGCACAATCCGATCTTAACTGATTTCTACCCATCAAAAGAAACATACTTGCTACATTTCAAATCTATAACTCTTAATAGTTTGAAAGATCTCATGATAGCTGAGTGAGTCACTTTTCTCCTTATAAAATACGATTTTATCCACTGATGGATCATGCGCAGTTGGATCGAATTGAATGAATGCACGTAGACAAAGAAGTGGTACTGTTCAAAGTCTAGCCTTTGTAGGTATCATCCCATTTTTTGATATCTGTTTGCGGATTCTAATTCAAGAAAGCACTTATTCAATGTTTGTGTTGTAATAAACTGTTTTGTAAGAGTGGTTCTACGGTCCGTCGTTCTTGGTAAGTACAGCCTCAACATCCTCGTTATTGGGAAGTTTTTTTTTTTTCATCTTTCAGTTACTAACCGGTGACTTTATGATTAATTTTCAAATTATCCATTACCCTTTTTGAAATAACCTATTAAGTTTCACTGGACTATTTTTGAGTCATCTTTTCCCTTAAGAATTCTGTAACAACAAAGCCAAACAGAAAAATGAGTCCGCCCTTACGTAAGAACTCAATATATTTAAGCACGTAGTCGTTCAGAAGTGATTTCGCGTGAGGTTTCACTACATCCTTCCGTTCCGTTTATTATCACAAAGCAAACATCAATAAAGCTATTCGAAAGAGAATGTAGCATCAGAAGCACCCATCCCCTCTTTAGCATTCAACCACAGCCTTTAGTTGCGGTTGCGGATCAGTAGTGAGGGTAGTAGATGAGAATGGCCAGCCATAAATTGTTCCAGGGGGTTGTCCAATAAAAATAAAGAGGGTGTACAGATAAAACGAGAATTGTCCATTCCCCTTTCTGTTTCCCCATAAGAGTGGACGTTCTTTTTTTTATTGCTTGCTTCTACAAGCTTTTGCTTATTTTATGAGGCCAATATAGGTTCTTGTTGACCGTTTTGACCACTGATCCATTGAGGCAAATGAACTTTAAATCTTGGGATCTCTTGAATTGTGACGGGTGTTTGTTATATGAAACAATGCTTAAGCCATCTAAAATGGTGGTGGGGCAGTAAGAATTGCTCAGAGAATGTTTATCGCGACTGGTTTAGTGTCAAGATGCGCCATTAAGGTTTCTTTTTGATACATAGAAAAAATATTCTTTGCGCTTCTACACTTCATTTTCTTCTATTTTTATTGTTTATATTATTCTCTTTCTTTGTTATGTTATACAACGCGATTTTTAATGCTGGGATTAATTTGCTGTGAAATCTTTAGGTTTTACCATTAAAAATATCGCGAAATTAGTTGAACATATAATTAATTATATATAAATGTATTTTCTTGCTCATTTGTTAATAGTTATCAGTAGAGTGAAAGGGAAGAGGGTTAAAATAACTTTCGCGTTATCATCATGCCAATAACTAAGGCTTACCACAATTCATGACTCAAATAAGATCGAATTATGAAGCTAATAGAATTGTTGATCACTGTTTAGATATAAGCCAAATGTTTAATGTCATCAAATTTTGCCAAGAAATTAGCTAACGGAACCAGAGCATGCTCGAAAGAGTAAAATTCTAAAAATAAGACTCTTTGTTTATGGGACATCACCTTTAAATATTTCCAGTAGAAAACCTTGATTTTTTTTGTGATCTTAATAAAGATATTTTAATCATTCTGTAGAAATTTAAAAAAAAAATCAGTTAAAAAACTCCTTTTTTCCCCTTCTGTTTAATTTAGGTTGGACATATGTAATTTTTGAGATCTCATAATGCATGCTTATGCTTAAGTACCATTTTTTTAAAAAAATTTCTTAAATATATAAAATATTTTTACACATATATAAAGCAGCATGCAAAATATAGTGAACCTATTTTTAAATAAAATATTAGTATAGCTTATTTAAAAAAATTATCAAACTGTTGATTTTGAAAATTTGTATTTTTTTCCTATTTTTCACACACATAAAACTATTTTTTAAAAACTACCTACTGCTTCGACTGAAAAAAAAATGAAATTTACTCTATGCACAGCTACCCTGTATAAAATAGTAAAAAATTTCGAACCATATATTGCGATTGGTTTTTTTTAAAAAAGTGTACATAAAAGTAAAAAATTATGCTTTGGAGAAAAAATGAAAAACTAAACATTTGTAAGCGTTTGTTTACATTATTGTCACACACAATTACTTTATTCATATTTTAAGATTATTTCATCAACGAACATATACCTGTTATACATTTTTAGAGGGGATCACCTGAAGGGTGTTCTCCCTCAAAATTGGGGTGAAACCGAGTCAAATCATATTGTCATCTGTATGATGCTCAAAGCTTCGTCTAACGACAGGCGTATATCTAGCCCTTTGCTGCGATGAATTTTGCGGGCTTAGGTCTAACACCGTCAGACAGGTGATATTAACAACAATAATAACAAATTTGCTCTAAAATTCTTAATTTTTATTCTAAAAATTTTTAACACGTAAAATTCATCATTAATTTATTTTATATTTCATAATAGTGGAAGTGAATAACATCTTTTTTTTTACTTTATACTAATCTTTTCGCAGATCTATCGTTTTCTAGGCACTTCCAAATAATGTTTAATTTACTACGTGCCCCTCAGGAATCACAAGGATCCCCAAAGTTCTGCACAAATCCCTTTGTGAACCTATAGCTTAAATCATTTATGACTGTATTAACTTCAGAGACATTTCTTGCGTCTTTTGTTTCGATGAAGGAAATCGTAATCGTTTTGATATGCGAATCATGATAATATAATATCTATACCATTGTTATCAAAATAAACGAGTCTTAATTAATGCAGTAACCGATGTTTATGAAGAAGGTAACATCTCCCCCCCCCCAAAAAAAATATTGTTTTTATAATTTTAGCAAATAAAGATATATATAATCGAATGATCGTTTACTGATCACAGATACAAATAAGTGTGCAACAACCAATGCGTAAAAAGTTCTGAAAGAACGACATTTAGCATTTCCGGTGGCATCGAAATATCGCGACACATTTTAAAAATTTCGAAATATACTTGAATCAATCAAGGAAGTGTAATTTGCAATCGAGTTGTGTGTAACGTTAGAATATGAAATAACAGAAAATCAAATACTTTTTTTTTCTCGAAATTCACTCTTAGTTTTATTTAGTATTGTCTTAGTATTGGAAATAATTTTACTTTCAATATCTTAATGGAATTTAAATATCACAATGAAATGTAATTACTTAAATAAGAGAAAATTTATGAACAAAAAAAAGAGCTTGAATAAGCTTATTTTGAACGAAGCAGAAAATCCGCTCGTGTGCTTCTAAAAAAATTATTGTAATGCTTCATTTATGTAAGCATAAGGAAAAACGAGATAGATCTAGAAAGGAGACTAGGGAGTTTTTTTTCAAAAGCGTGATTAAAATTTTAATTAATAAAAACAACGCACCTGGCATTAAAAATGTTTTTCTTATCAAAGTATAATTATATTGAGGATTTTATTTCTTAAGAGGATTTAAGAACAATGTTTTTCAGATTTAAAGATGCTCGCTTTTTCTTCACTCGGCTAGAAATTGATAATGTATATATTTGTGGTTTAAATTTTCACGAGCGTCAATATGTAGCAGCTGTTGTTTGAAGCAATAGCACACTATGAAAAAATATCAAAATAAAATCCTGAAGTAGTAATTATAGATATTATAAAGTTGAAGATACAGATTAATAAAATAATATTTGTAAAGTAGCTTTAAGACATTGCTAAATAGTTAAGTTTTCCAATTTTAAAAATAATTTCGAATTCAAATAGTTTCGAATCTTACAAAAAGATTTCGACTTGAAGAATGAGCTAAATTCATGGCTGTCACGTGAAAAAGAGAACCACATGTTCTTCATTGTAATTAAAAATTACATTATATTTATACTTGTTCTATTGTAAGTTTTAGATGAAATTTCTAATTTGATGATTAGGTGAAGATGTTCGAGTATTAAGTTTTTTCAAAAGTAAATATATATACTATACGTGTACATTTAAAACAGGTGCCTTTTGTGTACCTATGTGCGTATTTATTGATAACAAATATCTACTTTTTTTTGAAAAAAAAGGAGAAGTTGACAACAACGAAGCACATGAATTGATTCACTGGAAAAACGTGTCTGCCTTTATCAAGTGACTACAACTTCCTATGAAATTTCTAAACTAATTGGCTGGAATCACGTGATTGT
Source organism: Trichonephila clavata (assembly GCA_019973975.1). Lineage (NCBI taxonomy): Eukaryota > Metazoa > Arthropoda > Arachnida > Araneae > Nephilidae > Trichonephila > Trichonephila clavata. The sequence continues at coordinate 296,622 of BMAO01009162.1, read as the reverse complement.
GCAGTAACATGTAAATATGACGTCATATAAATTTAGTTTATTCCACCAGTATTTTACATTTCATTGCAAGTCATATCGATCGGATGATAACATGTTCAAATAAATGAAGACTAATTGACAATATTAAGTGATGGATTAAAAGGAAAAATTTATTCCAAAGAAGGAATTTTGCTTACACAATAAAGAAAAATCCAAAATAAACTAATAAAAACTTATTTTTTTATTAATAAATAATTATTTACATTCGTAAAAAATTGTGCAATTAAACAGATATTTACAAATGAAAATCTAGATTTTAATTTGTTATGTAAGGCCATTTTTGAAACATAATCATTAAAGCTATTGTAAGAAATCTATTGATACGTAGATCGGGGTTCGAGGATTTTATGCAAAATCAGTCGTAAATAACAAGGCAATTCCTTAAGAGCGATGAGTACTTATTGGCGTAAATCAATCCTTGAAAATACAGGATTCAACAGCAAAATTAACAGAATAATTAACAGAAGAATTTCACACCTTCAACAGCACTCAGACACAATAACCAGTGTCTAAAAATACACATATATATAAGCTTATTCACAAGCATAGCCGAGCTTATCAAATTCAAGGCAAGTCTTCTAATCGCTAATCAAAACAGTGCTCACTACTCGCTGGTTAAAATCAGACTCGCTTTTCGCTGGCTGAAGCCAGACTCGCTACTCCCTGGCTGAAACCAGACTGACTGTGTGTTGCGGCGGGTCTCTCCCTATTTATAGCAGAGGCCGAAATTTCTGGAAAGATGCGCTCGCGCCACAGATCGTGAAGTTAGTGGATTTTTCTACTAATTTCTAGAAGAATCCAGAGGATCCCGAACTCTCTAACATGGTAGCCAATGTCGCCAACTTGGTCGCCAAAAATGATGCCAACTTGCCTCTATCGCCAATATTTCGCCAAGTTCCCATTGAATCGCCATTATAACGTAAGGGACGGCTTGCTTGTGAATATTACAATCTTAACATAAAATAAATATAGAGTAATATAAAGGCATTGCACATCCAAATCCAAATTATTTACATTATTTTATACAAAATTCGTAACATTGCCCCCTCCTCAAAGACTGCACGTCCCGGGCAGTACAATCCCTAAGTAAGAGGCATCTATTTACAGACATAACCTATTCACATAATAGTCAAATACTCAACAGCAAAAAGCAAATAAATTCAAAATTCAAACATAAATTACAATACTAAATAAAACTAAGAAATTAGAAATGAGTTACATAAATCACATTATCTACAAAATAATTAGTGACCATGGTCTGAACTTTGGGATCTTAGTCTCCTTGGCCAAGGTAAGGGGCTATCCTTCGGTTTTGTGTGTGGTGATTTCTGTATCCGAACCACAACGTCATTCAGTCTTTTCAGGACTGTGTAAGGACCATCCCAATTGGTCTGCAGCTTCGGAGAGAGTCCTTTTCGACGTTTCGGATTCCATAACCACACTTTGTCGCCTTCGTGGAAGTCGTGTCCGGTTGCTCTTGCGTCGTATCGGGTCTTCATCTTCTCTGAAGCCATGCCGATTCTTTCCCTAGCCAAATGATGCATTTCCTCCATCCGTACCTGGAGTTTCTCAACATACTCCTCAGGCGCCAAAGGAGCATCTGGTGGCCGGCTGAACAAGAGATCTGCAGGCAAACGAAGATCACGTCCGAAGAGCATCTGGGATGGGGAATAGCCAGTGGTCTCGTGGACGGCACTCCGGTAGGCAAGCAGGAAAAGAGGCAGTTTCTGGTCCCAGTCCTGTTGATTGCTGGATACCAGGAGAGAGAGAGACTGTTCAGGATGGTTCGATTGAACCTCTCTACCATGCCGTCAGACTGAGGATGTAAAGCTGTTGTCCGGGTTTTATCAATGCCGAGTATCTCACACAGTCTCATGCGAACTGCAGAATCGAAGTTCCTCCCCTGATCGGAGTGCAGTTGTAGAGGAACTCCGTATCTTGAGATCCAGTGTTGAACTAGAGCCTCTGCAACAGTCGAGGCCTCTTGGTTGGATATAGGATAGGCTTCAGGCTACTTAGTGAAGTAGTCCATGACAACTAGGATGTTGTTGTTGCCGTCTGATGATCTCGGCAGTGGGCCGAAGATGTCGAAAGCTATTCGTTCGAAAGGCGCTCCCACATTATACAGCTGGAGTCGTCCTCTGCTGCGTTTTCTTGGACCCTTACGTGCAGCACAGGGATCACATGTGCGACACCACTTCTCAACGTCACTCCGAACATTGTTCCAGTAGAAGCGCTCTCGACTTTTTGTAAGTTCTTCATAACACCAAAATGACCACCAGTTGGACTGCAATGGAGTTCGCTTAGGACCATCGATATTCTTGTGTTTGAGAGAATTAATTGCCACCTGAATGCTTTTCCGTCGTCAGACTCCCATTTTTGATATAAAGCACCATTTCTCAGGTGCATAGAGTCCCAAAGAGCCCAGTAACGCTTCGTTGTAGGATGGAAAGAGGCGATGTCTTGCCAGATGGGCTTTTCATCAGATGAATCTTTGAATTCTATTACTGGTTTAATTTCAGGATCAGCCAGTTGATCTTTTCGGACGCTCTCGTCACACCACGGGTCCAATTCAGATGTTGATGGCGTTGTAACTTGGTGGACTACTGGATCTATTTTGCCAAATTTCTTTTCGACTCTCGAGCAGTATTTGCAGCTCTCAGGACGGGGTCTTCTCGAAAGAGCTTCTGCATTTCCGTGTGCTGATCCTTTTCTGTGGCGAATTTCTACGTCATACTCCTGCAGTCTTTGTATCCACCTGGCTATTTGGCCTTCTTGATTTTTAAAATTCAGTAGCCAGGTCAATGATGCATGATCTGTTCAAAGTAGGAATCGTCGACCGTAGAGGTAAGGAAGGAAGTGCTCCATGGCTTTTACGATAGCAAGCAGTTCCTTCCTAGTTACACAGTAGTTTCTTTCTGGTCTGGACAGACACTTACTAAAATAGGCGATGACACGCTCCTGACCTTACAACTTCCGCCGAAATAATATGCCCGAGATAGGTGACTTCACGCCGGAACAGGTGGCACTTGGATGGACTTAACTTGAGGTTAGCTTCTTTCAGCTTTTTTAGCACACGCCTAATATTGTTAAAATGTTCTTCGAAGGAACACCCCACGATTATTATGTCATCAAGATAAACCAGGCAGGCCTCGTACGAAAGTCCTCCAAGGATTGTTTCCATAAGGCACTCGAATGTTGCAGGTGCATTACACAAGCCGAAAGGCATAACCTTAAATTACCAGAGTCCTTGTCCCGTGGTGAAGGCAGTCTTTTCTTTATCGTCAGGGTGGATTTCTACCTGTCAATACCCGCTCTTGAGGCTTAGGGTAGAGAACCAGGTATTGCCGGCAAGTGTATCAAGCGTGTCATCTATTCTTGGAAGAGGGTAGCTGTCCTTCTTGGTCACGTCATTCAGCCGACGATAGTCCACACAAAATCTGGTAGAGCCATCTTTCTTCCTGACCAAGACGATGGGAGATGCCCAGGGACTTGACGACGGCTCGATGACATAATTATCTTGCATGTCTTTAATGAGTGTTTGGACTTCTTCCTGTTTAGCAAACGGCAGTCGTCGAGGGTGTTGCTTAATAGGAGGATGCTCTCCTGTATCAATTCGGTGCTGAGTTAGTGTCTAGTTCTTCCAAAGTACTCAGATGTTCTTGAAAATAGGCTTTGGAATTCTGAAATCAGTTCTCCTGCAGCACATTTCTGTTTCTCGTCTGTGATTCGTAGTAAATCTCTGACTAGATCCTCTGAAGAAAGGTTTTGGCTTTTGCACTTTCGGTCAACACATGTGACAGGAGCACAAGCTGCTATTGCCTCTCCTTCCTGGATAGTTTTGGTCTTATCACTGATGTTAGCCACTCTTACTGGGTTGACTGACTTCGAGAGGTCTACTACCAAAGAAGCTATCAGTACTCCTGCCTTTGCACTGTCTGGGTCAGGATAATCAATTCGGCCGAATCGGAATTTCCTATTTTCTTCTACTAAACCAGGTATTATGCATTCAGTTCTTGGTGATAATGAGATGTAGGATTTTGCTATAATTTTCTGGTTGTATTCAAACTGAGTTTGTAAGCCAAAAAGAGTGATGTCTTCAAATTTTGAATGCATATTGCTATTTTCAAAGTTCAATTTGAAGTTATTGCTCTTCAGAAGATCTAGTCCCAGGATACACAGGGATCTGTAATATCTGCTACATATGCCGTATGGCGATAATCGATATTTCCAAACCTTAGAGTGATATTAGCTTTCCCATGTACTCAAATCTTTTCACCAGTCACTGTTTGCAAGGAAACGCAGGGCGGCGTCCAGATAATTTTAACTTTGGAGTTTCGAGCTAAATCTTTCCTGATTATTGACACATTGGCTCTAGTATCAACAACCATATGGCACGAGATATTATTAATTTGTCCAATCGCATAAATTCCATTTTCACCGCCATTCACTGCAGTAATTTGGAGAATCTTGTGATGGGGCTTTTCATTATGTGGCGACATCCGCCCGGCGAAGTGGCCATATACTAGTTTTCCTGCTTCGAAGAAGAGAAGTAATTCTCTTCTTTTCTTGCTCGGGGGCAGTTTTTTCTCAGATGTCCCGCTCTTCCGCATTCCCAGCACTTGATGTTGCGTTTCTCTTGGTTCTGACGTTTAGCCATTAAAGTTTACATTTCTTCTCTCAGTTTTTCTATGTCGTTTATCCATGGAGATTCAGAGGGCGCATCTGCAGTCACTCTAGCTCCCCGAATGGAATGGCGGTCTCTGCGACTGGCTTGAGTGGCGGCCTCTAATTTTAAGGCATATAATAGGGCAGATTTTAGGTCCTGAACATCTGCCATTCTTATATCCTTCTGAATTTCTCCATCCTTCAGTCCATCCACGAAATGTTGCAGGGAAACTATTTCTCGCACATTTACTGGCTGGTCGAAGAAGGCCAAGTTGGCGAGCCTTTCTATTTCGGAGGCATACTCCTGCGAATTTTCTCCGGTTTTCTGGAGTCTTGTTTTCATCTGCAGGCGTGCGTAATCTTTGGAGTATTTCTGGCCGAACCGCAGATCTAGAGCATTATAGAGGGAATGCAAATTAAGCCGCTCTGTGTCAGGAAGAGTCTGCAGTATTTCTGCCGCTTCTCCTCTAAGGGATGCTGCTAGTTGACACGCCTTGACCCCTTCAGTCCATCCGTTGGCATCAGAAATAATAGAAAATTGAGTCTTATACACCTCCCAGTTGGTTTTTCCGTCATAGGTCGACAGTTTCACCGATATTGGATAGGCAACCAGAGGCACTGGAGAAGTAAGCACAGTTGCTGGAGCAGCAGGAAAATTTGCTTTCGTTCGAAGTATTCCCGCACGCTAGAAACTTCTTTTCCAGATCTTCTACTCGCTGCGATACAAGGCTAAAATTTCCAGCCACTTCTTCAATTCTTCCTTCAACTTGCTCTTTAACTCTTTCTATTTTCTTTTCCATTTTCCCTTCAACAAATCCAATTTTCTCATCCATTTTTTCTGCTATTCTGTCTTTCACAGAGTTAATTTTTTCCTCAACACTGTCTATTTTCTTTTCTAGGGTATTTCTCAGCTCTTCTTGACATTTCTGCATTCTCTCCTTCAACTCTTCTTGGCTCTTCTGCATACTTTCTAGACCTTTCTCCACTCTCTCTCTAGTCTTTTCTTGACTTTTCTGCATTTCTTGTTGGCCTCTTCTAGTCTCTTCTTGGCTTTTCTTCATATCTTCCATTCCTTTCCTAGTCTCTTCTTGGCCACTTTTCAAGGCATTAATGCCCTCCAACAGAGCCTTCAGTTGCTCATCCATCGCTCTTGTTATTGGCATAAAATCCCCACTTCTGACACCAAATTGTTACGTAGATCGGGGTTCGAGGATTTTATGCAAAATCAGTCGTAAATAACAAGACAATTCCTTAAGAGCGATGATTATTTATTGGCGTAAATCAATCCTTGAAAATACAGAATTCAACAGCAAAATTTGCAGAATAATTAACAGAAGGATTTCACACCTTCAACAGCACTCAGACACAATAAGCAGTGTCTAAAAATACACATATATATAAGCTTATTCACAAGCATAGCCGAGCTTATCAAATTCAAGGCAAGTCTTCTAATCGCTAATCAAAACAGTGCTCACTACTCGCTGGTTAAAATCAGACTCGCTTTTCGCTGGCTGAAGCCAGACTCGCTACTCCCTGGTTGAAACCAGATTGACTGTTGCGGCGGGTCTCTCCCTATTTATAGCAGAGGCCGAAATTTCTGGAAAGATGTGCTCGCGCCACAGATCGTGAAATTAGTGGATTTTTCTACTAATTTCTAGAAGAATCCAGAGAGTCCCGAACTTGCCAACATGGTCGCCAATGTCACCAAATTGGTCGCCAACTTGATCGCCAAAAATGATGCCAACTTGGCTCTATCGCTAATATTTCGCCAAGTTCCCATTGAATTGCCATTATAACGTAAGGGACGGCTTGCTTGTCAATATTACATTCTTAACATAAAATAAATATACAGTAATATAAAAGCATTACACATCCAAATGCAAATTATTTACATTATTTTATACAAAATTCGTAACACTATTATAATTACAAATCTTCTTAAACAGAATAATGTACTGAAAACGTACACATTTTCTTATTATTATAACTTATTATATTTACGTTTTCTCAATATTTTTTACATATTTTTATTTTTAGGATATAAAGGAATTTATAAATGAAAACATTTATCAATACTTTTAAATTTAAAAAAAATCCCATTATGGAAATAATTTATATCAGAAAACATATATTTCTTCTTATAATTCATTTTTTTAGAAAAAAAAAAGGAATAGATAAAGATGAATGCAGAAATATTTAAGGAGAGAACAGTCAAATGACGAAATACAATGGTTAACTAGCTAGAAAGATAAATTATCTTTAAAAAATGAATTGAACGAAACTTATCTGTTTCTAAATGATATTCTCATTACATAGCGAATGGATTTCTAAAGATTCCAAACAGAAATTCATTATCTGGAACTCTTTTTTTGAAAAACGAAAATAATATCTGAAAGGAAAATGATTTTTTCCTTTCAAAGAATCATTTCTCTTTTATATAAAGAAAACTGAGTATCAAAAAAAAAAAAAAAAAATGGAACGATTTAAAGAAGATCCGATTTTTCTGCAGTGTAATAAACAAAATTATCTTCACAATTATCATTATTTTCCCAATGATGTATTTTTTTTAAATGCAAGAATCTTTTCTACAGTTATAATGAATTGTATGTACATTTTTATTAAAAAAGAGGAAAACGCGGCTCTTATCAGTAGTAAAAATATTTACTTTTAATGATATTTCTAGCCGTTACCAAACCACTTCGCTGGGATTTTTATAATAATGTATGCCTATATATTTTTCATTTCCTACTTTTAGACCATTTTCTCCCTATATATTTTCATATATATGTTCTGTCCAAATTTTCAATCGTAAATAAATCGTACTTTGTATTTATCCACTCAAACCAACTCGGGTATCGTCTTTGTCACTTGACCGATGATCAAAATAAGGAAGTCTGTTGCTGACTGGCTAAATTCTTGTGGCGTCATAGTCACATGATAACTACGACTACGTGTTTTTAGCTAAGTTCATAAATTCATACAACAACATCCTAGCCACATGATGAATGAAATTTCGTATTACCAGCCAATCAGTTCAAGCGCTTCACTGTTGCCACTTTGTTTTTTACGGAAACTTTATTTAAAAAGACAAATATGGTTTATTAATTAGTTTTAATTTTTTAAAAATTTTTTGAAGAATTTTAATATTTGATTTACCCAATTATAAAATTCGAAATTTTATCTAAATTTTATGAAAACAAAAAGTACAAGACTAATGTCTGTTTTGAATTCCCTGTAGAACAGGTGATTGCAAGTATCACGTGATCGTCACGGATTTACCCGATAGACCGCTTTATATAGCGCGACATTAAAAAATGGAAATTATAATTATTTTTGTTTGGAGGAAAGTATTAGATATTTAAGGTGACGATTGTAGGAAATATTAGAGTTGTGCTGTAGATTAAACAAAATAATAAATTACAGTTTGAAAAAAAACTAAAAAAACACGCTTTTATACTGAATCGAACTAAAAAGTAAAAAAATAATTCTTAATAAAGAATAAAATGATTAACGAGAAAATGAATGTCATTGTGGTAAAAGCGTGGGGTGCTTTGTACTACATTTTTACACTAATTCAGCTTTTCGGAATAGAAGTTAGAAATTATAACAATTCATACATATATAGAACACCCCACGCTTTTACCCCAATGACATTCATTTTCTGGTTAATCATTTTATTCCTTATTAAGAATTATTTTTTTACTTTTTAGTTCTATTCAGTATAAAAGCGTGTTTTTTAGTTTTTTTTTTCAAATTATAATTTATTTTTCATTTTTTAGTTCGAACTACAATAAAAGCGTGTTTTTTAGTTTTTTAAACTATCATTTATTCATTGTTGAATTTATCCTTGAGTTTGATATTTGAAGCTGGAATTACGTGCCTTTGGAATTAGTCTTGCTCTTCAATGGATATTAATTAATGGGTCTGAAGTGTATTTATTCTCTCCGTTTACGAGGCCTCAGATGAGTCCTGTATCGTTATATTTCAAAGATTTAGTCTCTATAGATACAGATCAAACTGATAAAAGTGTGTTAAGAAGAAAAAGTTCGAATTAAAATTTTTTTTAGTGTACCATGTTTTTATAACAGACAAAAAAGTATTAAATTCCTCTTTTCATTTTTTTCTCTTCTTTTTTCACATTTTCATGCATTGTCATTCACTTCTGAGCTACGGTCCAAATTTCAAGTCCCTAGCTCCTCGGAAAGTCACACAGTTTAAAATCAATTACAAAATTCCACCCGGACAGACATTAATGAAAGCGAGTTAATAAAAACATATTAATATCAAGTGTCAATTGGATTATCACCTTTTAAACGTGTTCATGTTAATTCGTATCATCACTTCTAAACGTATTGCTTTATAAAAATAAAAGATATTTAGCAGTTAGAACGCAAATTATTTTTTTTCCCACATGCACGAGCTTTTTTTTAATTTTCATTTTCAGAAAAATGTTTATATTATGGTAAGAAATTGCTATAGCACACCCACCCTCCACTTTCTCTTATACAGAAAACTTTTTGTTTTGTTTTATTTCTATTAACCGCAAGTGTATTTTATACTTGCATATATTAGCTTTAAATTCAGAACACTTGCTTTAGGGTTACACCTGATTCTTTTAGTCTCTAAATCTGAAATTAGTCGCCAAATCTGGAAATGATGTATGAAATTTTTCACCATATCTGAAAATGGTATATGGAACTAGTCGCCAAATTAAAAAATGATATATGCAATAAGTCGCCAAATCTGGAGGTGGTATATGGAATTGTCACCATATCCGATTATCCTTATTCCTGACGATCCTGAAAAGGACAATGAAACAAAATTATGAAATTATTGTATTGTCATCGGTCCTTGACAAGTCTGCGAAATTTCGAATGAATCCGATCTTTTTAAGTAGGTAAAAATCGAGTTCTAAGATTCCGTTACATGCAAGTGAAACTTATAAAAGCGTGTTAAAAATAAGCAATTAAAAATAAAAAAATAATGAAACATGAAAGAAATACTTTAGGTCATTCAGCAATTCAATTAATAAAAATATTACAATTAATTTTAACACTAAAATATATATATCTTACTCAAATTGCTTAAACTAATTCTGACATTATGAAAAAACTGCTGAAGGCTGTTTTAAAACCCTATTCCCGAATTATTTAAAATATCGTCTGGGAAAAAGTTTATTTTCAGAATAAAATATTTTCTGTATTTGGATTTGTCAACAACTATTCATTCGAATATTTTTAAGACTAAAAGAAATGCAGGCGACATTTATAGACATGAACATTTCCGAGTGGCAGATGTAAGTTATATTGGATTAATGTAAATAATCAAATTCTCGTAAAACTTACATTTGCAAAATTTTTCATAGGACTTTTATAACTTTTTCATTTTGATGTAAATTAAATGAAATCCTGTGAAAACTTTACCTACGAGCTGAATTTTAATAAAAAAGGTAAAAAAATAACTGTTTTAATGGGATTTTAATGAAGGTGTATTTGATGATAAAAAAGTCAATCGGCCTGTCTAGACACCAACTCGCAAACTTTTACTTACAGGTTTTGCTTTTATTTCGACACTTAACTATTCTATTAATTTTTGTGACATAAATCTAGACAAGTCTAATAAAATGTTTTTAAAACTTTAAATTACCTTCTTATTTTCTGTTTAAATAAATTAATTGTACAATATAAACTCACCTAAAAATATAAAATATACAAGAAATTCTTATTGTACAGATGTAATTTTCTATTTACGTGCAGGTATTCGTTTACATCAGTGGTCTTTAAAATTTTCAACTCACGGAACCCCTATAACTTGAAGGTGCTTTCGTGGAACCCCTAGAACTAGAAAGTGTTTTGTGGAACACCATTCTCTACACATACTTCGATGAGAATATTTTTCAAAATAATATTTAAGGTAGATCAACATGTTATAAGAACTTTGTGTAAAGGCAATTTTAAAATAGTGTATTGCATTTATTATTAAAAAATTCTAATCTAATTTTTTTAATAAAATTTACTCATTAATAATATTAATTTGTGATTCAAGTGTCACCTCTACCCACGCATTATATTTTTTATCTCGGATATGTTCTGGCTTTTTTTTTTCACACGAACTATCGAGAGAGAGAGAAGTCTAGGTCTACTGTAATTAAATGCAATCGCAATACATTTTCTGAGTTTGTTTTTATATTGTGTTTTTGTTGCCACTTACGTTGAGAAATAAATTTCACTTATAAAAACAATATTCTGAATGTGGCATTAAAATGTTTATAGCTGTGGGAGAAGTCCCATCAATTTTGTATGAGACGGAGAGAATTTGCAACCTAAAATGTAGATGTTCCTTGCTTAAATTTAGATTTTAACATCAATTATGTTGCTATGTCATTCCCTTTCCTTCATTATATGTGTTGTTTGCCACAAATGTAAAAAGGTGCATTTCCCACTAGAAAACTATTTAGTTTTGCAAGACGTTATGCTAACTAACGAGTATAAAATTATCTCGTGGAACCCAAGTTAGTTAACAGTAGAATATTGACAATATAGTAAAAAGTATGTATATCAAGATAAAACCTTTTAATATTATTTTATTATATTATAATAAAAGTTTAAAAAGAGAGTTGTAAAATAAAGTTATTATATATAAATAAAATTTTCAGTTTTAATGAAATAAGAGGGATGAACTTTAGATAGTTGTAAATTATAAACTTCATAGAGAAAGTGAAACCCTTTTGCATACATATTTATTTCTTCTCGATTGTTTTATATTGACTCAAGGGGCCCCTAAATATGCCCTATGGAACCCCGAGGTTCAGTGGAACACAATTTGAAGACCACTGGCTTACATTAACATAATTTGATCTTGGATTCCTATTTTTTAAAAATTTACAAAGTATCAGCTCGGTGGCATAGAGGTAGCATGCCCACCTCGTAAGCCTAAGTTTTCGGGTTTGATCCGGGCTAGAATCAATAGATTTTATGTATACTAAAATCGTAGGCACGCAAGTCATATGATTATGTGTCATGTAAAAGATCCCTTGAGCATCAATTTAGCTGTAGTATTCACGGCAATATTTAGCATTCAACGAGAGCTTGAATTAAAAGCTCAAGTGTCAAAAGTTTGATAGCCAGAGCAGCCACTAGATGATACCACCACTGAAAATGCCTATCCTATTTGTGTGCTAAAAGGCAGCCCATTTGGAAAAAAAATGTCGAATGACTTTCTGTATATCTCTTTCCACAGCAAATAAATTTATCAAATTTACAAACATAGGAAATATTTACCTGTAATGATTAGGAATGTATTACTAAAAAGATACTGAAGTTTTTTTCTTAATGAAATACACCAAATATCTTGCTTTATACAACATTTTTTGAGGGAGAATAAAAATTCATACTAAAGTTTTTTTACCTATTGGGCTGTTGAATACCATATCACCCTTTTCCACCCGAGTTTGTTCATCCGCAGTGAAACAACTTGTACAGGGATTGGCTTATAATTCAATTAGAGGAGAAACTGGAAGTGAATCAAGCGACCTACTTGCTAAGTAATTTCGAAGAGATCGGGCGGCCGCGGTGGCCGAGTGGTCTAGGCATCGGATCATGGTAAGCATGTCATGAGTTCAATCCTAGTACCACTAAATGCCCGCCGTGTAGGGGAGCGATGCACGTTAAATCTGTCGAGAGCTCAAACGTCCTCCCGTTGGGGTGGTGTGATAGTTAGGAGAGGGGGTGCCAGCTCAGGTGTCGTCCGCGTCACTTGACCATGGTTCAAAATGACGCTGACCGTCACCAAAAGCCCTCGTGTTGCTAATCGTGCGACGTTAATATTCTCTCAGAGAGATTGGTGAATTGCATTCGGGTGAAATACAGATAATATTCTATAGATTTAACAGTACTTAGTAACTGACGATTCCAAGTACGAAAGGAAAAATAGGTGAATAAAACTTGAGTAATAAGTAAAAAAAGTGAACAAAACTAGTGATTTATTTCTATTGAAAAATATGTAAAAATATAACAATTTGATTTATACAATTGAGAAATTTTGAACCAAATGATATAAAAAACAAAAATCGTATGTTTAAATATAGAGTAATAATAATTGTATTCATCCAAAAGAGACTTAAGTAAAAATTGTATTCTACGAAGGATAAAAAAATGAAAATTATATTTATCTAAGTGACAATGAAGTCAACATTTTACACTTCCAAATGATATTCAAATAAGAATTTTCTTAATCCAAAAGAAAATGAAGTAAAATTATATTCTGAAGATATTTGACCGAAAGATGGTGAAATACAGTCAGTCACAAAAGTCTACATACACCTATCAAAATAGGGTTACCACTAAAACTGATTAAGTTTCAATTTGAAAAATTATATCGATCTTTCAATTTCAGCGAAAAAATATGCTTTTCACAATAAAAAAGTTCAGAAACAATAATTACTGGAAATTTTTTTGAAATGTGTAGCGATTGTTACGTCACAAAAGTCTGCATACACTCGATTGGCTGATAATAAGAATTTTGCATGCAATTTTTTTTTGAAGATCACCTTAGTTTGAGGGGACACGTGTTGTTCTATATTCTAATCTTCATTTTCCACGATTTTTCAACATTGTAACTTCAACAAAATGAGCCAGGGAAAGGAAACATCTTTAAAACTTCGAAATCTGATCGTAAAGTTGAAAAGTGAAAAAAAAATCTTATTCCGAAATTGCCAAAATTGTAAAAAAACCTCGGTCAACTGTGCAAACAATCTATAGAAATTACGTTATGCGTGGAAATGTGCTCAACAAATCTCGATGTGGTCGTCCACACAAGCTTAGTGATCGTGATGCAAGAGCCATAGTAAGAAAAGTGAAGAAAAATCCAAAAATTAGTGCTCCAAAATTAGCGGATCAAATTGCAACAGCAAGTGGAAAGAAAGTACTTCCAGAAACTGTTCGTAGAATTCTTCGATCAGGCGGTTACAATGGCAGAGTTTCCAGAAGGAAACCGTTCATCTCCTCTGTAAACCAACAGAAGAGACTTGATTTTGCTTCTGCACACGTTGACAAGGATTTTGACTTTTGGAAAACAGTTGTATTCACCGATGAGAGCAAATTCAACGCGTTTGGAAGTGATGGCCGTGGAAAAGTCTGGAGGGAAAAAAACACAGCAATGAACCCCGAGAATTTGACCCCAACTGTGAAACACGGCGGAGGTAGTGTGATGGTTTGGGGCGAAATGGCGGCAACTGGAGTGGGCAATTTGGTGTTCATCGATGGCAACATGAATAAATTTGGATACTCAAAGATTCTGCAAAGCAATCTACACCCATCGGTCCAAAAATTGGGACTTGGCAGCAACTTTGTCTTTCAACAAGACAACGATCCGAAGCACACAGCTAAGATTGTTAAGGAATGGCTGCTCTACCGCAGGCCTAAACAACTGCATTCACCGCCACAGTCGCTGGACCTTAATCTCATCGAACACCTCTGGGAGGAAATTGATAGAAGAGTTCGGCAACACACACATACACACAAGCAATAACCAGCAAGGAAACTCTGAGGAAGGCCATAGAACATGCCTGGGCCCAAATTTCGAAGAATCTTGTTATGTCAATGCCAAACCGAATGCAGGCAGTTATTGTTTCAAAGGGAGGTCCTACAAAATATTAACAATACATTTTTGCTTATTAATTATTGAAAATTGTGTTGCTCTGTCTCTGTATGTAGACTTTCGTGACTATATAATTTCCTATTTTGTTTATTTTTTATATATTTTAATGAATATGTTCATAATTTTCTTTATTAGATATGAATTGTTATCTAAGATAATTACGAAAATAAAGTTGTATTTTCGAAAATATAAGTATCGTGCTAGATCTGTGTGTATTGGCGGGTGTATGTAGACTTTTGTGACTGACTGTATAAGTTATATTCATCCAAATGATAATGAAGTAAAAATATATTCATCCAAAAGATAAATGAAGTAAAAATATATTCATCCAAATGATAAAAGTAAACATATATTCTTCCAAACGATATTGAAATTAAAATTAATTATTTTTTGGCTTAAAGGTAATGAAGTAAAATTGGTATTCGTTCGAAAGAATATGAAATTAAAATTATGCTCATTCAAATGATCTGAAGCAAAAATTGCATACTTTGAAGTGATATTGAAATGAAAACTGTATTTAAGTAAGATATATGAGGTAAAAAAATGTATATTATTATGAGCGTTGTTAAAATAAAAATATCATTAGTTTTTGAAGCATAAAATAAAAAAAAAATATTGTTTGTGCGAAATTTCTTTTTAAAATTTTTTTTCAATTATTCCAAATGATACTGTGTAAAAATTTATAAATACAAAACGGCATTGAAATAAAAAAAACTATCCCAAAAAGATAATGAAGCGAAATTGTATTCAACCGAAATATATTGAAATTAAAATTATACATTCATCCAACTCATACCGAATTAAAAATTATATTCTTCGAGATGATATTGTGAAATAAAAACTGTATTTATCAAAGAAGTAAAGATTAATTCTTCCAAACGATATAGAACTAACAATTTCTTTAGACCAAAACGATATGAAGTAAAACTGTGTTTCTCCGAAAAATGTTTAAATAAAAATAATGTTCTTCCAAAAAAATAATAAATAAAATCATGCTCATCCAAATGGTAAGGAAGTAAAAAGTATGTTCAAAGAGAAAAAAAACTGAGTTTCTATAGCTGAATAAATAATAATCATTATAGGACATATAGTTTTGCTTTTTTAAATTGCGTAACTGGTGAGCTTGCAATTGTTCATTGATAGTAAAATCTGTAAAACTTTTTTTTCTCCTGTGTGTTTATCCGTTTTCAAAAATTCTGAATTAATACATAGCTTGAAATCCTTTCTAAAAATTAAAATAATTTGCTAGTTTTGTACTTACTATATGAAAGTTTGTGATGTCTAAGTATAATTTGAATTTTATTTTCCTAAGGCGTGAAGCTAAAGATGAAAAATTCTTTCTAAAGATGAAAAATAAAGATAACTTTCTCTAAAATCTAATGGTGAAAATTGCATCTTCATTATAATATTTTTCATAAAAAAATCTAATTATAAATTTTCCAACAATTAAGATTCTACAAATAAAATATTGCATCATATTTAAATGATCAGCTGAATAATATATTTCTAGTGTCAACCAATCCTTTGATAGAGATTTATGAGTAGTTTTTCATTCATACTACATACACCTTAACTGTTATGAAATCCGGGATACAAAATAATTCTATCTCCCTTCTGTCGAGAAAATTCAGTTATAATTGCTGGTTTAAAAAGTGAACATTCTTAATCAATAAATACGCCTTTCCTATACATATACGAAATTTATTCGCCAATCAACGCTGATTACGCATGAAACGGCTTTCATATCGGCCATTTACTATCAAATCTGTCGTGGCAGCAGAAATCAGATGTTCTAAATTACAAGTTAAGATTATGAAGGGTGTTTAATGGCATTAATAATAACTTCGGCGTATTAGGATTTCCGGTGAATTGATTCATTATGAAAACATAAATGGAATGGATTATTAGATTATTTAATATCAATGTAACCGTGGAGCAGAAAATCGAACATTTCCAACCTTGGTTGCACTTCCCAGAACTTAATGTTCGATTTGAGAAATCCATTTAAGAGTTAAAATGTGAAATGTGTACATTTTTTGCTAAAATGTTAGTGAGTTTATAAGCTTAAAAACGACAGAGTACATATATATATGGTTCATTTGAAAGGTTTAAAATTTAACTTAATCGAAATATTTCTTTTCACAAAGTCATGCATTTATGAATGCAATTAAATATTTGTTATTTGTTTTTGATAAATAAACATTCTTGAAGTGTATAATTAATTCATTAATATCAATTTGATATGATTAAGACATTTTATTTTGTCCATAGAAACACATCAAATGACTAACTATATCTTACATTCTTATTTTTGAGAAATTTATGTAGGAATCTTCTTAAAGGATTCACGCGGTTTTTATTAGAGAGGTCTATCAACGTATTTCAATGGAATGTTAAAATTACCAATCTTTCTTCTCAATAAATTCCTTTTCTTCAATTAAAATAACTATTGCTCATTTAGTCTGCAGTCTCTACCATAAATAGATGGAAACATGAATCAGACTCTATTACTGTGTCACACCTATCTACTCAATATGGCCTTTAGAGACGTTTTTTATTCAATCTTTCATGAATCAGCAGTGAATTCATTCATTACCTTCTCTAATACATCAACCCTACAGTATTCATGGCATTTTTTCATTATTAGTCCTATCAATCACATCAACTTTCTAAATTTCTGTTGAGTACCTGGTGAAGTTTAACCAACAGAGCTGCGCACAGCCCTCTGTTTCCCCTCCCAAAGGTGGAAATCATAACTTTACTCCTTTTTCTATTCAATTAGCTACTCTCTCCCTAGCACTGTTCAACTGTCGTCTCACCTTACGAAAGATCAGTTTTTTTCATTGCGTGCTTTAAACACTTTAATGTTTTTCTCAGCGAATTAATTTTTATTTAACTTCAACTTAATTGTTTTCTATTTCTTATATTAACTATGGTGAGAGGATAAATTGTGAAATTTCAACTAGGTACCTCGTAATTTTAATCTGTGAGTGTTAACAAATCATTTTGAAACACAGTGATGGAACGCATAATTTTGAACCATGGTAAAGGGACGAGGACAACACTCGAGTTGGCATCCTGTTTTTCAAATTTCTACACCATGAGGACGTTGATCCGCGACAGATTAAACGTACATCAACCTCTGTAGATGGCGGGTCTAGTTGAGATGAAATAAGAAGGATGTGGGTACAATATCTGGTTTTGCTCTAGCTATTGGTAGTGGTTAAAAATTTAGTTCCATCACTATTAGCTCTCATATTTTTTCAATAGTGACGTTATTTAAGGCAAACAAATTACCTGAAATATAACAGATTCTTTTTCCTTCATATGTACTTTCGTTCTAATTAATTGATGTAATAATACTACCAAAATAATTCAATGTATGTCGTAAATTAAAACAATTATATAATTAAATAGTGCAATTTATTCCAATTTAAGTTTAGTAAATTAAAAAAATTCATTTGCATACTTTTCGAGATGTACGTGTAATTACTGCCTGACTAAGGCAGTAATTACTCGCACAATGGCATGTGAATCTCTCGTTTCACATGCCATTCCTGACCACCGTTAAGGATTGGTTAGGGTCAGGAACTAGTCACCGACGTTATTCCTATTTATCAGCCGGTTTGAGTCACAGTGCCGCTGAAGATCTGCTGTGTAGAGTAGCTGATGCACGTTAAATCTATACAGGATGAAAATCCTCATGTTTTCATGGCATGGAAGTTAGAAGGACAGCTCAAGTTTCATCCTCATCACTTGACTGTGGTTGAATATCACATCCATTGCTAATAGCTCTAGCGGGGCTTTAGAGAAAGACGTTAATAAACCTTCACTTGGATAATTTTGAAAAAAAAATCACCCCATACACGCGCGTAAGCAAAGTCATTTCAGAAAAGTGGTGCTAAATTTTATGAAGTAAGAGATGTGCAAGAGGTACAGAAAAATGCCATTTTTGATTCGAGAACCAAAATTAAATTATGCGTTTTCATCAAATAAATGCATTCATATCCTTAGTATTTCTCTTCAACTTATGATCAAAGACAGGGCGTTTTTTTTCCTTTGGAAAACTTCAGAACCGAGGAAGTGAAAATGCGAAAGTCGTAAACGAATTAAAAATCATTTTTTCACCGACCGAAAAAAGCATTTTTCTATTCTTTGAAATGCAATTACAAAGCACAGAAAATTCTCGAGACGCCAAAAAAACTACCTCGAGGTACACAAAAATATGCAAAACAGAGAAAATTTTGGGAAATAAAATTGGATTATAAGGAACTAGAATTTACTTTTGCAATATTTATGAATTTTTCTTTCACTATTGCAATGAATTCAAAAAAATTTAGTTGAAATTATGCATAAAAATATGCAATACTTCTCTTATATATTCTTTATTAATATTTTGATTTTTTAGAAGTAATAGTTAAGGATTATAGTTAAAGATATATCTTTCATATGGGTAAAAATGAATATCTTAAAAAAACAAAACTCACATTTGACGTAGATATTTAAATTTAATATTTAAAAATATAGAAAACCTATGAAAAGTATTTGACATTTTCTGAATAAAACCATATTTTTTCTTGCTTTTAATAGATATAACGTGAAAAGAATTTAAAGACATTACTTACGATGTTTTGAATATTTTATCTTGTTCGTTAAGATTTAAAATAATTACTCCTTTAGTACTAACATAATTATACTTTTTTTTCAATTTCTAAAATATCCTTTGAAACCAGTGGCGAAAACGAAATGACTTTAGCCGTGTACCATTTTTTTTCTGTTAAATATATTTGAATATAACATTTAGATATACTGAATTACACTAATTTTAGTGTCCAACTTCCTGGATGAAATTATATTCTTTATTATTTTTATTTACTATTGTGAAAAAAACACATTGCAAACATGAAATTTTGGAAAAATTCTAGGGATTTGCCCAATTTAAATGGCTTTTATATTGTTATAGATTCTAACATAATATCAAAAAGAAAAAAAAATATGGCCGTTATAGAGACAGCCGATAGAATTAAAAACTTAGAACTTTAAAAATTAAAATTTGAAATTTCATAATGTTTGAATTAAAATTATCAACATCAATCTGGTTTCCACATCTATTGTCATGAATGCATTGACATCTATGAATTATATGCATGTTTATTTGGTTTTTTATTATTCAAATATATTACGGGCTGTACAAGATCATGACAAAATATAAATACAATTAAAGTGAAATAACAATTAATATACAATCATATTTATGGATAGTATTTGTATTTACTTAAATTTCAATGTACTTGATTTTTAACATTATTTTAATTGTTTGCATAATTTTTTTTACATTTATAAACACCGTGCACCACGCAATGTATAACTCGGGGGCATACAACACAGACAGAAGAGAAAGGGTTACAACACAAACATCCATGCCTTCTCCGGGATTCATAAATTTCAACAATACTTAGACTTTTTGTACTTTCAATTATTTCATTTTGTTCTAAAAAAGATACAATAGGCTTATGGTAAATAAAGTAAGAAAGGAAAGTGTTTGATTCAAATTTATCTAAGTATCGTGTGTGTTAAAACCTCATCAATCGTCGTTTTATATTTTGTAGTACTGAGTTATCAATCATTGGACAAATTTAAATTAAGTGTTTCATTTAGAAATTCAATTAGGGGTAGATTTTTATCTTCTGCAAAGTTAATATTGAAGTCTCCACTTAAAATTTTCGGTACATTATCATATTTTTCGCCATATCTTTTTTCGAGTATTTCGGAACCTTCTTTTGTATAAATCATCAAATTTTAGAATAAAAATTGTTGTATCTGTCACATAAATTTTCCAGGCGAAATATAAACGGCAACCATTAATATATATTGCACATTCTCGGAATCGCAATAAGCAACGCATATTTCGCCTACATGAGGAACATTAACACCAATGCTTCTAGTGAATTTAGTGTGTATGTCCATATGTGAAGTAGTGAAGTGTGACGTATCTTGAGTATTGGGATAAATAACTACGCCTGCTGCTGGAACTTCGGGTCTTTAATAACTTACAACAAAGTGGAAATTCGGAATATCAAGTGGTTCTTCGTTTTTCATAGGAATTTCTGAACATTTGACTTTTTTACGAAAGCATCATTTTTTAGGTCAGCTGCATGCGCATGCAAACTGTGACAATTGAATGAAAATATCGATTATCCTTTATTGGTGGAGATGAATTCTAGATAAGTTTTAGTGACCTTTTGTAGTGTGTTATTTTGTAACCTTTTCAATTCTAACGTTAGATACTCTCGATGACTTGTTGATCTTTTATGATGTTTATTTGCATTAATAGCCATATTTTAAACTTCAACACATTAATCTTGAATTATTATTAGACTTTATGAAATTCTTAATTTCAAAAACCACGATAAAATACGATTGAACAACTAGAAGTCTGTTTTACCACAGTAGTAAGAAAACGTCTAAGCCACTTTGAAATACTAATCCGGATTGCGTGATGCATTGCAGAGGAAAATATTAGAAAATAAATAATCCAAAATTTTCAAACGCCAGAAAAAATTGAAAGATTTAAAATAATTTTAAATTTTATAAAATTTTCAAACGCCAAAATAAATACGAGTATTTAAAATAATTATGTTATTTATTTTTTATCTTAAAAATATTAGTTTATTTATTTAGTACTCACTATTGTACTGCACAACGAATCTTCAATTAAACAATTCAAATAATAATCAAACAAAAACACTATTTCAGCAATGCACAGTATATACACATTGAACTTTTCACTAAATCCATTCAATTTCACTTATAAGATATACACAGCACTATACGTCAGCTCTATAGCTACAGATATACTGCTATAAGCATGTCGGTGACGCGAACGCACGAGATTTCACCCATTCAAAAAGTGTCTAAGGCGAACAGCACACTGCACGTGCGCCAGTCAGAGCATGTCGGTGACGCGAAGCCATAAGATTTTCTCCTACTAAAAGTGCCCCCCCCCCTAAAGAAGTTTTCACTTCAAAAATTTTAGAACTTATGTATTATTGCAACAATCGTTAAATCTTAATAACTCGCTACGTTGACAACCTCAATTTCCTATGTGTCGTACGTGATGAATTGGCAACCAGGTCCTCTGTTTCATACAGTGGTGGCAAAAAGTCCTGAACACACTCATTTTTTAGCGTAATTTTTGTGTTTGACTTCATTTTTCGTTATGAAATTATCGCACTATCTTAAATATTGTTATTGATTTTAAAGTATTTTTTTATGCTGATTTCAAATCTACTACTAGTTTCTTAATGACTAAAATATTTTTTGTAGTAAAGCTGCCTGAACACAATAATGTGAAATATGTGCAGAATAAAACAATATAGAATAACATAATATGCATAGAAAAATAACACGAAAATTGACAAATACGGTATATTTAATAAGCATTTTGAAAATTAAATTGTTGTCTCATGTTAGAAAATCAATATTTTATGGGCCAGCCGTATGCTTTAATTACGGCTCTACATCTTTTTGGCATGGAATGCACCAATTTCAAAAGAAGATCTTTCGTGACAATATGGTTGAAGGAAATTATTAAAGCTTCAATTAATTCACGTTTGTTTGAAGGTTTTTTCTTTGAAATTCCATAACCAATTTTAAACCACTAGTTCTATATTGGATTAAGGTCGGGAGACTGTCCTGGCCAGTTCATTCTATTCACAGTATGGTCTTTCAACCATTTCTGGACTACCTTTGCACGATAACAAGGGGCGTTATCGTCCTGAACAATCCATGACTGATTCCCAAAAAGATTTCTCGCAGTTGGTAGCAATTTATTTTGTAGTATTTCAATGTAATCCATGGCTTTCACTGCTCCGCTAACGATGTGAAGTCTTCCAACACCATGAGAAGACATGCAACCCCATACCATCACTTTTGTCGGGTACTTTACTGTGGGCTTCAGACCCTGAGGGCTGAATTCCTCATGAGTGCGTCGTCTTACATAGGCACTACTTTGATTGCCAGAAATACAAAACTGACTCTCGTCACTAAATATTACCTTTTCCCAGTCTTTAATAGTCCATAATGAATGTTCCCTCGCTCACGTCAATCGCCTCTTGCGTTGAAATTCAGTCAGTAATGGTTTTGGGCACACTTTACAGCCTCGTAACCCAATTTCCAGCAGTCTTCCTCTAACAGTTCTTGGGCACACACTCACATTTGCTGTCAAAGTCCATTGTTTCAAAATTTGCGAGGAATTAAGCTTTCTGTTTGAAAGTGAAATTCTGTGCAATAACATGTCCTCACGTAAAGATGTTTTTCTTGGTCGTCCTGATCGCATCCTGTCCGCAATAAAATTTGTTTCAGAAAATCTTTTCAAAGTTCTCACAACAGTCGAAAGGCCACATGGTACTTTAGCAGCTTTAATATTTTCCTTCAACCATATTGTCACGAAATATCTTCTTTTGAAATTGGTGCATTCCATGCCAAAAAGACGTAGAGCCATAATTAAAGCAAACGGCTGGCCCATAAGATATTGATTTTTTAACATGTGTCAACAATGTAATTTTCAAAATGCTTATTAAATATACCGTATTTGTCAATTTTCGTGTTAATTTTCTTTGCATATTATGTTATTCTATATTGTTTTATTCTGCGCATATTTCACAATATTGTGTTCAGGCAGCTTTACTACAAAAAATATTTTAGTCATTAAGAAACTAGTAGTAGATTTGAAATCAGCATAAAAAAAATACATTAAAATCAATAACAATATTTAAGATAGCGCGATAATTTCACAACGGAAAATGAAGTCAATCACAAAAATTACGCTAAAAAATGAGTGTGTTCAGGACTTTTTGCCACCACTGTATAATGACGCCAATAGGTTGCGATAATACGTATGTATATCAAATTTTTATGTAAATATTCATGGTTTTTAAAAGTAAAATTTTTACGTTAAAATTTTTTCAGAAAATAATTCAAATTTTACTTAAACGGTAAGCAATATATTTCTTATGTTAAAATGGTCAGAATTTATTTTTGATGCTTTATATATAGTTACACGTGCAAGCTCACTATGATCATGTTCCGCAAGATTACTCTATTGGCACACACACAATTTCATTAAGTAATTTTAGCCAAGTGCAAACTCTATACATACGCCAATAATGAATCCAAATAAAAGTTCTCGATATTACCATGACAGCCTCACAAAGGTTGTAAAATTATTAGTAATTTATTAATTAAATTAATTATTGAATTCCCGATTACGTATAAGTTACAATCATACATTCATGGGAAGAGAAAAAATTGCGCTGCTTACGTATTATACCGTCAACCAATTTTGCCAAGTGAAATGTTATTTCCAATTTATTTTGCCAAGTTATTGCCAATTTAAAAAATTTCACCAAATGCGTTATCATTGTTATGTTCCAACATACGCGGAAACATTTTCCACTGTTGGCTCATTATGAAGGTAATTGGCGACGTCTTTTGATTTGACGAAATTGTTGACGGTATAATATGTAAGTACCAAAACTACTCAATCTTTGAACAGGTTTTACTTATGCATTATAAATGATGGCAAAAATTTATTATTGTTACAACAATTTTGAAAAATTACGTTCATTATCGGTGAAAGCATGTATTTGAAACAACTTATTGATAGTTAAAATATAGCTAGCTCCTTGGTGAACAAATAAGTTTTAGCCCCCTGAAGGAAGAATTGCACTTATTATAAACATGTCACGTTTCTTCATACAACAAAATAAACTTTGACGGCAAAAAAACATTCGACAAGATTAATAGTGGTGTAAAACATGCATTAAGAAAATATAAATTCTAGGCTAAAATTACAACACGAATGAAAAAGAAAATGAATTTTACAAGAAAAAAATTCTAAGGATCTAAATTTTGTTTTAAAATATTCTGTCAAACTGAATTATTTTCCTACAAAAGTTTAGAATTTTGCTACACGTATACATTCTTCAAAGTTTCTCGCCATGTTTTTAAGTCAGTTTTTCTTTCCTTTAATATTCACGATAAAAACATTTTTTTGTGTGACGAGGAAGTAAAAAGGTGACTCTCGTTTGCAAGAAAACGAAGAAAAAGTTTAAAAGATTAGTGTTTTTTCCCCTTGTTTTTCATTTTTCTTCTGATAAAAGTAAAATTTCTTCATCTAAAAAAGATAACTGCTGGCGTCAGGAATTTAAATTCGATTTTTTTCCTTTTCACCATGTTATCAGACATGTTTTATTCAACTGTATAGATTTTTTCCTAGTGAATTTTTTTCATTTGGACGTTCTAATGTGCTTACCTTATTTTACTTTTAAGCAAATATGTGAAATGTTTTTCTTCCATTTCTTTACATCATCGTGTTTCCATTCCAAAAGATCTAGAGGAATTTAAAATTACAATTTTTCAAATGATGTGTCTATAATTGAATTGTGCTACGCTGTTTTTGACCAGACTTTTACCCAACCGACGACACATATTTCAAGTAAAATAAGAGCAAAATAAAGTGTTAAATATTTTACTAGGGGAAAGCATTCCAATTCTCAATTTCTCTGTTTAGTTAAAAATAAACTTATATTATCTGAAACAAAATATTTTGGTAAGTCGTAATGAACAACAGTTGCTCAGTTTATAGTTGTGCAATAAAAGTAAATTTTATTTTTCATCTGAAGCTACACTGCTGGCCACCGTAAATGCAACACCAAGAAAGACAAGAGATAGCTCAACAAAATTTATTTTGTAGATAATATGTTGACCAAGTTTCAAATGATTAAATTTATAGACTCCTGTGAAGTGTGGTTCCTGCCAGAATCAGTAGCCAGAGTAGCCGCCATTGTTGGAGATCACCGCTGCCACACCCCTCGGCATTGATTCAAAGAGACTTTGGATATGTTCTTGGGAGACCAAGCAACGCTACAGACTCAATGTGCTGTGCTATGGTTCGTGATGTGACTGAGCGATCCGTCACTGCCATGCGCACAATTTGCCTGTCCTCACGTGAAGTGGTGCACTGAGGTGGATGCGATCGACCACGTCGGTCTGTCGTACCCTCCTGCATCCAACGGTCACATATCCACATTACATTTGTTTGGTTCCGTCCAACACGACTACCGATTTCCCTGAAAGATAATACACAATCTCGGTAGGCCACTATCCTTCCTCTGTCGAACTCGGATACTTGATCAAAAGCTGATCGCTGTTTTCTACGAGACATAACTGATCGTTTTTTGAAAAAACCACAAGAAAAACACAATTGCCGAACTTGAAATCGTCGAAATCTCCAAGCCTTAAATAGCACTTCTAATCATTTGCATATCTCATTTCCGCTAATGCATGTTGTAAATTTCATGTTATTTGCGTGCTTCCTTCAGGGTGTTGCATTTATGGTGGCCAGCAGTGTATTTAGGAATTTAATGCATAATATTGTTACATTGAAACATTGGACAATAGGCACATTGGGCATTGAACATAATTACATTAAAACACTGTACAATTTGGGCCGTGGGTAGCCTATTGGTTAAAGCATTGGACTCCAAAACTGAGGGCCTGGATTCGATGCCCGATATTACCACATACCCTTCGAGTACGAGCTCGTTAAATCCGTAATTCCGAATGTTTTTGGGCGGTCGCATCAATAATGGAGGGTGCAGTTTGCTGGAGAATACTTTCCTCCCCTCCAGTTTCATACCTTAATTGTGGAGGTGGAGACAGGAGGTGTCGCCATCTATCGCGTAGAAGTCCAACCTATCTCAGGCTCTGGCAAATTTAATTCCTTCCCTTCGTGAAGAACACAACAACAACAATAGGATGCCTCGAAAAAGGTTTTCCCCCCAGAATTTCAAAGCCTATTTACTAGAAAAATATGTTTTCTGGTAAATAGTTGAAAAGGAAAACAAAATTAATTTTCTTGTGCTGCCATAAGATGAATGAAGTTTATAGGTATTTGAAAATTTTTTATGGTAAAAAGTCAAAGAAATTCGTATTAGCGAAAACAGATATTTTAGAGCCTTTTAGCAATTATTATAATGAGGGGACAACATCAAATAGTTACAAAGAAACAAGTATCAGGTACATTTAACCTACTGTCGAAATTACAGTGCAGTTGGGTCGGACTGATTTGACGATGCGGGGAAAGTGAGCTTAAGATATGAATTGTTGCAATGCACACTGTACTTTTCACTGAGTGAGTGAATATTAACGTCGCACTGTTCAGCCACATGTGGGCTTTAGGTGACGGACCTCGTCATTTTGAACCATGGTCTAGTAATGAGGACGACTAGACCATGCACCCTCTCCTAACTACCACACCAACGAAAGGACGTTTCAGCTCTCGACAGATTTAACGTGCTTCGCTCCTCTACACGGCGGGTCTTCAGTGGTACTGGGCTCGAACCCGTGACATGCTCGCCACGAGTCCGTTACCTTGACCAGTAGGCAACATCGGCCAGTACTTTTCACTACTCAGTACTCATTTATCAATATTATTATAGTTTTTTGGTAATTTACATTGCAGTAAAACAATTTTATTTTTTGAGTTTAAAATCATCTAACTCAAATACATATTTTACCATTTTTTTTTGAAAATCCAACCTTTTTGCTGCAATGTTAATTTTTGACATTATTTTTTTAATTATTTTTCTGCTAATCTCCATATCATAGAGCATCTTTTCCGCATAGGTACGCACCGATTGATAATTCCCCCTTCATTTAACTGCAATCCTCGAAAACCATAGAATTACACTATAATTTTGCCACCTTTTGCAATAAAATTAGTTTATATTTATCCCCTCACAGACTGATTTTCAAAAATACTGTTACTAAATTTAAAGTTTTCAATTATACTGAGACCATTAACGATATTGAACAAATGTATCTAGAAATCTATATCCTCAATTGCCTCTTCCACCTACAGTAATATCAGAAACTAATTAAAAAAGAGATTAAACGGTTACAGAAAATTACAACGCCATCGACTACCAATAAAATTAATTTTATTTAAAATTAATCTTCTCTTAACGGTATTTTTTTCCCCAAATGTAAATGGAATTCAACTCCGAAACCGATCTTTCTATGTCCAACAATTGAATTTCCTTTCACTTTAAATTAAATCTGTCATTAAGCCTATTTAGAGTGAGATAAAAAGAAAATTAAACGAATCGTTCCATTTCGAATTTTCGCTACTCAATTAATCAGAGCCACGGAAACTTTTAGTCGGAGGACTTTTGGAAAAAAGCGAAATTAGGTTGGGATATTTCAGAGCCGAAGGGTTTATTCCTTTTTTTCTTCTTTTGATGCGTCCACAAAATTGCTCTTTTGTTGTCGCTAAAAGACAGCAAAGCATTTAAAAGAAAAAAAAAATGGCGAAAACCCAATCATTTTTGTCTTTTTCCCGGAGAAAATGGATTTTGACGTTATTAGTCTAATGGGGGTGATAGACGTGAGTAATGACACACTTGAATCTTCATTAGAGTTACAATACCTTATGGGTGTTCCAACATAAGGTACATTAGCTACTTAAAGATAATAAAGTGTATAGTTCACTAAACAATATATTTGGTATTTTTCAAATGTGAATTCAGTATGCTGGAAGAATAAATTCCAATATAACAGTTTTAGAATATAATTTTTTGCATTAAATTTCACTTAGATTCTGTGTATAAAACCGGTTTTGTTGTATCTTAAGTGTTGATATATTTAAAAAAAATTAAAACGATGATTTTTTTAAAATTGGTAATTTAAATATTCAAATCAATATTGCACAATTTATTTTTAAAGTAAATATGTAATAAGATTAAATGTTTTAATTTTTCAATAAAATATTTTGCGAAGTTTACCAATCTTTGAGTCCATTATATATTTAAAAAACTAACAATTAAACTTATCCAAGACTCTTCAAAACTGTATCAAATGATATATATATGTAATGGTGGAAAGAGTGTTGGTTTCATGTAGTTCATTATCCCTATTGTAGTAGTGAGGAGATTTCTTTTTAATTTACATCCAGCTTTTATTCATGGTGTCACACAAATCCATCTGGATAGCACAGCACAAAAATACATGAGCGCCTTACCTGTTCACGAAGACGAAGTCAAAAAGCAAGAAAGGGAATAAATCACGTATCAAGTTTTTATATACAGAGAAGAACAGGGGAAACGCGCATCATAAAAAATAATCACTTGTCCAGGTGAAGGGAATAATTAGTTATTAACAGAAATGACATAATTGTTTAGGGAAATATTAAATTCCGGTTAGTAAAGCAGCTGCATGTAAACAATTAATGATCTTGTATTTCTTGGAATAGCCAAAATATCTATCAAAAATTTAAGATCTATAGAATCAGTAATAAAAATATCAACATAATGTTTTTAATGCTTTAGGAAAAGATAAATTGAGACACGTTTCGAAATAGGGTATTGGGATTTATGAATTAGATGTTAATAATAAAGATGATTCGAATTATGAGTATATATATCAATTTAAGTTATTGCATATTATATATATTTACGTATAGAAATAGTAGTAATTGATAAGAGCAGCGTTCATCCCACAGCTATGTGCCTACGGATTTTACTTTCCGAATTTGTTTATCTTATATATGAGCAATAACACTGAATATAAAATCATTTAAGTTCTTCTTTAAAAAGAGAAATTTTCAATCAGTCTGGCACAATTTTGAAAAAATTATCGAAAATAGTAAATGCATTGCTGTTGCTACTTGTCTAACAGTGTCAGATCGAGGCCCATGTAATTCACCGCGCCAAAGAGCTAGATGAACGTCTGTCGTTAGCCATAGCTATGAGCACCATACAGGTGACTGTGCGAATTGTCTCAGTTCAACCCCAAGGAGAATACCCTGGAGGTGGTCAGGGGCCTTCCACCAACCTCACGAGAGGGCATGCGACTCGACGGTTATTTAGAGTAATCTCGTGCCATTTACAAACATCCATGCCTCTATCGGGATTCGAACCCAGGCTCTACGGCGCAACAATCAGTGTTTCCACTGTGCCGTATGGGCGGCATAGAAAAGTAACTCGTAGAAAACATTCCCATAACTTACAGCTCGTCTCTCACATTACTTAGAAAGCCACGTGATTCTTTTATTTTGAGTTTATTAGGAATCCAATGCAAAAATCTTTAAAGTTATTCCAAATTAATTAAAGCTTCATAGTTAAGCAAAAGGGTAATGTGAAAAAGGTACTAAATGGCTGAGTATAACTCTATTTAACTGAACTGAATTATTATAAGAATTATTTTCCTGTTAAATTAGTATTGCTTGTATTGCTTTTTACTTGTAGTGAACACTTACAGCCATCTGGTTCTTTTAAATATAAATGTTGGTGAACAACAATAAATACGCCTCAAAACTGAATCCGCCCCATGTCACATACAGTAGAACGTCGTTTATCCGAACGTTTATTATCCGAAGCGTCATATATCCGATGCAAAGTCCGGATACGTTTTCGAACAGTGCAATGCTCAACATTTGTTTCCTGTGAGGCCAAAAGCGACCGGGAAACCCAAGGTGAATGATATTTGGAGAATTTCAGTTGTGTGATTTGGTAAACATCAGCGCGGAATATTAGGTCAGTTTGTGAGGGAGTGTATACGTGCTCTTTTGTTGAGTTTTGTTGATGTAGAAACCTGGATAGCATGCGATGCAGAAGACTGTGGATTTCAAATGCTAAATAATGATTAGATAGTGACTTCCGTGCAAGAAGAATCCGACCCTATCGACAATGAAACGGATGAAGACGAGGAGAACAACAACAACGAAAGTAGCATGGGTCCATCAAATGCTGACGCCTTTTTTGCGTTGGAGACAGCTATGGAGTGGTACGAATAATAATCAGAGTGCTGTCCTACTCAACTACTGCTGCTGAAGTGAATCAGAGACCTTGCAGTGGAAAAACAAAGGTGTGCAATTGTACAGCAAAAAATAAGTGATTATTTTCTCCAATCATGGTAAAATTCCGACGTTTTGCACCTATTTTGCTTTCTCTTCAAGCACGTTTCCCTCATGGGATGATTTTCAATATTCGTATAGTGTCCAGTATCATATACTGCATGGATCACATTCAGTTTTTGGTTATCTGAACAATCGAGTATCCGAACGGTGTCCGGTTCCAATTGATTCTGATAAGCGATGTTGTACTGTATGAGTAAACACCCGCTCTAACACCATGTTAACGTGATAACTTATACCTCAGACACATTAAAGAGCATCTGTTTCTCTAATATAAACGTGTCTTAGGTAATAGTTTTAAATATTATGGGAATAACAAAGCTTATTTCATATACTTTTCAGGTTGAATCATATACGAATAATATGGTTTAGCAACATTATGTCAATGATTCTCAACCATTGTGCCACGGCACTTTAATGTGTTGCCAAAAAATTTTTAAAAAATTATTAATTATACTCTTAAAAAAAATCTGAAATCGAATCATTCGGCCGTTTTATAGAAATTAACTGAGGGTGTTCGTGGTATCTTTAACTTATCCTTTCGTGGATCGAAGCATATAAATTTTTTTGATTAGGTTTGTTATCCATTCGGGATAACAGATGCATCTGCATAGGAATTGATGGGTGGCTTGGAGGCTGGAAGGCTTAGATGCTGATCGGGTTTGAAGATGGTCCCTAAGACACATGCCATTTGTGTATTCCCCTTGTAACTTGTTGACAGGATGTTGTCGCATTCCTTAGTTGGGGGGGGGGTCACAACGGCCGGTCAGCAAAGTTGAATGGACTCATAATTTGGAAGAGTCGTCGCGAAATTTGTAACTC
The DNA here is from genome assembly GCA_019973975.1 of Trichonephila clavata. NCBI lineage: Eukaryota > Metazoa > Arthropoda > Arachnida > Araneae > Nephilidae > Trichonephila > Trichonephila clavata. The sequence goes on along the minus strand of BMAO01009162.1, from coordinate 265,460 downwards.
TGCGCTTGGTTCCTGACCAATGGCTAGGCGGGACCAAAGGACGTGCGGATGAAAAAGGGGGTAATTTGCCCCCACTTAAAAGGAGGAACCGGGACATTTCTCGGCAGATTTACAGAGATTTAGAGAGAGATTTTACAGATTAGCAGAAGACAGATTACCATGATTTCAGATTAAGAGAATTAAATTTAGGCCGTCCAAGTACCACCCAGCTCCATGCCTCCGTTTCAGATAAGTGGAATGTTGTAGTATTCTTATTCTTAAAATTTAATAGTGTATTTATTTTAACCTAGTAATGTTTTAAAAGTAATAAACGAATTGATCTAATTAAATCTGAATTATTCATTTAATCTCATTTTTTTAAATTGAGTTTTAAAGTACTAATCACTAATATGATGTAGACATAAGTTAAATTAATCGAACCTGCGTAAGTCATAATATGTTAAATTAATGAAGTAATTGTAGCGCTGCATCAGAATTAACTTTGAATGAAGAGGAAATTACTAATTTAGCTCTGTAATATATAATCGGAACTTAATTTTAAAACATTCGCATGAGTCAATTCATTTCGGATTAAAATTAAAAGCGATTATCTCATAATGGAAAAAAAAAGCTTTAAAAATATTGTTACAATTTTCTACATTATATTTGAATTGAGGGGTTCAATGAATTTCGGCCCCCAAATACATTTTTCATTTTTCCCATTTAAATAAATATGAATTTCTACGCTTCTAATGGTGCAAAAATTATCATTCTACGTGCAATAGAAGTATTTTAATAATGTTTTGAAAATGTTTTACCACCTGTCAAAGTCTACTAAATCCATTATTAAAATTCATTTTTCTCAAAACTAACATTTTTACCATATAAGGAACATTTGTTCCTAATCTAATGCATTTAACAGCTTATAACTTTGCATAATTAATAATTACATTCTAATACTTATTTGAATCGAGGGATATTTTTCAAAAAAATATTCTGACTTAATTAGCATTAAACATCATAAAATTTCACTGGTTTAAAAAAAAAAAACCAGATTTGTGGAAAAAATATTTTTTTATAAAATAGCTAGACATCCTATCCCTCAAATCTGTGATTAAAGTATGTAGTATGGTTCACAAAGAATATTCAGTAAAAAAAATTGGAGATTTTTATTCAATAGAATGTTTATAAATGTTCCTTAAAAATACCTGTTTTTAACATTACTGAAATACAGATCCTGTTTCGTGAACTTACCACCTTTTAATTCAAATTTTCAGCATTAAAAATATAAAATTGATAAAGATCGAGACTTTAAAATGTAGATGTCAAAAGGAGAGGGCATTGTCATTTTTATGACCCAATATAAACGAAATAATCAAATATCATCAAGCTAAAATTTCCCTTTAAATATATTATAATTAATTTGTAATTAGTTACTCAATAAACATTTGGTTGTCTTTGTCTTACATATTTTATTTAACATTTGTAATGCCTGTCAGTTCCTGCTTCCCTCTGAATCCTCGGACCCGGTTAGGTGTGTGGGAGAAACTGAATAATCAGTAGACATGACTCACTCTAATTATTTTATTGTCACCAAAATATCAAGCAGACACAATAACAGACGAATTAAGATAACAGATCAGATATCAGAGCACGGAGGTGAGACTCAATAGCCTGGGGATATAAATACGAACCCTCAACTGATTCCACGATAACTTAAACAAGCTCAATATAAACTACGTCACTCACTAATAAGCTACACTTTTATTTAAATAAGGATCGCGATACCTGTACCTTTATGAAGTCAAGTCCTACACTTGAGTCCTTGAAGGCGATCCTTATCCGGATTTAATCACCGTCGATTGATCCTCTCTCAATAATCTTCCATTGATAAACTCCAAATACACTTAATCATTCCACGATCCTTCACTCGCCAACTAACCAACTAACTCGCCAACTAGCTCCTGAAACTCGCGAATACAGAATTTATATAATATACTAAATTTACATAATCACGCTTTCCTCACTCGGTGAAAGTTGGTTGATAATATGGTCCCCCCCCCAAAATCCCCAAGAGGTTAGTAGAGCCGCGTATAGATCCGTCTCATACATTGAAAATTATTATTATAAACTATTTTAAATAATGTGTATTACACATAAATAAAATATCCTACACTTATTTTTAGGGTTAGTGTGCCACCAAATTTTTAAATTGTTTAAAGTGTACCGCAACAAAAATAAGGTTGAGAACCACTGATCTATTTCTTTTTTAAAGTTTACCCGCTCATTATTGTTCATTTGCTAACTCATCATTTTCTATATAGTTTAGAGTTTTAAAGTTCAGTAGAAATTTTCCTTCTAATTTTTCAATTTGTTCTAGAATATTTTCTTTTAAAAATGAAAAAGTATTGTACAAAACTCTATTCAAGAAACAAGATGTATAACGATTACACTCTTAGTCAATGAGAGATTGTTCCAAGTTGTTCGAGTGGAAGCCGAACTTCGTTCCATCCTCCAAGAAACTCAATAAATTTAATTCTGATTCAACAACATCAATTTAATGGTTCCTACGATTGTTCGAAATTGAGCGAACAGAGTTTTGTGTTCGAAGGTCTGTAATAATAAAATTCTGATACAGTAACATTAGTTTAGCATTTTCATCCATTCTTTGAATTCGAACACTTTTAGCTCTGTATTCGATCGATTTTAAGTCAATGACTTTTTTCATCTAAATACTATGATTTGAATATAAAGCTTACGAGTTTGATATGTTTGATTTGAGAGCCAAAATTCTTAAACTTAAATACACCAACTGTGCAATGTAAATAAGCATAAACAAATTTTTTAAAATTCTTTCTTGATACGTGAAAAATTTTCTTTCATGGTCATCTAAAAATGGTGAATCACAAATCTCTATTGATTTACAATTTACCCTGAATAAATTATAGATCAGTATTGTAATAATTATAACGCTGAAAAGAAACATTTTTGCAACTGCAAGTAGAAAATGTGTTTTTTTTATCTGGTGAAAAACATTTATTAACACTTCTCTTTATTACTGTAAACTTCTCCAAACATTTTGCTAAAATTTCCTCAAATCTACAATTCCTAAGTCGCCTACTGAATGGTGTAGTTGGCTAGGCCCTGGTCTTGTACGCCCAAGTTTGTGGGCTCGACCCTGGCCCCAGTCGGTGGATTTTCATTATGCAAAAAATCGACAGCGTGCATGTCGTATGATTATGCAGCATGTTAACAGATCCCTAGTACGCCAATTTGGTTTGGGTGCTATCTGCAAAATTAAACTCCAACAACGATTTCACATCGTCAGAGCTCAGGTGCCTCCCTCTAGTGAAGAAACTGGGCATCAAAACTACATTGTGGCAATTGGTATTCATCTATATGGTGCCATACAAAGAAGTAATACCAGCTCCAGAGGAATGAACTAGGTCTGCAATGGTTTGTTATAGATTCGCAGCCCCCTTTGAAAAAAACAACAATTTTTAAGCTCATTAGTAAGAGGGTGTAAGTTCGAGTCCTGGTATCCTTGCGTATATATTTATAAACGTTTCACTCTAAAGCAACAATGGAGCTTTTGGCGACGGATCTCATAATTTTGAATCTCAGTTAAGTGAAAGGACGAACCTTAGGTTGCAACCCCTCTCTTAACTTCCTCACTGTGCCAATGGCAGAACTTTCAGCCTCAATAGATTAACGTACATCATTTCCTTTACAAGAGGAAGGGGGCACGATGACAGCACTAGGACTCAAATACGCAACTCGACAACACCACCACCACGAGTTCGTTACCGCAATCTGGGGTTCTTGAAAACCCACAGCGTAGAGGAGTTTATGCTCATAAAATATGTCGTGGTAAAGGTCTTCGAGGAAGCGTAGTCTTTAAATTTCGATAGTGGGTTGTTAGTTCAGGTGTACTTCTTATCAAAATATCATGATTCAAAAATATGAGGTCGGTTGTCAATAGCTCTCGGGTAGTTTCTCAGGGCGTTTCAATAAACAATAAACGCATTCGAAATTAAAACTTCGATTTGTTCTTTAAAAATTAGGTTTACTTCTTTGACACCCACAATTTTGATTTCTCAACTCCCAAAATAAAATTATCCGCTCTCAATAGTCACTATTCAGTTTCTTCTCTTGTTCATCGATTATCACGATAACTACGATGACAAGCACCGACCTCCCCTCCCCACAATAAATCCAATAAAACTCAGATTAAAAGACCATTATCCCTTTGACCTAAATTCGCTTAGAGACTTTACACGAAAAGTGGAGGAAAAAACACTTTTCGAAATGATACTGGTCCCAAATAAATTATGGATAGGAAAAAAATTCAGCTCGAGAAAGTGAGAATACGAGTGAGTTAAGCCTAAAGAATGTGTTCCGTCTCCTTCAATTATAAAAGAGCTTAAAAGTTTTGAAAAGAATAATTTTTCTTTCACGAAAAAGATCATTAACAATAAAAAATTATCCGCTTTGATAAACTTAAGATGACATCTCTCGAAATTTGGGACGTATGATACCTTGTTACATAATAAGAATTGTGAATGTATTACATGAGAGACAATTTGAGCTTTATTTCTCTTTTTTAAGGGGAAAAAATTAACTTTGTTTAGTCTTTAAGTTGATATTATGGCATTCATGACCATCATTTTTCCATTTGATAAATATACTTTCGTATAAATTTCCAATGTGCGAGTGTATAGCAAAAAATCATATTCAGAAAAAAGCAAAAAATAAAAATATTTCTCAATGCCTGAATAGCTTTTGAGAGATTGCAATAATATAACTTTAATATCTGTAGGCGATCCTGAGGGGAAACTATCAACTGACCCAGGATATAATTGTCCTTATGAACAGAGTAGTCCTGCAATGGATACCGGCCTTCGTAAAACCTTTTGGACAAAAAGCAGGCTGATCATCTTGCTCAGGAGTCCCGAAATTCTCCTCAGCTTTCCAATAGCCTTTCCCTTACCAACGCTGATGAAATAGCCAGACGTAAGCTCATCTCCCATCCAGTTAAGAAGCCCTTAATTCCAGATCTTAATTGTATCCGTGTAATTTCAACCATCATAGCCAGACTATTTGCAAAACACTTTAAAGCCGGGGTGGGCAGACATTTCCAGGGTACGCGCATCTTCTGAAGTTTTTAAGGTTTTGCAGTCCATCCAGTGGTGTTGGTGTGGTCATTCTGTGTTAAAGCTGTTTGTTTTCTTTAAAACTTGTTTTCAACATTGTACCCTCTTTTAAAATGTCAGATTAATATTTTTACTACAAACGCACAAGTGGCATAAAATTGTTAAGTTGGATGCTTGAACAACTACGAACGACCTTTAGACTGTGGAGTGTTAACGTATTCAATGCAGTGAGCAGAAAACATTAGTAAACCAATGAATCTGAAACCAAACGTATGTACTTCATTTGTTCGCTGCTGAGTCCCGTGTTATCTCAGGGTATGACATCAACACGAGAAACCAAACCCGTCGAAGCGTAGGGTGTAGAATGATAAGGATGCGAGATCAATAGCCAACCCCATGCTATCACGGGAAGAGCTGGTCATCAACATTTATTCTTACCTTCGGTCAGCGCGTGTTAAGTGTCCTCATGCTCTTCCAATGAAGGTACACGTCTTGGCTACACATATATCGAATCATTTGCGTATGTCAACACAGTTCCATCGATTGTGAAAAGCCGATTCTCCAGTCTAGCTGGCGTCGTTGTTCCATAAATGTTTCTTGTAGTATGCGTGTCGAAGGCAGCGTTTCTCAAACTGTGGGGTGGCCGTGGCAGCCTAGTGGTCAAAGTATCGGATTGTGGCTAGCGTGTCATGAGCTCGAGCCCAGAACCACTGAAGACCCGCCGTGTAGGGGAGCGATGCATGTTAAATCTGTCGAGTACTCAAAAGTCCTCCCGTTGGTGTGGTAGTTAGGAGAGGGGGTGCCAGCTCAGGTGTCGTCCGCGTCACTTGACCATGGTACAAAATTACGCGGTCCGTCGCCAAAAGCCCTCGTGTAGCTGAACAGTGCGACGTTACTATTTACTCACTCACTCAGACTGTGGGGAGCGTCCCCTTTGGGGGGGGTGATAACTAAGTGGGGGGAGGGGGCGAGGATATCGAAAATAAAAGATTATTTAAAAAATTTATAAATTTACTGAAAGGAAGTATAACAAAATATATTCTGACCTAATAAACAATAAAATACACATTTACAATGATATAATATACTTATAAATGTATCTGGACTGCTCATTGTATTTGATAATTAATTTATTAATTCTAAGTTTAATAATTACAAGTGACTCCCATGGGCTTGTCATATACAAAAATTTAATGCTTACCTTGATAATTTGTACGATTTATAATTAAAATCGTATTGTAGCTTTAGCGTCAAAGTACATTATTGAACTCAATACATTGTTATTGTATGGTGCAAAGAAAATAATGATTAAAAACTAGGTCGCAGATGCTGAAAATTTGAGAAGCTCTGGTCAAGGTCGTAGCAAAAGCATTCATCCTAAAATGTCTTGGCGGTTTACTGGTCTATAGCGATCGACTTAATGCCCATTCCTGCTTTAAAGGGATTACAATATCCCCGGATAGCCAAAAACAACAACTCAATTATCTTAAAACGATACTAATCTTTCCATTACTTTACTGTGTGGCATGGAGCTGAATTTTACTGAAGAATATAAATGAAGCATTGTTAATAAATACATCCCTGATGGAAGGTAGAAGTTTGGGTTTAGAATGGTGTCAATGTATTTTCTGACATTCAGTGTCCCATCGATGATATGAAGACGACCGATACAATCTGCTGATATGCACGGCCAAATCATAAAACGATGTGAGTACTTCCCACCTGGATGCATTCAGGATGTAGCGTTTCTTCTATTCTACGTCTTACATATTTTCGGCCATCACTACTGAATAACGATATATTAGCTTCATCCCTCCATATAATTAGTTAGCATTAATAATTTGTTCAATTAATGTGTTCCTTTGACCACTGTAATCTTTTTTAAAGCTGCTGTAAAATGTGATATGGCTTTTTTTGTGGAATTTTACCTTTTAGTTGAACATCTGCTAATCTTCTCTTGATAGTTTTTAAACTGACAGAAACACCAGCATCATTCAAATCACTTCGAAGGCCGTTGGTGACATAGTATTATAGGTGACATAGTATTTTTATTGGTGACATAGTATTATAGGTGACATAGTCTATATTGGTGACATAGTATTTTTGTTCTTCTGTCATTTACAAATAGGATGCACCTTTTTCGGCCTTTTTGAGCATTATTTTTTATTAAATTTGTCTCCTGATATCTTAAACAAAACTTTGTTTCCAGATGTAGTCACTGAACCACCTACCTAACTTGCAATTTTAACAAGGGAAAGACCACTTTCTCGTAAAAAAATCTCTTTCTATGTGTCCAATCGACTCTTTTATTTGATGTCATTATTTCTTGTCTAAATAACATTGTTGTCCTGGCTAGGAAACAGTCCTGAAATCAATGCTATCGAAAACTTGTAGCACCGTTTTAAAAATCTTGCCCAAATGAGGTACCCATGAAATAAAAAGGAATTAAATTAGGAAAAAATTGTTACCTGGCATCATGTTATAACAAAAAAAGAGCTTAAGACTATTTTCAGCTCAATGAAACATCGATGTGAAGCAGTAATAAATAAATTAAAAGTAAAAAAACTTTTTTAAAAACAAGCTTTTATTTAAACGCGCTAAAAAGAATAAAATAAAATTTTCTTTAAAATTTTTTTACTATCAACTTATAACGTCATTACACAATTTATATGATATAAAAGCTTGTCGCAAGATTAAAGCACTCTTATTTACTTAGTTTGAAAATTTTAAAAAATTGAAATCAATCAGATAAAGTTATTTAATTTACTTGTTTATCTGCAGAGGTAAATCTCGCGACAAGCTTTTATATCATATAAATTGTGTAATGACGTTATAAGTTGATAGTAAAAAATTTTTAAAGAAAAATTTATTTTATTCTTTTTAGCGCGTTTAAATAAAAGCTTGTTTTAAAAAAAGTTTTTTTACTTTTAATTTATTTTTTACTTTTTAGTTATCACTGGACAGGTTTCTTAGTCTGTTCATCTTATTCAACGCATCATTGTTGCTAGGTGTTAGCCGGTTATTTTCGAACAGTCCAGCTAAATGAATTCTCGCAAAAAGGGTACTAGACGAAAAACACAATTTTTTCTTAAATCCGTAAATTGTAAGCAATTCTTTCAATCTTCGTACAGATCTTGGGTAATATTATCCTACACACGAAAAAAAGTTTTATGAGATTTTCATCATAAATGACAAAGTTATTAAATATTGAAATGTTGAGTATTTTTTGAAAAATCGTAAAAAAAAAATTTCAACATTTTATTTTTTAAACGACTGATTCTAAAAGAGCAAATCATGAGCTGTTTTAGTACGGAATGTCGATCCATTTAAACAAAAAAAAATTCATGCGCGCCGATTTAGACATTATTTTCATAAAAACGCATCGATTTTGACTTATTTAAAAAAAAATCGTAAGAAATACAAATATTATTATTTTGTAAAAAACATTATACCGTATCGAGACGGAATAAATGATCTTTCCTATTCTATAATTATTTTTTGTCTGAGCTTCATAGATTAACCTCTTAAGCGGTCAATTTTTTTGACCAAAATTTTCCCAAAAAAAGCCCATTTTTTAACTGCATGTAACTAAGCATAATAATTAACAAAACGCGCGAAAATGGAAGATTTTTATTTTAATCTCAGGTTTAAAATTTTACTCACCTTTTTTTATTTTATAATTTTTGAACACAAAAACCCTTAAATGTTTGCTTTTAGTAAGTACATTCTGCGTACTATGAAGAATATTTCACATATATCTTAAAATAAGTTTTCTTCCACTTACCAAAAAATTTCATGTTCATACCTATTTTTCATACGATTGATAGGATTTCATGTGTGTGTGCATATTTATATGCACTCACAATATGAAGAATATTGTAACACTAAGTCTTATATTCCAATGGGGATAGAGATAATATCGACTTCTTTGGATTATCTATCCATTTTCCTTTTTCTTAGGCAAAACATTGTACATTGCCTTGTAAATCCCTGTTCTTTATCCAATATTTTCAAGAATATATATTCTTGCCTTCAGTGAAAAATTCTCACCTTCACCACACCAAATTTCTGAATGAAGAGTAGTTCAGTATCAAGGACAAACTCTCTGCATCTCCTAAAGACACACTATACTAAAAACCTTATTATAGGAATAAAAATGTCTGTGCAAATAAAATACAGAAAGAAAAAATTTCGGTGCCTGTACAGCGCACGGGCAAACCGGTTGTGGAAAACTCTCAGTAGCCCTTAAGGTGTACGGGCAAACCAGTTAAGGGGTTAAAGTTAGAATTTCTATAATACTCCATCTCAGTTTAACTTGGCAGCGTTGAGAAAGGTATACAATGTACCAATCTACTCTAAAAATAGCTCTACTTTTTTGTTTTGAATTTAAATCCAAGAAAATAGATAGAAATTCGTAAAAAAAATTGCATATGTTGTAGAAATTAGATTATTTTTACGTTGTAGAAATGTAATTATTTTTTAGACAAAGTTAATTAATACAGTCAATAGCGCAACGTTATGAAATTCCAGTTTGGCTGAAAACCGATTTTCGACGCCAACTTTTGTCATTGTTGTAACAATAACATTATTACAACAATGCAGTCACATCGCAGTTGGCGCCCAAAAGTAGTTTAACGTTTTTAATTAATATATTTTTAATTAATTGCAATATCGTAATATAAATGGTCAAAACATGCATTGTCATCCAAACTAAACGTGTATACAAAATTTCAGCTCAATGCGATGAAGATATCAGCTTCAAAATTGAGTTGCAAAATTCCACCCGAACAAATTACATACATACATAAATACATACATACATACATACACACATACATTGTAAGTTAAATAAAAGCTTTTAAAAATAAAGTCTACCCCACTGAGCACTGATAACTCATTGCTATTATCAGTATCTAATGTATATCGTTAGTTATTGCAGCATAATTTTTTTGTTTTATAAATATTAACATTTTATGTTTTGTATTGAATTTAATGGAATTTTCTTTAAAACGAATATAAAGTATTTTGCATTTTGAGCAACGTAACATTTTCCATAAGCATACAAACTTATATATAATTCCTTTCTATTCATCCATTCAAAGTAGGAACTAACTTAAAATTTTTTTTATATTACTTGTTTGTACTCTGTTCTGTATGAGAAGTAAAACTATAGAGATAAAAATAGTTTTTAAACTCTAACGTAAACGCATTTCAGTTCTTTTCCCGTTCCTATACTTCCCTACAGTTAAATTGAAAGATATGTACTTTTTACCCAACACTCGAAACTTTAAAAGAGAATTCGATGGAATTCCAAAGCACCGGATACAACAGGAAGAGGCTGTTATCTCGAAAGCTGTTTTGTTTGTTTCAACTCCAGAAGGTTTCTGTTCAAGTCGATTTTAAGCAAGAAGTTTTACTGAAAGTGTTTTCCCCCGCAATGTCTCTTAGAATAAGGCTTACATTTTGGATAAAAGATCGCGCTTCCTAAAAAGTTTCTTTTACTGATCATAATATAAATAATGAAGTATGATGTATCGAAAATATTTACAGCGAAGTAACTTAAAATTTAATCTACAGAAAAAAGAAAAATGATGAATAAACAGTATCTTTGAAAACCTCCCCATGTATAATCTATAATATGATACCATGTACAGTGTATTTTCTTTTTTTAGAAACACATTAAGTTTTTAAAGAATATTTTTATTTTATTTTTTTTCTTATTTAAAACAGGTGATGTAATGAGATCAAATATAGAATTTCGTAAATATCATTAAAATCGAAAGTTTTTTTTATAAATTGTAATCTTCTATTGATTTTATTAGTAGTACTGTTATTAATTGATAATTCTGAATGATTAATATTAAAATATTGTTTATTCTTTAAAATTGATTAACTTTTTGAAATATTTCTAATATTGTTGCTTATTAAATCCTTTTGAGCTTACATCAAAGTGCAATTCAAATAATACTAATTTTTTTTTCTGTCGAAAAATATATCATACTAACAAACATCTATAAGGTGTCTGTAATTTGTATTGTTTGAAAAATGTTCAGATCAATATTTCTCTGTAAAATTTAAGCCTGATGTTTCAGATAATTTTCTACATACAATGCAGGATAGATTTTTCCTCTCAATCTGAAATTTACAATAAGTTTTAATGTGTTATCTGAAACGAGTTTATTTCACAAATGTAATAAGTAAGCGGTAAAGCATACAATTAAACTACTACTCTAAATGAATTTCGTGATTAAACTTTTTTTGGTAAGGCTTTTACCCCAGAATTATTAATCAAAATCTATAAATAAAAGAAAAACATCCCACTTTTTTCGGTTTGTTGCGTTGTTGAAACAAAATAGACTGAAACATATTTTAGTTTCTTGTGCTTTTCGAAATGTTAATGGAACTGTGAGAGAAATATATGGAATAATATAATTGATTCAGTTAAACTTTATATAGCCTTACACTCGTGGCTGTTTTTAATGCATAACAGATTTTCTGGACCTTGATGTTAAAGATTTATGTGCATTATTTCTATCTCTAAAATCCAATTAGCCTACTACTCAAATTTTCATGGTATTTTCTTTTTTTCTAGCTTAACATATGTTGCATTATTTTTATTATATTTCTTTCAAATGGGCTGCATTTTGGCAGCCAATTTTTTGCAGACACGGTAAGTCCTCAAATGTAAAAGCCATTTCATTGGTGGCACCATCTATTGGGGGCTTCAACTACCAAAGTTTTAAAAATACTAAATATTACCGAGAGTAACAGAGCCAAACTGACACTCAAAGAACCTTTTACAGCCTAAATTATCACATGACATGCATGTCTGCGATTTTTTGCATCCAGAAAATCTATCCAGTTGAGATTGAACCCGCAACCTTAGGCTCACGAGATGGGCATGCGACATCTAAGTCAACGTGCCGACAAAAAAGACAGTTTTCCATAAATGTCTCAATTAAAAAAAATTCACTAAGGAAAATGTTTCTAACTTATTGCCTTGAAATTTTTTGTGAACATAAATATTTTTAGCTTAATTATCAACATTATAATTTTAAAATAAAGTTTCTGGACGTGCAAAATATGGGATAAGACAGAGAGAAAATTTGAATACTCAAAATTCATGAGAAGCAGCAGCAGCAGCTAAATAAAAATAGAATGTGATTTTTAAGAATATAAGTACAATGTTACTCAAAAGAAAAATATTTGCATTCGAACTAGAAAAGGAAAAATTAATCAAACACCAAATCAACAGAAACCCTCATAAATTAGTCATGTGCAACACAGTCATCGGTTTGCCAATAAACCAATAGAATACATCAAATTTATTTCCATGTCAACAGACTTACTCCAACCTTTTATTTGAGTTCTACCGCAATAAATATTGGATCTAATGATTCAATATCTTTTTCCACATCAGTGAACCTTAAGGTAACCTGTTTTGATGCGAAATATCCCAAGGATAATTTAACCCAATTTAATTAAAACTAGAAGATTGTGTGCATCTATTCGTTCAATCATGAAACATGGGTTTTAAACATATTTTCCGAAAAATTAAACTTAGTAGTTCAAATACTTCAATGGCGACCCAATATTTGGTGTACCAGTGATTGAATCGCAACTCAAATATTAAATTGTTAAAGAACTACCTTCATAAATCAAGGCTAACCAAAACTACAAGATACTTCTATGAGTTTTTATTGTATTCTTGTAAGATAGCTCTGCATTTTATTTAAAGAAATTTTTCATTCACGAACTGTTATTAAATTCCATTTTGCTCAAATAGTAAATCAGTTTGTAAATACTTAAGACGAGAGTTCTTAATTTGAAAATTTAACTAACAACTAATTATAAGGCGAGTTTTTAAAAATAAATTGTGTAATTTTACACCAATTAATTTAATCATCTTTCATTATGGTAGATTTATTAGAATTACATCCACACACACACAGTCTTTCGTTCCAACTCAAGATAAACAGTAAAATTCTTCAGATGCCCTAAAATATGAAAAACTTTTATTAAATATATTTCTGAAGACCGTGGTAGACGAGATTGCTGCCTTAGAGTAGTAATTTAAACTGTCCTAGAAATTTAAAATGAAAAGAATACCCTTCCGGACAATTATTCGGGGCTTATATTTTACTTCTGTCATTGCTAGTTGTGATTCGTGAGAAAAAGAAGCCCTTCCTAGGAAGGAGTTTTTTTCGTCATTGACGGCCTGTCTGAATGATATTTAAACAATGTGGTTTTCCCAGGTATTTGAAGTAATTAGTGGGAAATTGGCGTTGAGATATATTCAGTAAATGTAATTGGCAGACTCTAGTTGGGTTAATAAGTCTGGTTCCGCTTACAGCCGTTTATATTTGTAATTTTGTTATTTGATGAAATCAGTGTCTAAATCATAGATTCTGGTACATTTATTTTGCGTATATCACTTGCTAATTTTAGGCTAAATAAGCTACCATTTAGGCCGGTTTCACTCGAAGCAAATTTTGTGTTTGGCAATGCACAAACCTTCTCCCCTTTTCACACCACACGTATGTGAAAGGGGGGGGGGCTCCTTTCATATTTGGAAGCTAAGTTTACTGAAAGGGGAGTGCTGGACTCATATGTACAATGACTGAGTCTGAAGAAACTTTCTCCTTTTTCAATACACAGAGCGTAGCTTCCACAATATCTTTTTAGTTGAGTCAATTATTGAGATGGAGTACTTGTTATTTCAGAGTGCTTGAGGGAGTGGAACAGCAGGGTGTGCCAGTTGACCTCGTGTGAAGGGATCCAGACTATTTATAGTCAAAATCCTCTCTCGACACTCTGTTCCTTCCGTTAGATGTGGCACAACTCGTATGAAAGAGTCCTTTATGTTCAATTTTGAGAGCATTTGTCACCTGGACTAGGGTTTCTAAGGGAAGGTTTTGTGCCCTTTCACACACTGTCAACTTGTGCCGCACATAATAGAATTAGCAGATGGTCTGGAGTTTTGAATAGAAATCATCTAGAGGTCCCTAGCATTCCCTAGTGATCAACTAGTATTCCCTACTCTACCGCTCCCTCAAGCACTTGAAGACCACTCCCCCCCCCTCAGTTAACTCAACTAAGAGGATATTGTAGAAGCTATGATCTTCTACTTGTGTATTAACAATGAAGTAAGTTTTTTATTACTATTTCATTGTACCGATGAGTCTGACACTTCCATATCAGTCAACTTTACATCCATGTGTGAAAGGAATTCCGATTCCTCTTTACAGTGGGAAACCGACCTTTGAGCCAGAAAGGAATTTTCCTTCTGAGCCAAATATCAAGCGTTTTCTTTTCCTATCATTATAGTTGCTTTTCGCGGAGAAGCAGATCACCGCAGCTAATTTAATAGCACCATGTAATGGGCATTTTTAATTATTTCCAATGGAGCTGTGGTTTGATATTTACCTATGTAGACCTGGTATATTCCCGGAAGTTGGTGTCACATTTTTAAGTGCGGCAATACCAATCACTACTATGTAATTTTGATGCCAAGTTTCCTCCCCAGAGGGATACACTTGAGCTCTGACGATGAGAAATTGTACGAGGAATTCAAACAGGTAGTCTATGGCTCTTTAACATGCCACATGATCAAACGACATGGACGATTCTCTGCTTTAAGAAAATCCACCGACTTGGGTCGAAGTCGAACCTTAGGCATACAAATTCAGCGACAAACCAACTACGCCACCCAGGCGGCTATGTAAAGAACAACTTGGCATTTTTTTATTGAGTCAAAAGCGCAAAAATTGCTGCATTACGTATTTTATAACTTAAAAAAAAAACAATATGCAACAATCCTTTCTATGCTGAAGTTTTTAACATAGCATAATATGCACGAAATAAAATTAGTTAACTCGTATGCTTAAGGGAAAAAGTCAATGAATGGAGAGAATCTGTAAAATCCTAGTTTAGTTTCCCACCTTTGCCGATATAAGGTATGGGGCCAAATTGCTTTAAAACCTCAGTTTTCTGTATTTATCTTATTTTGATTATGACAATAATTCGCCAAGTGCACTAAACTTGACAACAGCTACAGAATCATCGGAAAATAGGATTTATGGCCTCTTTTATTGTTTTATAGACCTCTTCGTTAAAAAAGGTTGACAACTTCCACTTCAGAGTATAATTAAATTTTAAAATGACCCTTTCTTGACTGACAAGTTTATTATTATATAGGGCTTGTATAATATTCAATTTTCACGTCTAATAAACCTTTCTAATAATTTTAACAGCGCAGTTAGTGGTAATGTTTTCGTTTAATCGGATGGTAGTTTTACGCGCTTTTAAATAAATTAGTTATGAGTTAATTACTTCCCTGTCTTTAATAGCTTAAGAAAATTTCATACTAGTTTAATCTGCTTAAAAAGTTCTACTAAATTTAAAAAAAAGTCTTTATTACAGAGACACTAACTTTATGTCTTGTCGTTAAACTGAAGAGTGTCCTTAATGAATTCCTTGAAATGTGGATACTACAGAACGTAATGTTTGTAAAACTAAGTTTAAAGACAGAATCTTATCTTAAGAATTAGAATAAATTACGAATACTTCATTTAGGAAAGTAGATTTAAGCGAAAACAATGTTATGGATAGACGCATCAAACTATTTTACGATTAATAAGGCAATTTCAAACCATTTACCATATTAAATTTTAGAAAAGTTACGCTTACCTATCTCATGAAAAGTTTTCATAGCAAATTTGTGATAATTCTCTTATGAAATTATTTTTTTACAAACTTTGTGTATGAAAACTTTAATATTTTTTTCTGATCTACATACGCATCATTCAGATGAACGATAACTATTGCAAAACATTTATACATTCTTATAAAGCAGGAATAGGCATTAAGTTGATCGCGATAGACCGGTGGACCGCCAAGACATTTGGGGGGGGGGGTGACCACCTTTTCTGAGACCCAGACGCGCATGCTAAAATAAACTTTTATTATGGAACCTCAAAGGCAACCAGACTGGAGGATCGGCTTTTCACAATCGATGCAACTGTGTTTACTTAAGCAAATGATTCAATAAATGTGTAGACGACACATATACCTTCATTAGAGGCACACAATGACACATAACAAGTTCACTGCCACTGTAGGGGTAAAAAGTGATCACTTCGATGCAAGCCCCAAAAGGAATTTTTTCCTTCATGCCGACTGCAGAGTAGAATAAATGTTGAAGATCAGCTGTTCCAGCGATAGCACAGGATTGGCTATTTAGACATCATCATAAACCCTGCTCTTCCCCGGGGTTCTGGTGTCGATGTCATGATCGGAGAGGGCGCGGGACTCGGCAGGGAACAAATTAAACATACATCAGCTTCGGATTCATTGAATCACTAATGTTCACTGTCCAGCAGTCGCTCATAGTTGTTCAAGCGTTCAACTTGACAATTTTGTGTTACTTGTGTTTTTGTTGTAAAAATAGTAATGTCATAATTATTTAAAAGAGGGGCACACTGTCGAAAACAAGTGTTAAGAAAAGAAAGCATGCAGTTTTAATACAGAATCACCACATCTAAGCCACTGGGAGGTACGCAATATCTCAAAAACTTTAGAAGTGGCCCGTACCTAGGAAAAGTTCGCCCACCCCTGTTATAGAGAATTAAGGTATCACAAAATCGGTAATCTAGCAATTGAAATCTGAGTACATTAACTAAAATTATCAGCACGCAGAGAAGAGGTTTATGCATCCCTATGAAGAACATAAGAAATCTAAAAAAGTAAGTTGATGTATGATTCTGAAGTTATTCGTCTATGGATAATTTTTTAAAATAACTTTAGAAATGATCATGGTCCTTGTATACCAGAGCTATCATCATAACAAGTACTACACTAGCGGTTAAGATCCCTTTCTTAAAATATATACAGAATTTTCTTTGGAGGGAAAGGGAAAGTTTCATAAAGGAACAAGTGGATTTATGTGTAAATTTTTTTATAATTTAACTATCTGAAGTATCCGTTCTTCACTCGGATGAGTTTCTAAAATAAAACTCAGAAATCAAGCCAGTAAGAATTTTTTTGAACATATAATTGCCACTACTAAAATTTAATTGTAGAAAAAACAACATTTTTTGCAACTGATTAACTTGAGAGAATCCTTTTTATTCTCCAGAGATCAAATAAATTAAAAATTATAACAGTAAAGGTTTTTACTGACTTAGTTTATGTTATGTACAGGGTGGTTATAATTAATGTTCCACTTTCAAAATGCTGTCAAAAATGAACAACTGCTCAGAATGAATTTAAATTTGAACTGAATGTACTTGTAGACGGAGAAAACGGTACGGCGTAAAGAACATAAAATTTATTGGTGTTTTTTATTGTTGGTTTTATGTGCTATTTGGCCCAAAGAAAGTTAAAAACCGATTTCTCCCATCCAATGTGGAATGACCTTTACACCATGAAAAGGACTTTCACTACTAGTGTAACAACTGTTGAATGACTATAAAGTCATCTTTTCCATTAAAATACCGAAAGAATCATGAACATTGAACAGAACAGTTGGTTTGCCAAAACCGTTGTAAGTGCCACTTGTAGCTGAATCCACTTTCGTTATGCAGTTTGCAGCGTCGTCTACCGATACACTTTGGAACACTTTTTCTAATGTCATACCACTTCCTCTTCCTTTTTAAATATTTTCAGTTCAAGTTTGAAATCATTCTAAACAGTGTTACTTTTTTACAGCATTTTGAAAGTGGATTAAGTATAAACACCCTGTATAGCGGAGAAGGATTAAGGGGCAATTCGCTAATTAATTATGCATACACAAATTTGCACAAAATTCCCTTATTCTCATTTTGTCGGGTTTTTTAATGACGAATTGTACATTATGTGGAAATACCAACAGTTTTATGAAAAAATTAAATTTCTCTGATGATGCAAAAATCGTAATCAACGTTTCGAGATGTACTGCATCCCCATTCATAATTTTAGCGTACCGAATTCCGTGGATTACGACCTTTTTATTCAATATAACTAGCTTTATCAGTTTATGAGACTGAGATTTACAATTCAAATTTAAAAAACACAGAACGAGGTAAATATCTTCTTAATGAATATTGAGGAAAGAAACAGTTCTAACTTTGTGGTTCATCGTAAAAGCGACTAGAATAAAAGCAATAAGTTTCTCAGGTTATACTATATAGAAATGGACATTATCCTGATTGTAATTAGTCTTGTTATAACTAACTGCCTGTCTCGACCATCATAAGTGCCCTTTGGTGATCATTCATTTTCAGAAGAGGCCAGGTGAGGATACAACGTCGTCGTGAAGAAAAACCGTCCATGCTCTTTGCCCGTTATTTTTGTCAACGATATGTGTTGTCCTTGTGAAATTTTCTTAAGTTAATACATAATTGTTAAAGTAAAGGATATTTCATTAAACTCGACCCCAAATTTACCTCTATTAGTTTAATCGTTAACGTTCTACGCTGTGCACTGAACGATTAAAATTTTCGGAAGCATAAAAGCAGCAGTCACAGAGATGCTTTTATCTTTTTTTTATGAAAATTTTATATAAAGAATATTATATATCCCAATATTTGAACGTTTTATTACCATCTTACATGAAACTGCGTTCGATTCTATTTTGATAAACAACTTTATTCTCCCCGCCAACTGTATGAGTTATTAGAGCCATATTGAATAGAAGACCAAAATAAAGATTTTTTAATATAGTTTCCATGCAAAACATGATTGTGCAATGAGCAGAGTTGAAATGGCATTTGTATTTAATCGCTAGAAAGTCTGAAGATGTGCGTAACGAAGTGAACCAATTAATGGAACCATTGCTCTTGTGGACAAACGTCTAGACAGAGAAAAAGTCTAACTGTCTCTAGAAATAAAAATAACTAAACACGATTCCGAAATAGTTTGTATACTAATTGGGCGATATGTCAAAAGCGGAGTAGCTACAAAATGTTTAGTCAAGTTCTCATAACTTTTATAAGAAAAAAAACGAAAAATTGAGTAACTTACGCAAAAACCTTCGTTGATTTGTAAAGAAAATACTCAAGCTCCCGCCCCCAGACTTTAGTTTTTCTCATTTATCATATTCATTTCACACAAATGCATTTTAAGATAATTGAATGTTTAAAAGATGCAGATGTTTTTATTTTTTGAATCCCCTTTTATTTCATTAAGATTCGTGAAATGAAAAGAACAATAATCGTATATTCTACATATGCCTTTAGGAGAATTAAATGTATTGCTGTAGCTAGTTCTGAGTAGGCTGAGGCCACGGTAGCCTAGTGGTCAATGTAACTGACTCGTGGCTGGCGTGTCATGAGTTCGAGCCCCATACCACTGAAGACCCACCTTGGCGAGAGCTCAAACGTCCTCCGGTGGTGTGGTGTGGTGTGGTAGTTAGGAATAGGGGGTGCCAGCTCAGGTATCGGCCTCATCACTTGACCATGGTTCAAAATGACGAGGTCCGTCGCCAAAAGCCCTCGCGTCGCTGAACAGTGTGACATTAATATTAACTCACTCACTAAGTAGGCTGTAATGACTTGAATCAGCTTATCAAAACACATTTATTAAAGTGAGATATACTTGAATGCTTTTACAATTGCTCCGCAATCGGGAGCACAGTTTAAATGTCTGTTTCACTGTAAAGTCCAGCTCATCTAAAGCATACTCATTATCAGGAGAATCTCGTGAAGTCGACACCTTTTTATCTGCAATAGGGGCCACAGTCCTTTTTGCTTTCGCTTTCCGACTTTAATCATGGGTGCCAGCTCAGTTCGCTCTCCACTTCTTCGCTAGTTTGTGAGGCCTTTAACTGTTCTTCTCTCGCGCCGGGCTTTTTAAAGCCAAGGTTTCTTTTCGTCCCCTTTTCGGCTCCTTTTCCATCCCTTGTCTGTCGGCTCATCAAAGCGTGGGATCTTTTCCGGCGCATAATGTGGGACTTTCCTCTCCAGACACGCTGTCGTCCGAGATGCGTAAGAAAGGAAAATCCACTCAGGCCTGAGGATATTTCAGCCCTCGGACTCTAAGGGATGGCCGTGGGAACAGGGGTCAGAATTCTTAACCACCCATTTAGGCCACTTTCCCCCAGTAATTAAGGAAAGGGAAACGGGTACATCACAAGGTCCTGTATCCTTGTTGGGGGTCCTTTCTGGGCCTCCTTAATATTTTACGACTTTTCTCTAACACATGTTGGGAGCCCTGTTGCTTGGAAGCTCCCTATCATTGATATGGCTGAAATCTTCAATTTGTGTTTAGTTATAAATATTATTTTTTCTTTTTTTTAACTAAATTGATTCATTGTTTATTAGCATCACACTTTGAAGTAACACGAGGGCTGTTGGCGACAGACTTTTCTTTTTATTTTGAACCTAGATCAAATGACGAAGACTGGGCAGGCCACGTTGTCAGAATGGATGAAAAGACTGTACCACTAAAAACGTCTCCAATGCCAAACCAATTGGCATACAAAGAAAAGGCTTAGAAAAGGATGACCTAGGAAAGGATTTCCCAGTTTTAAAAACTAAAGTTTGGAAAACACTAGCAGAAAGAAGGCTGGCCTAGAAAAGCTTTCTTGAGAAGGCCAACCCTGGGCTGTCGAGCCCCTATGGAAGGAAAAAAGGTAAATATACCTAATATTAAAAACCCCTTCTTCCGGTCACTTTGAATTCGTAAACATAATGCCAATCTAAACAAAATAATAACAAAGCAATAAATACACTCAATAAAAAATTGAAGACTGTAAACTAGTCAATTTTTTTCAAAAGCGTTCACTAACACTGGAACTTCCGTTGGTGTCGAATGGACACTGGAGTCTGTTTAATTTTTTCTCCTTTCCACATTTTTGTACGGATTTGAAAAATTTAATGTAACTTTTAATTATTTTCCATAGTGATTACACAGAAAAAAGGTTTTGTGGCTCTAGGTTAATTAGAGATCTTGCAACTAAATATACCTAGAACGTCTGCTGGTGTCATTTCGACATCAAGGTAGTTTATCAATACAAATAGCTGTCGTTCAAAAAAAGATAGTTCACAAAGTAGATACCATTAGTAAAACTTTCCGAAGTAATATCGCACATTTATTTGACCTTGAATGCAGTGTTATTCGGTTCACAGTGGAAATGAGTCAGTTATACTTAAATCGTTATATCTAAGCGTTTTGTTGCACAGCATTTGCTTATCTGCTATTGCATTTAAATTAGGTTAATTTAAAATATCAAGTAAATACTGAATTTTAAGGAATTACAAATTCCTTAAAATGCAGAAAGTACGAAATGCAAGCGTGTCATGGAAATCAAATTAAAAAATATGCCTCTTTCATGAAAATGGTGTGCGGAAAATGTACAGGAAAAATTGAATATCACTGTATTTAATGCAAACGTAGTATATACAAAACATTATGCCTAGAAACGATAAATAATGATGAAAACACTCGCATTCTCACAAAAATTATGTGTGTGTGATTTTGCTTACTATACTAATATTTATAAGTATTGTTTTATTCCATTTTACAAGATTAAGTAACTTTTTGTTACAGTTTTTTTAAGATATAAAGGGCCATAACATATGGTCGTATGACATGAAATAATATTCAAAATTCTTAAAACTAAATCCTATTGAATAGAGTTCCAGC
This sequence comes from Trichonephila clavata, assembly GCA_019973975.1. NCBI lineage: Eukaryota > Metazoa > Arthropoda > Arachnida > Araneae > Nephilidae > Trichonephila > Trichonephila clavata. The sequence continues at coordinate 243,705 of BMAO01009162.1, read as the reverse complement.
AGTTCTTACAATTATTTTATATATTTAATATCACTATGTCAAAACAACACCGGCGGACGTTTAAGGGTAATCGAAATCCCGGACGATGTAGTGTTCAAAACACTTTAATTTAACATTACGGAGGTAGGGAAAATGCTGTGTGTGAAGTGACTTCCTTTTAACTTTCTTTTCACTTAACTATATTCAATCATACAACGACTCATATTTTTCATATAAAATTTCGAGAAATAGTCCTTACACCAATGAAATGGAAGTATTTCGGTGAAAGAATCTATCCACCCCATCCCCAGGGGATTTGTTTGACTTCAGAAAACTATTCTAGCCATATTTTTAGCTCAGAAAACTTATTCAGTGTAGAACCCAGAAAAGGATGTTTGAAAAAGATATCTCCCCCCCCCCGAAATGCAAGGGCTGGGGAAGGTGAGTGTTGAAGAACCTGAATAACAACTAATGTATAAAAAAATTTATTTCGCGTCACCGGACAACGGCAAAACACCCCTTTTTCAAACCTTTCACGTTTACGGTGAAAAGGTTTCTTACTCTCAAAGGTTTTCGTATTTTTCCTTTTCATGGTGAAGCGTTTCAATTTGAATTCCATCGATTTTTTATGGGGGGGGGGATTCTTTCGTCTAGAGTGAAGACGAGCGGAATATAGGTGTAAACAACGAATAAAAATTTATTTACTGCTGAAATCTCTGTGAAAGGAATGTTTTCAGGAATGTTTCCCAAAGAACGAATCAAAGCGGATGATTCTAGAACAGCATTCCAAAAACGGGACTCTGTTCCGTATTATTGGTGTCATCACCAAGGGGAATTTCATGTGTTAAGAAAATATCTTTGAAGGGGAAAAATCTCTATACCAGCTTCTTATTACATGAAGTTTTCAATTTCCATACATTGAGAATTTCCACCTGATAAATACTGTTGTGTGGTAAATTTGATTTCCGTATCAGCCTCGTTCTTGTTATTTTAAGCCCCTTCTGAGTGTAAAGATCCCTGGAGTCTTAGAAGCCTTTTTTGTATTTAATTTCTAGTTCTTTTATTACAATGACAATGCAATGACCAGTGGCGTAACGGAGATTATTAGCCCCCCACCCCCTGTAAAATCAGATTTTGGTTCCTCAGCCGGATATTACAAAGGAACTCAGTCAAGCTTTGAGCCCCCTGGAATCTCGGGCACTCCCGCGAAGCGAGGGTCCTCCACAAATTGCAAATGGTTATGGAAAGGAATAAAGGTGCTTGATGATTGGCTAGAGCAGGGATTCCTTTTCTTCCCAGTCGTCTAACGGCCGTTGTAGCTTTGTAGTCCAGGTAACGGATTCGTGGACGTGGTTTCAGGAGTTCGAAAGGAAGACGATGCACTTTAAAGATATCGTGGCTTAAAATCCTCTCGTTGGTGGGCTGTAGAAATCAGGAGAGGGAGCCAGCTCAAGTGTCGTCCTCGTCACTTGACCATGGATCAAAATTACGAGGTCCGTTCCAAACGCCCTTGAGTAGCTGAATAGTGTGACGTCAATATTCACTAACCCACTTACAGAGTCGCCTAACACGTTCAAAGCGCAGGTATCAAGAACAAGACCAATACAAATCCCGTTGCCCTAAGACAAACGGCCAAAGGCACCATGGATGTACGATTGCTAACACTAACGCTGAAGTGGTAACGTGGAAAACAAACTCTATATGTCAGCAAAGTCTGTTTCTTCGGACTCAAAAGTTGTCGGTTCAAAACATCTTGTTCTCGACTCAATAGGTGGTCACCAAGGTCACTAGGTGTGATCTGTCATGCCACCAATGCAGCTTACTCCGAAGTGGTGAACCAGGTACTTAACGCTAGATGGTAGTATAACTCAACACTACTGTTTATCAGTTAGATATCCCATGGAGTGCAGAGTCATATTCCTCATAAACCAGAACTAGTAATGCAAAAGACTACGGCGCAAGCGGCAAGCAGACACGCCATTTCAACAAGAGACTGTTCTTGATGAAAACGAAAACGTTCCAAAGGAAGCTTAAATCCACTTCGACTCGGTGTTTCTAATACCACCCAATCATGGTAAGGGAATCAAATTAAGTCTGTCGTTAGCTGCTGCTTTGAGCACCCTGCTGATGTTATAAAGCTTTTAATCCACTTTCTCCAATCTTGAGGGAATTCGGTAAGGTGGTTAAAGGGTCTCCGAACTCTCTAGAGGCGACTCCATGAATATTTAGAGGGCTCCATGCTGCGAATGCCGTATACATTTACAAACATCCCTGCCTTCTCACAGATTCGAACCCAGGCTCTATAGTACAGTAGTCAGCCCCACTAACCCCTATACTGTCTGAGCAGATAACCTACTAGGGATATATATTAATTGCAGTAATGACTGACCGCTAAGTATCGCTTAAAAAGCCCATTAAGATCATTCTTTTCTTGGAAGGAGTCTGTGGTGACCCTTTTTCTGTCTGTTGCAAACAGAAATTGAAAGTAAAAAAAGTACTTTACCCCTTCGAGACGAACGTCCCATATCCGCGCCATCATGAAACATCGACAGTTCCAGAATGGCTCACATGTGCGCCATGCACCTAGAACTTCTCGATGTTATGACAATAGATGGCATTATATGTCCATAAGATTTGAAATACATGTAGATCCGACCTTCTACTCGAAATGAGAGAAATATTACACGCATACACGTAGTTTTTGTTTCAGAAACATAAGGGGAAGGGAATGTTTCGGAATTGAATGCTTTATGACTGCTCTTAAAATGAACACGTGGTTTTTGTTTATAGTGCAGATGAGAGTTTTTTTTTATTTTCGCTAGAGCATTTGGTTTGGGTTTGCAGTGTAGTTCTTAATTGATAATTAGATCTAGTAGACAAAATTATTATTATTTTTACTTTTAAAAGGTCGAGGCATCGAAAATATTTAACTGAACTTGGAATAACAGAAAGATGCAAAATTGATTCTAAATTAGAATCTGAGAGTAGTGACAGTGACAATATATTATGATTGTTCTGTTAATTGCAAATTTTATGGTAATGATATTTTAGATATCTGTATACCGATTACATCGACGCAAAAGGCTTCTCTATGGTCATCAACAATAGAAAAGTTAGTGCTCGTTTGTTCAAATCCCCCCCCCCTCCAAAACTCCAAAATAGCAAATGCTTTATTGCGAGTGCAAGAATTGTAATATAGGACTCAGAGTAAGATTCCTGTGTTTTAAAATTTTTCATAGTAAAAAGAATTTTAAGAAACATATTTACTTTTCAAATGTATAATGTTAAGAGTCATTAAAAGTAAATAAATACTGACAATAAAATATTTAAAAATTTGTACTTAAGTTGCGTTCTGCTTAAGTAAAGGGAGTATGTAAATACAAAATATAGAAAATACATGTTAATTGTGTACTCTGTAGAGCTATATTAAATAACGAGTTCAAAAGTTTCGGTATTTTCATGAATTTTAGGCTTAAGATACGCGACTACTTGCGACAATTTTTCTTAAATAAATGGAGACATGGAGATTTTTTTTGTCGTTCTTAGAATTATTTAGTACATTTTAAGAAAAAGGCTAAAATTAAGAAGAGAAAAATAAATTATTGCTACTAAAATAGGAAAAAATAGGTAAAAATTGACAAAAAAATTACATAAGCCCGTCTGTACAAATAGTAAATGAACAAATTCTCAATTTTTCAATTTTGATGTATTGCTTTGCTATTCCTTTTTGAAATGGAGTTCAGGATAAGAGATATTTTAATTTTTACAAAAACTAGAGAACTTTTTCTTAGTTGTTATATGAATTTGCGTAAAAAACAGTGGTTATATTCACATAAAGAGCTGTAAATTTTGTAATAAAGTAGTGATTGATAAATATGAAGGTTAAAACACTTCTACTATGATTACAGAACATGCACAAAAAATGTCAGTAAATTTTTTTTGAGCAATCTCTGTCTCCGTTTGAGCCTTTTCAAAACACACATACGCATACACATTTTGAGTAATACACGTTTTAACGTTAGGCATCTTATGTAAAATTATGGCATCCGCTTTTACTAAAACACTTGTAGTTTTTGTTCTATTGAATGGAAAACAAAACACTTGGTACTTCTTTAAAGCTAATAAGATTGCCTACAAAATAAAATCATAAAAAAATAGTCAAGTTTTTAAAAAAAATTATGATTTTAGAGTAGTCAGTTATCTGATCTACACAAAACCCTCCAGCCTGTGAATGACGCTTTCGACAGAAATCTCCAGGTCTGGGGGTACGCTCACAATTGCATCCTTCGTCTCGAAAGGGATAACGAAGGACCAGAGTAGAGATTCCTTTTCATCCCAGCAGCCTATCGAATGCAAAGTGCAAGTTTCCATAAGATGGTCCCCAAATCAAGCCGTCCCCAACATCATCCCCACCCTTAAACAATGTTTTTGTTGAATCTGAGTTCGAACTCAGGCTTCAGTATCGTGTACATAGTAGCCTTAATTGAGGACTAGTTTGTTCTACACTCTATTCATCTATTCCATTTACATAGCCATTTTACAATTAGGTATTGCTTAAGGAAATCACAGTATTGTCAAAAACATTTAATAATTAACGTTTATAAATTAGAATAACATTTTAAGAGCCAATTTCATCCAAAACAAGCATTAATATTTATTTATATTTTCTTTTTTTTAAAAACATCTTAAAAAGCATTTTATATTTAAAGAAGTAGAAACAAAGTAATATTTTTCCAAACAAAGGAAAAAGGTGATAACCTCTAAATATCTTGTTTTTTAAACAGATTTTTTTAAGAAATTCACAAAAGCTTCAATTTTTGAAAATCAATTGCTACAAAATTAAAATAGTCTCTATATTCCACATAACAATGTCACAAGCATTATTAATGTTAAAAAAAATATTTTAACACAGGCTCGTGAGACATTCTAACCAAATCACTGCACAGTTATGACTACAGCTACAGACAGGACAATGCCGCCAGAGGGGGGGGGGGAAAGGGAAGCCGCTGCTCACATTCCTTCTGACGTCATTTCTACGTCAGAAAGGCAAAGTTGTGGTGATTACCTCTCAAAAACTAATATGCAGGGCCCTCTTTTTGACGTTCGCTCATAATTAATGGTTCTTTTACGAAAGGGATCCGTCAATATTGACACGTTACCATTCCGGAAGGACCGTTGATGACGTCAAGACGGTCGGAAGGAAAACATTCCTCATTCCTTTTACATGTACCACTGAATATAGAACATGAAGATGGATTTCTTCAAAGTCCTCAATGAGTAGTTCAATGAATAATGGTTTTTTCTTCATGCTGGAAATTTCATTTAGCATCCATCTTCTCAATTGGGTGATAAAAATGAAAATAGAGGGGGTTTTCGTGTCATTTAGCGGTGCTGTACAGCAAATGATCAAACATTAAATGTCTCTCTAAAAAGTTTATTTTGAGTCTTGAACCTGACGGACCTCCTAATTTTGAACTAAACAGTAATACCTCGATAGACGCTACCCCAACATACGGGAACCTGGAGTTATGCAATTTCTAGATCTCGTCGATTCTCGTCTTATATTTTCTTCTCATCATAGAATTATGCAATTTCTAGATCTCGTCGATTCTCGTCTTATTTTTTCTTCTCATCATAGAATTATGCAATTTCCAGATCTCGTCGATTCTCGTCTTATTTTTTCTTCCCAACATTGAAAATTTCGGAATCAGTGCCACAACCTAGATAAATTTGTAATGTGATTGAGGAAGTTGTTCGAAAAAGAGTCTACTGATTGTGAGGATCACAAGTGTGTTCGTTTTAACTTATGGTAACCACACTCAAGACTAAAATAAATTCTCTCTTGTGGCTCTCTGTCTACTAAAAACTCTTATGACCCCTCTCCCTTTTTGGATAACTAACACCGGACATCGTATGGGTGAAAGGAATGTCAGCTGTGACCCCTCTCCTGGATGGAGAGAAAGTTACAAGTGAAATATTTGTAAACATATAAATTTAATGATTTAACTTAAACTCCCACCCTAAGCCCCATTCACGTTTCAATATAAAAGAAAGCTGACATTAAATATACAGAGTATAAAATAAGGAAATAAGATACGTTAAATAAAATACCAAATTCACATGCAATGATATTTTACAAAATATATCAAGTTTGATGTTATTGAAAAAGTATTTCCCAAATTCGATCCAAAGGCCGCCCTTAAAATTTGCCACCCCGGGCAGTAGTCCGGTTTGTCCAGCCCTAGAGCCGCTCCTGTTCTAGTGTTAAGATTTTTTTCTCTTTGCAGCCAAGTAATATAGGCAAATTTGGGGGAAGGTTGACTGATCTTCAAACTGTGTGTGTCTAATACTACAATCTGAGTTTCTAAGTCTAAGAGTTTATTATCCTACTGCTGGGAAGGCTGTTTCTAAGTCTAAGAGTTTGTTATTCTACTGCTGGGAAGGCTATCTCATTTTTGACCTATTATACCTATTTTATGTTTTGCCTTTTTAGATCGGAGGTTTATAATGACAAAGAACAAAGATTTAAAAAGACTCCACCCTGAATTGCCTCCCAAGAATTTTTTTCAAACAATATTTTCCCAAAAATAACTATAAAAAGTTCTGCATCTTTAAAGAATCGGTAATGTTTTACAACTTTATCCACAGTAATCAATTAGCACCATAAAACTAAACTATTCATTATCTTTTACGATACAAACTGTCATAAAATGTTAACGATACATTCCCCATCAAAATATAAAAGCTTCTATGTTTTTATTTCATTGCGTGATTCCTTTTTTATTGCAAAAAATCCTCTTTTTTAATATCCAATCGTTATTTTGTAAGCAATAATTTGCTTTACACATCATTTATTCTTATAATCAATATTTTTCTTGTAACAAATATTGATTTTAAATAATAAATTTCGTTTATTTGAAAATCTTTTTTATACACGTAATTAACGCAGTCGACTAAAAACATCGGAATTTCGTACCTATTGTGTTAAGATGACAGTTTTGGCATTTGAACTAGCAACTCATTCCTAATATCGACTTTCTGCCACGCCATATTCAATGCACATCACACTCCTTATCGCACCTTTCTATCTTTTGGTTAAATTTGAAACAAAAAAATAATGCTGAACTGGATTTCCAATCAGATGAATCGGACAATTGTTCGTAACCGTTTTTGATTATTCACTTTTCAATAAGATTTGAAATATTCACCCAACGAAATTAATATTTTTACGCAAATGTACTAACAATATTTCTTAAAATTTTATCATACCTTTTCGATTTCCAAAGGTTCTTAAAAATGTGGCAGGACAGAGCCAAAACTCCATAGTCTTTCTTTAGATAAATGTTTCCCGTAATCTGAATTATAAAACCACTTTCAGCAGCTATTCAGATTCGCGAAGCAAATCTTATTTTTCGGTTTTATAGTACTTTCAAAATCTCACGTCAGCACATTTTATTGATATGTCAAGAATTATAGCCTTGAAGCAAAAAATATTATTCTCAAGACAACTTATCGATTTTAAAATGGAGTTTCATGCGTCCAAACACGCACATTGTGAGGTTCTCTTTTCTATACAATCCCCTACACAATATACGTTCTCTTGTTCCCCCACCCCCTTTTTTCCTCCCAAAACCTAAGAACAAATTTTCATTCAACCAGTTTTTCGTTATATTGATTTAATTATAATTCTTCTAAAATCTACTGCAACATAAATGTATTCCAATAGCACAATTGTACTTTAAACACAGATGCATTTAAGAAAGCATTCGAAATTAGTACATTATATTTTGACGTTTAGGAATAACATTGCCTATTTAGGGTATAGAAACCTACTGCCTATTAGCTTGGTAGGAAGGATTTCCGGTACCGTTGAGAAGGGAAGACAATCTTAGCTGTTCTAAACGAAACAGAATCAACGGAAGTCAAGAAATGTTTTGGCATCCACGAAGACAGTTTTTGACATCTCAGAGAAGCCAAAATCTGCATCGGCAAATATGAAATTAATGGGTTAATAAAAGAGACCTATCAGCTTGGTGGTTGCCAGGTAGCGGGTTCTTTTCGTAAGCCTAAGATTGCGGATGTGGTCCCAGCTAGACTCGATAGATTTTCTGAATGCGAAAATCGTAGGCACGCGTGTCATGTAAATAAGTGGTATAACATTAGTAGCTTTGTTATTTTTAACAAAACAAGAAATATAATTCTTTTACAAACAACGAATAAATTTATCAAGAAAGTTTTGTAAAATGTATTGCATAAAAAGAAATTTGTAAATCATTGTGAAAAATCGATACTGAATCGTTATTTTATATCTGGAGGTATTAAAATAACAGCATATTTTTCTGAAATATAAGTATTTTATCAGTATATCTCAAAAGATTCCATTTTTCCCTACTTATTATTATCATAATTGCTTCTATCGAAGTAAAACGATGTTCAGCATCATTTATGTAAGCTATTTCGTGAATGAAGAACATATTATTTAGATAATAGCACCGACAATAAAGACGGATCGAAATTTGAAATAAAATATTCTAAGTACCTCAAAAGGTTCAAGAAATGGAACCTGAAAAAATTATTCAAAAGCATTAAAATTGTATTTGTAAAAATACCCGTATAGCATTATAAGTTGAGTAATACTGGTATAAAAATAATTTTTCTGTGGTTTTTAAAGTTCTCCTAGCAATTGAATAATACATTTTAATGCTCTTAAAGCTTAATTACTTCAACGAATTAAAAAAATTCTTGTTCCATTAAAATACATTGTGTATTTGTAATGAATACCTTGGTGTTTTTTTTGGCCATTTTGATATTTTTGAAGTTTGTGATATCCACTTTTAAAAGTTTTTTTCTTTTTAAGATTAGTTTTAACACAAAAAGAGAAATTAAAATGGATGTAAATATTTATCCATACTGAGAAGAGAAGTCTTACAAACAAAGATCTCTCAAAATGTACCCCTATCCCCATAAAGTTCCACTTCAAACTCCAATGCTTATGACATTTATTTCATATTTATTTTTGAATACGGAATACAAATAACATTCCGCAAAATTTTCAGACCAACTCAATCACACAGAATTCATAGTTTTCTTACGGATGCAATGTTTACATTAAGCCGGTAGGGAAAGTTTTGAAAATAGCTTTGGAATCTCAAAACACCAATACCTTTTTTAGAATTCTGTTCATTCTTACTCATTTTTAGCTTGGTTTAAAAATAAATATTTTCTGCCCTGAAATATAAATACAGAAAGTGATCTAAATATTTTTAAATAGTTATATTCAATAACTACTTATTACAATTTGAAAGGTTTAATTAACTGGCAAATGTATTCATGTCTAAGTGTTTATGAATATTATAAAGCAGGTATTTTTAAAATTTTAATAAAACAAACAATTACGACATTTTTAATGTTTCCTGAATTTGAAATTGCTATTTTATCCATTTATCCATTATTTCGTATTTTTTTTCAAAAAAAAAAATTATAATTATAATTAAATGTGATAAATATAATCTATAATTGGTTTGATTTTTTAAAAGAGGATTTATACAAAGAATAAATAGGTTTAACGGGAAAATGCTCAAGACAAAATATCGGTTAACACGATACTACTACTATCGTTAATGGTCCCGACAAACTACTATTTATTCTCACGCATTTTTTCTCTTAACACGAAAAGAAAATCGCTTAACATGACAGGATTTTTCTTCTGGGAGTGAACAAAATACGTAAAATACCAGCAGGATTGGACTGTCTTATTGTATCATCGGAAGAATGTGTACGGCCCCAATTATGGAAGACAAAGAAGTTTTGAAGTTTGTTAAAAGCTGAAAAAATATCACTGATACAGATTCCAACGACGAAAATAAAATGGATACAACAGCTCCTGTTCCCACGTCATCCAAAATGAGGAACATCGTGTAAAATATGCGCAGTTATTTAGAAGTACATTCCAGTGGTGAAGTGAATTACAAAATGTCAACAAATTGTACGATGTCGTCCAATTTGATGCTAAAAATGAACAATGCAATGAAAACATCATATTATGTTTCCAACAACTCAAGAAATGTTTTGTTTTTCATAATACTTGAAAATTTTGTATTAAATTCCTTGTTCTTAAGAATGTTTTTGTTTCATTGATTTTTACTAAATACATGTGTTATGGAACGTTTTGTTCTATGACGTTAAAGTTTTAAAATTTGCTGCAAAAAATTTGAAGAACAAATTTTTATTCCATTAGGCTTAGCTGAGCCAACATCAAAACATTACAACTAATCTGATACCAAAATACGGACTATTGCCAATCTGGTAAACTGAAGAACGTTACAAGGAAATTGCTTCCAGATTTACAATATAAATACACAGTTTAAATATAAATATAAGTTTACATAGAATACAAATTCCGAATATTACAAATGCATAAATATAAATTATAAAATTCATTTTAAAAATTAATTATTTTACAAATTATAATGTTCTATAATTTTATTAAATTTCTCTTTGATTATTAACTCACTTGGCGTGAGCGGCCATTAGTTGGCAACGAGTTGAATAATATTTGTCTCAACACATGCATGCATACACATCTATGTAAATAAAATGTACTCTAATGAGCTTAATTTTACTGAATATACTTTTAACACGAAATTATTTTAATACGAAAAAATATTTTTGTCCTTTAGTTTGTGTTAAACGATTTTCAATTTAATAGTAATTAATTTTTGGAATTAAATGTATCTAGCAAAGTAAAGAAATAAAAATTTTCTCTGTAGATTTATTATACGAAGTCTGGCTACATTCGAAACAGTGATTCTGAAAAAGGGTATAAATGAATAATTTTTTCGCTATTTAGTACCTCCTGAATAGAATACACATAATTTTTTTAAAAAAATATTATTACAAAAAATTATCTAAATGCAGTTTTTGGCAAAAAATGAAAACATTATCCTTTATGAAAAAGGCTTCTATAATAATCTTTTGCCTATATACAGCTAAAAATTCTGTACAGGAACTGGACGAATATTTTAGAATTACATAATTTAGAAGTGGATTTATTCCTATTTTAACAAACCACAGAGAAGAGAAATTTTAACAGAAAATAACCGGTTATTATTTCGATTGAAAGTATCTCTGAACAAAAAGTGAATGTTTCAAAAATCCAAGTTCACGCTCTGTAGCTATGTACAGGCAAAATATTATATTTATAGAAATTTTTTTCATAAAAGGAGAATGATTTGAAAAATTGTCATTCCTTCTTTATTTCTTGCCGAAAAACTGCATTCAAACACTATTTTTTATTGGAAGGAGATTCTTAAGATAATTTTACATGCATATTCTACTGCAGATGACGCTAAATCAAGGTTCCGAAAGTTGTCGGACACCTTAAAAGCCATGGCGTAACGTACACCCCCGCAACCCCCACACTGCAGGGGAAGGGAACCAGGATTCCAGGTGTCCCAAAGTCTGACTGACGCCAATTACATACCCTTTGTTAGATCGGTTTGGGGCTCAAAACCTAACTTTGCCGCGGGAGGCCCTAATATTCTCCGTTACGCCACTACTTAAGGTCCTTGTAAAATTTATGAATAATAAATTCAATATAAAAATCTTTAGCCGGCTGGGTGGCGTGGTTGGTTTGTCGCTAGCCTTCTGCGCTCAAGGTTGCGGGTTCGACCCCGGCCCAAGTCGGTGGATTTTCGTGATGCAGAAAATCGACAGCGACCATTTCGTATGATTACACGGCATGTAAAAGATCCCTAGAGTGACTGTTTGGCTTGGGCACTCTCGGCAAAATTAAATCCTAGCACAGGTTCGCATCGTCAGAGCTCAGGTGCCTCCCTCTGTGGAGGAAACTGGGTGTCAAAATTACCTGCAACGATTGGTATCCGCCTATATGGCGCCGTACTAAAAGAGTGATACCTGCTCCTGGGGATGTACTAGGTTTGCAATGGGAAAATACTAATCCGCAAACCCATTGGATAAAAAAAAGTATAAATATCTTGAAAGTAGGAGCCTCTTAGAATGTGAAGAATGCTTATGTTTGTTTGATTTAAAAAGTTTTTTGAAAATTAATAATACTTTAATTAATCTATTTCATAAAAAACAACATACTAAAGCATTTTATTTTTGTAATAAAAAATATTTTTAAAAACAGGAAAACTCAAGCAACATTTCTTTGATCTGTTAACATATTCATAAGTAAGAATGAAGAAAACTTAATTATTCCAATGGTGTTTATTGTATTCACGTTAACTGTTCTAAAAAGAAGCAATAAACGTGGAAGTACTTAATTATATCAAGTAAACGATGGCTGTTCTAAAACAAAAGGGGAAAAAAGCACTTCATGCGGGAAAATTAAAGTAACCCCATTCCACACTTTTAATTACCACAGTCTTTCTACTCGATAAACTCCTGTATAATTCCTCTCTTTCTCAGGTAAATAAAATCCCTTTAGAGAAAAATTCTAATTAGCCTTTGAAAAGATGACAGCACACTCGGGTTCGTGCCTGGAAACACAGATGAGAGAAAAGCATACATTAAATTCGAGGGAGTGACAAATTAAAAGCCACCCTCACTGCCTCTCTCAAACGCTAACAGAATCATTCTTATTTAATGAATTTTCTCCATTCAACAGCAGGCGAGACAACAGTGTTTCAAAATGTGCAACTTTGAAGAAGTTCCCCATTTTAGGGAATTAAAAGGGATTTCCTCCTTCGTACGAGAAAACTGTTATAATAAGGGATAACATCATGTTTTAAAGAGGACGTTAAATGGTTTGAAAGCACGTTATGTTTAATGCAAAGGCTTAGCACGTTGGGAAATATGATATTTGGAAGTATTTACGTGTAGTTATTGTAATTTCCGTCATTTTATTGTTATTGACTCATAAAAGAGCTACATTTCAGTGAATTATTCGTATTATGGAACGCATCCCTTGTGGGTGCACTTTAGAATCATCAAGTAATGCATAATAAACGCTTGGAGGGAAGATTATTGCAAATGAGGTATTTACACATTGGCAAACACTGAATTTTTAATTTTAGCTTCTATGCAAATCGTTGAGACGCATGTATATCGGATTAAAAATGCATTCGTAAATATTAAACTTGGGAAAATAAGACAACTGCAAAGTGATAATTTCGTAACGATGTTTGAAGTTATTCTTAAATAATTTAAGAAAATTTAGAAAGGTTTTCGTAAAAATAATGCGAAACGAAAGGTTGTTCATATGCTGAAGGATGTTGCTAATTTATTTTAAATAGTCATTCTTGTTATTGTAAACTAAAGTATGACGTGAAAATAACGCAATAAAACCCAAAGGCGATAGTATGTATTTGGCGATTCTTCTTGAAATTTTTAACGAGTTGTCTTAAATATATGTTTTATATATCATGTGAGTGTGCAAGTTTTGCCCGTTTTTGGATGTCAAAATTTGCAATGGAATTGACGCCACACATGATGTTGTAATAATCGAAATCATCAGAGAATCAAACGTTTGGATAATTAACATATAAATGCATCATGTCTCACATAGTTAGTCATCTAAAAAAATCACAGAGGGTGTAAAATGAATAGTCAGAAGAAGCATGTGAGATATTGTTTGTTATACGAGTTCGATAAATAGAGTACGGTCTTCCAAGCATGTCGCAATGTTTATCAAGTTTATGGGGAGGATACAGTAGACGAAAACACATGTCGTCGATGGTTTCGTAAATTTAGGGAAGGAGACAGAAACTGCCTAAATCAGGCTAGGAATGTACGAGCAAGCATTGGCGAAGACATTAAAGGTACTTTGGAAAAGAAATTGTTTGTAAAATTAAATTTCTAGTTAGTTTAACTTATGTTTAAGGTTCTGCTATGTGTAGTAGTATGTAGATGATGTTTGTTCGCTCGCTAAGAGAGTTTATGTTAGAAATTTAGAAAAGGCAGGACTGAGAATGTAAATACATGTACAGTAGAACGTCATTTATCAGAACGTTTATTATCCGGAGCGTCAAATATCCGAACCAAAGCCCGGATACGTTTTCGAACAGTGCAATGCTCAACATTTGTTTCCTGTGTGGCCAAAAGCGACCGGGAAACCCAAGGTGAATGATATTTGGATAATTTCAGCTGTGTGATTTGGTAAACATCTACGCGGAATATTAGGTCAGTTTGTTACCAAGTGAGGTGCTGTATTCGTGCTCTTTTGCTGAGTTTTGTTGATGTAGAAACTTGGGTGGCATGCGATGCAGAAGGCTGTGAATTTCAAATGCTAAATGATGACGAGATTGTGACTTCCGTGCAAGAAGAATCCGACCTTCCTACAATGAAACGGATGAAGATGTGTACAACAGCAATAAAAGTAGCAAATGCTGACGCGTTCTTTTGCGTTAGAGACAGATATGGAATGGTATGAACAACAATCAAAGTGCTGTTCTACTCAACTACTGCTGCTGAAGAGAATCAGAAACCTTGCAGTGAAACAACGAAGGTGTACAATAGTACAGCGAAAAATAAGGGATTATTTTCCACAATCAAGGTAAAATTGCGACATTTTGTACCTATTTGGCTTTCTCTTCAAGCACGTTTCCCGCAAGTGATGATTTTCAATATTTGTATAGTGTCCAGTATCTTATACTGCATGGATCACATTCGGTTTTTGGTTATCCGAACGGTATCCGGTCCCAATTGATTCGGATTAGCGACATTCTACTGTATACAGAACCTTATTAAAAGCATAATAATAATAATGACTAGTGGAATCCCTTTTTTGTAGTAGCTTGTTGTTTATAGTTAGTTATGTTTATAACCACTGAGCCACGCTTAGTAATGTAAGATGCCCAACAACAAATATGTTATTGAGGACACCCAATGTGTAAGGAACCTAATGCACTCAAAATCCTCGTGTTGGCGTCGTGTTGTAACTTAGCGAATTAAATTCCAGCTCAGGTTACGACTTCCGTCGTCAACATCGTCTAATAATTGTAACGTTAATAAGAAATTAATCGATTGATCTTTATCAATGAATAAAGTTGCCTTTCATTGTAAAAAGTAATATAGTTAAAATAATTAAAGATCTGAATGGGAATTCTTATGGAAGCCATTGTTGTTATAATGCGTCATAACTTTAAAAATCGCGAATATATTTAACGAGATATCGGGAAAAAATTCCTTTTTTCTCATGGCGAATACTTCTAACAAAATATTTACACAAAAAAATAAAAAAGACAGCATTTTCTTCTTTCCCTTTCGTACTTTCAATCGCCCCCGATAATGGAAATGTCATGCTCTATATTCAAAAGAGCGGGAAAAAAGAAACTAATTCATTCGCGAAGGGCTTCCGATCTTGAATGGATGCCAAATGCTCTTCAACTTGGCGAAAAATAACATTTCATTATTTCGGATTCTGAAAACGGAAATAAATGGACTCTTCAAAGCGGAAATTAAGAATGATATTTCCCATTCTCTCCGGAGAAAAATAATCAAAAGATTCATTTTTGAAGGAATGGGGCAGATAAATTAAAAAAACGTCGGATTCGAATTAGTTCTTTCTTACTTTTGTTCTAACAATTTTTTCCCCATCCTTTTGTCTTCTCGCAATTGAATGAAGCAGAGTTAAAAAGAAAATCCGTAATGATGTGATTCTAAAGAAGTTGCTTTTGAAATTTAAATATTCTTTATGAATAAATTAATTTTTTTAATTATGTTTAGGCGGGGAATAGTGCTCATTTCTTAAATTGTAATAATAGCGTGGAATGAGTAAAAAAAAAGTTATAATCGAATGAGACGAATTGATTGTTTCATGAATAATTATACTTTTTTACAGTAAAAATGTTATACTATGTATTTGAAATTAGTTAAAAGCGTCACAGTCTCTAATTATATTAACATAAATTTATATAATTCAAATTTTAATATTTCATATGCCATAATTTATCCTTTTTAAAAGAATCACTTCCGTTGGTGGTTTTTGCTGTATGGCATGATCCGAACGGGTCATGCCATACAGCACGGGTCTTCAGCTTAATGTGATAGACATTGGTGAAAAAATAGCCACCCGTAAATTTTTTTCCCGCTTCGCTTTGTGACGGATCTATACGCGTCTATGACTAACCCCTTGGGGACTCTTCAAGGGCAATATTTTTGCCAACCAACTTTCACCGAAGGAAGAAAACGTGATTATACAAATTAAGTATGTTATATAAATTCTGTATTCTCGAGTTTTGGAGTTAGTTGGTGATCAGAGGATCGTGAATTTATTAAGTGAAAATCTAAGTTTATAAAAGTATCAATTGAAGAATTCCAAGAGAGGATCACTCGGAGGTGATCGAATCCAGTTAAAGATTACCGTTCAAGGCCTCAACAGTAGGACTTCATAAGAGTACAGGTATCGTGATTCTTATTTAAATAGAAATTTAGCTTATTAGTGTGCGGCGTAGTTGATACTGAGCTTGTATAAGTTATCGTTGATTAAGTTGAGGGTCCGTAATATTATCCCCAGGCTAACGAGTCTAACCTTCGCGGTCTACATACTGATCATCGTTCTTAATCGGGTTATTATTGTGCTTGCTTGATATTTTGTGACAATTAAATAATTAGAGTGAATCAAGTCGACGGATTATTCAGATCTTCCCACACATCTAGCCGGGTCCGAGAGAAGACAAAGGGGATTAGAGCAATGCTTCTCAAACTTTCAATGTTTGCGACACAATATTAAATCATTATTTTTATCGTACCCCCCTTCCTAACAGTAATAATGCATTGAATTCAATACTAATATACTTTGATGTTAAAGCTACAATACGACTTTAAACTCTTAAGTGTTCCAGGCGTATATAAACGTCTCGTTCACTCAAAGCGTTCACTGCCTTGGACGTATATATACGTCTTTCCGAAGTAAGATCTTTTCTGTGCACAGCTATCCATAAAATTATTTAGAAGGCTTTAGAATATAATAAAAGGACCTTGCCAGTGTTTGCGAAGGATTTACTTATTTCAGAGGATTTGCCTATTTATTCTCCCTCCCCTCAAAACATCCCATACGCGTGCCTACGTGGAAAATGGTGACATTGGGAAGCAAATCGCATAACTTTTTATCTGCAGTTGAGGGATTAATTATAAACCGTACAAATTTTCAAGATAAGGGAAAATTTTTGTAAATAACTTAAAACATGACAAGCCCTTAGGGTCACTGGTAGTTATTAAACATATTCTAACAGTATTGTTAATTTTATTATGAAATGCATTGCGTGCAGACTGATGTATTTATAAGTTTATAATATCAGAGTAAATGTGTATTGTATTTTTTATTATGTCAAAATGTGTTCGCTTTCAATAAATTGATAATTTTTTTAAAAGAATCTTTTGCTGACCACTTTTCATTGTGCTCGCGCCCCCTAGTAAAGTTATCTCGCCCCCCTAGGGGGGCGCACCCCACAGTTTGAGAAACGCCGGATTAGAGGGAAGCAGGAACCGACAAGCATTACAACTTGAAGACATTTAGAAAATCTAATCGACTGAAAATGTTCCCTATATTTGAGTTAACATATATTTTAGAGAGCAAAGCCTTTTTTGTATGTAAGATCAGCAAGAGTAAGTTTAGATGCTAGTTGGCTGACATTAACTTGCAGGCTGCATTGGGAATTTCACAAAACAAGCAATCTCACTCTCGTTTTCAAAAAGAGTTGTACAAAAATGGGATATAGGGTACATTTGATTCATTAAATTGATTCTAAAACTAAGTGCACTTTCTCATCTATAGATGATATTAAATGAGCATAACAAATAAATTAAATAATTCTGCCACTATTTTATTTCACTCATATTGGTTGATTTTTATGGTACAATTTATATAGGATGTCCGGGTTTAAGGTATCCAAAAGTTATGGCTTATTATAACGTAACTACTCATTGGAATGTAATAAACTGTTCATCCGTGGATTGGAAATCTCTTCCGAGGTTTTAGGGTCTAGTCCGATCGGCCGCACGTGAGTGGATTGTTCAGCAATTGCAGACGATAAATTTTCTACACTGATTTCGTTAGGAAAGATGTAGACGCCACAGCAAAGGGTGTAGTGCGTACTTTGGTTAATGGAATTTAAATCAGTCATGTGTGTACAGCGACTAGTTCGAGCAGAATAGAATGTCATTACTGGCTTGTTCAATAGAATTATCAGATTCATACGAAATGAATCACTCATACGATCAACAGTGACTTCCATCACGAAAACTTAAGGAAATTTGCCAGTTTCTGAGGTATCAAAAAGTTCCCGTCTCCTTTAAATTATTTCCCATTGGTGGATAGATTTTGATGTTGGAGGACCGACATTTCATTCTGTTCGAACATGCCGTAGTACACGCGTGAATGATTTAAATTTCGTTATATAACCAAAGTACGCAGTGCATTTTCTCCTGTAAGGTTCCACAAATTTATTAATCAGTGTGGCAAGTTTATCGTTTGCGTTTGCCGAATAATGCACACACGTGCGGACGATTGTGCTTGACCCAAAACATTTTGAAATGGTTTCCAATCCCCGGATGAACACTGTATTACATTCTAATGGGTAGCTCTGAAAAAAGCTATAACTTTCGGATACTTTAAGCCCGGACACCCTGTACTTTTTCTGAGTTGCAAGGCTAAATAGTGAATACAATAATTTTAAAAAGTGTGATCCTCTACTTCTACAATACAGCCTTCGAGCCAAAATAATTGCTTGTCCCTGGGTTAGGCAACTTAATTGAAAAAATAATTATTTCTAAAATCAGTCATTAAGCCCTTTTACTCATGTTAAAGCTAGTTTTGAATTGCTGGTGTAAGAATCATACCTCAATCCCTCTTGGGAAGGAGTCTTTTCGCTTTTGAGAGACTTTTTGAATAACATTTAGGACAAGTGGATTTTTTATAGCCTTTACTGAAAATATTATACATGATCTTTGGAAAGTCATTTAAAGCATTTCCAATTACATTGTCAGAAATCTCTACTTGAGATGGTATTATTTGATGCACATGAGAGATAGACGTGAAAGATTTAGGAGGGTCAAATCTTAGTTTGACTTAGAGATGAGTTTGTGTGTGTTTTCTCGTGATATGTCCGACCAAGAACGCAAAACAGCAATGTTTTGCCATATCGTGAACTGGATTGAAATAAATAAATGAAAATTTACATTGGTATGCAATAATTAGACAAATTTATAAGATTCAAAAATACTTGAGGTTCCTTAAAAGTACATCATATTCTTTCCAATTATCTATGCCTCTAGTTTCAATTATTGGTAAATATGATACGTATTTTCAGCTTATATTCGTGTACAAAAAATATTAAGTCCCCGCATGTGCGTGTTAGAAACAAAATTGAACACCCGTGGATTTTAATGCTTTTTATTTAACCCTAATTTCGCCGATGATAGTTTCTTTTTATTATTTTTCCCCTTCCTGTGCATTTTTTTTACTATAGAAAACAGTAATAAAAACGTAAGATTTAACCGGTTGTCGAGAGAATGTAAGTGACAGATTTTCTAATAAATTAAGCATTTGGTTTAACAAGGAATATAAAATATATATATTGAAATGTTACTTCCTGAACCCCCAAAACAATTATACAAATCCTCTTTTCTCATAACATTTCGTTTTTTTTTAAAATAATTTTTTTTTGTGTGTTAGTGTTATTTATAAAGAGAATGTTACCATAAACTTAAAAAATAGCCAAATAAATATTTTTAGCCAAACTGGCGACATTTCGTACACACGAGTGGTTAAGCAAGATCACCCAATTTATTTTACGAAAAATATTTTCCAAACGCTAGAATGAGTATTACATATTTTTAATCATATTTTACAACCTTATATATATTAAATCAAAATAATACTCTTTCATTTTATTTTCATATGATTTTTAAAATATTTATACAGTAAACGAAATCCCCCCCCCCTCCCTCCAAAAAAAAACAACCCTCAGCCAGTTTTAGGAACATTACAAAAACGATTTCCAGATTGCCCTAAACTGATTCTTCTTTCCCAAATAAGAGAAAAAATACAGCAAAATCAGTTTTGACAAAACCAGAACAAATACATCAAACTTCAATCGAATTTTAGAAAATTCCAAACAAAACACAAAGCATACACCTCAGTTATTCCCTTTCTGTCCAATTTCCCAAGAGATTTACAATGAACAACAATCCAACCATCGTAGCTAACAAGAATAAACAATCACCATCCCCATTTATTCATACTTTATCCTCATACATACTGATTAGAAGTTGACCAGAATCGATAGGATGTTGAATTCCCAGGCACCCAAATATCCCTCCGCCATCGAAAGGTTGATATTCAATTTTCCATCCATTCGCATCCTCGAATATTCAGTTAAAGATGATCAACAAATAGAGCGTGGGCGTATTTGACAGCCAACGAGCCTCCGTGGAAATCGTATTTCCCTTGGGCTGATACGTATCCAGAAGTTATTATATTTGTTGGAAAGGAATATATATCAGAACCGTAGCAGAGTGGGCTCGTCCCATGGTGATACTGGGAACTAATTAGAGATTAGACATTGATTGAAGGATTGAGATGGCGTAAAGCTCAAGCTGAATTAAAATGTAGATATGAGAGGAGAGTGTATTCATAATAAATGAAGAAGTCAGTTTGGTACAAGTTAGGGGTGTAATGGTCAGAGATAGAACTATTTTAACTTCGAATATTTTGATGACATAAGTTAAGTGACTACGTTGACAACCATGATTTTGAAAAGGCTTATTAATAATTAATAATTTTTTTTATATTTAGTGGGAGTTGAATTAGAATATATACATATAATATTCTCTTAAGAATATTATTGCAAAATAAATTATTTAAATACAATTCTTGAGCAAAAAAAAAATAATAATAATAAATAAAATGACGAATGACATTCTAAACAATCTCCTCATATGGAAAATACTTCTATAATAATATTTTGCTTAAAAATATCTAACATTTCGGTACAGAGCCTTATCTAGATTTTTTAAAAGATTCACATTGTTTTCAGACTTATTATAAATTGAAATAATAACGGGAGTTTTTTATTAAAATTCCTGTATTCTGATGTATTAATATATGGATAAATCCACTTCTGTTGTTGTTACTAATGCCATCAGTCTGACGGTGTCAGATCGAGACCCACGAAATTCATCGTGGCAAAGGGCTAGGTGTACTCCTGTCGTTAGCTTTTAGCTTTGAGCACAGTGCAGGTGACAGTACGATTTCGCTCGGTTCATACACAATAGATGGCGACACCACCTATCTCCACCTCCACAATTTAGGCATAGAACTGGAGAGGAAGGAAATATTCTCCAGCCTCCTGCTCCTGTGGTTGCTGCTACGACCACCCAAAAAACTTTCGGACTCACTGATTTAACGAACACGTACTCCGTGTGTACTCGGAGGGTATTTGGTGACATCGGGCATCGAATCTAGGCCTTCCGGTCTGGCGTCCGATACTCTAACCACTAGGCTACCCATATTTTTCAAAAATTCTAGTTCAGGCTCTGTGCAAGAATTATTAGCTATATAAAATTAAAATATTATTAGTCTTGGAGAATTTTTCATAAAAGGAGAATGTTTTGAAAACATAATTTTTCCTTCATTTTTACCAAAAAAACATTTTGGCATTGAATAAAATTTTGCTTATATATAGCTAATACTTCATTACACAGCTTGAACTAGGAATTTTGAAATGTATAATTTAGAAATGGATTTGTTCATATTTTAATATATAAGAGCAGAAAAATTTTAACAAAAAACACCGATCCGATTATTATTTAGAGTCATTGTAGATCTGACAATAATGGGAATTTTTCAAAAACCCTAGTTAAGGCTCTGTACAGAAGTCCTAGATATTTAAAGGCAAAATATTGTTATAGATAAACCTGTTTTTATGCGGTAGATAGGGACTGCATAAAAAAGCAGCACAACAAAATATTCGAAAACTTCATAAATTTTTACATATAACAAACATTGTCGAAATATTACAGAAAATATTTTTTTTTTATGCGGTGGAGAAAGACAGCATAAAAAAGTCGTACCTAGAAAATACGCCAATTATTTATGAAATTCATCAGAAAGTATTTCCGTAACAAAATGAATAATTAAATTACACATGGAAGCATTTTAAAAATATTTAACTTCTCATTGTATACATGGAGAAACTTCCAAAATGCACACACATAATTCACTGCTACTCATCACAATCAAAGCGCTCATTCTCCTGTGATGAATGAGTTCAAAATCGCTTTCGGCACTTGAAGATACAATTTCAATTGATTTATTTTTTGGCACCATAAGGTAAGAGATATTTTTTTACGATGAAGGTTGGTTGGTCAGTTGCTTGTAAATGTCACGATAACCAGATATGCCTGATCGAAGGTCTTTTTGAAATTTCATGCCTCTTTCGTGATTGGTATCTATTTTGAAAATGCTCCCCAATTTGATGGAAAGCTGTATCCTTGCATATATTGTATCCTCTCCCAAAGAATCCGGTTCTTCCTCTCCGTCTTTCTAAGCTGTCAAAGTCAAATTATTGATAATGTCACAGTCATTGAAAGTTTCGTCTTCAATCAAGCGCGGGCTGTTGGCGCGTTGAGAGAAAGCAAATGAACGTGCATTGTCGGGAGACTGACTGTTTATAAAAAATGAACATAGCGTCTTGAAGTGTATATAGTATATATGTACATTGCAATGGCGTAATATACACCCCCGCCTCGCAAGGAGAAGGGACTCAGGACTCTAGGAGGCCCAAGGTCTAACTATCGCCAAAATCGTATCCACCCAATTTATAAAATATTAACAAAGGGCAAGATTCATAACATTACAGTCATTCAAATCCTAATGAGGAGAGGTTAAAGCTCGAAAGAGCTAGGCACTCTGGTCATCCCCCCCCCCCCAACGACTATAAAATATTAAAGGCAAAACCTGACTTTGCAGGAAGGCCCTAACGTTCTCGATTGCCACTGGCACACTGATAGAAAACATTTCAGTGGTGCCAAAGCCGTTGAAATTCATATACAGCATAAAAAAGATCGCTCAATAATAAAATAGCACAAAACAAATTATATGAACTCCTTTGTGGTAATAGCAACATAAACCACACACAAAGCAAAAAAGCCAGTTCTGTTTGTATTAACAAGAATAGACCATATGATGAATAAATAGTTTTCATTTTGTGAATTAGTTTTCATTAATAGAAATCTTGAATCCTACATATGCATTTTAACTAACTATTGAATGACTTTCTCCTCACTGACTAAATGATAAAACATTAATCAAGCAGAAGCTGTGCATCTCAAGTAAACTGTGAATTCTACGATTCCTAAATGGAAACTAAAAATACATATACTGTATTTATTCGAATCTAAACCACACTCCTCCCTCCCTATATTTATGCTACTGAAAATCGAGTGCGGTACAGAATCGCAGGGAAATATTGAAGATGAATCGTTGAAATGAAAAATTGAGCATAACACAAGGGTTCGAATTAATACAGGTTACAATGTAGATATTTGGAAGTTAGCAATACTAGTAAAATAAATTAATTAGTCGCTTCTTATTAGTTCTCTTTTTAATTACGTAAATATCAGAGATCGATAAACCATTTTACACTAATTTTACTTTTTTCACAAAAATGTGTTGAGAATTTGGGGTACGGCTTAGACTCGAATAAATACTGTACACAGTAGAACGTTGTTTATCCGAACGTTTATTATCCGGAGCGTCAAATATCCGAACCAAAGACGGATACGTTTTTGAATAGAACAATGCGCAACATTTGTTTCTTGTGAGGCCAAAAGTGACGGGATAACCCAAGGTGAGGGATATTTGGGGAATTTCAGTGGTGTGATTTGGTAAACATCTGCGCGGAAAATATTTTGTCAGATTGTTGCCAAGTGAGCGGGTGTATACTTGCCCTTTTGTTGAGTTGTGAACTGCTATGGCTTCAAATTCTAAACGGAAGCGCAACGTTTTGAACATAGAGACAAAGCTTGAAATATTGAGCCGTCTCGCGAAGGGTGAAAGTGGAGCGTCTCTAGCACAGTTTTATAATGTTGGAAAGTCTACAATTTCTGACATAAAAAAAGCCGAGAAACCATTTTAAATTTTGCGTCAAAACATGACTCGGAATATGGCGCGAAGAAAAGGAATGTTGTTCTTGATCGTGCGTACAAGAAGGCGAATAATTGTACAAGTAAAAATAAGTGATTATTTTCCACAATCTAGGTAAAATTG
This sequence comes from Trichonephila clavata, assembly GCA_019973975.1. Classification (NCBI taxonomy): domain Eukaryota; kingdom Metazoa; phylum Arthropoda; class Arachnida; order Araneae; family Nephilidae; genus Trichonephila; species Trichonephila clavata. The sequence continues at coordinate 219,491 of BMAO01009162.1, read as the reverse complement.
CGACGTTTTGCACCTATTTGGCTTTTTCTTCAAGCACGTTTCCCGCATGTGATGATTTTCAATATTTGTATAGTGTCCATTATCACATACTGCATGGATCGCATTCGGTTTTTGGTTAACCGCACAATCGTGTTTCCGAACGGTGTCCGGTCTCAATTGATTAGGATAAACGACGTTCTACTGTATGTAATTATAAGTAAGCATTATTCCTTTTACAATTTTACATATACCACTGAAGTAAACAGTGGCTCACATGTTCTTCTGAGAGGTTGGAGATGTGCAGAGGGGCTGATGCATGTTAAAATTGCCGAGGCTCAATGCTCTTGTCACAGGATCGTGGTTCAAAATTAAAAGGTCCTTCGCCAATAGCTCTTGTGTAGCTAGAAAGTGCGACACAATAAAGACTGAAAACTTCAGTTCAAACTGATAAGGTTGTAACCCCCCTCCCCTTGTCTACTCTCGGACCCGGCTAGATGTGTGGGAGGAACTCATTGATCAGACGACATGATCGCGAATACACAATTTCTATAATAAACTTAATTTGCATAATCACGTTTTCTTATCTTCGGTGAAATTTGGTTGAAATAATTATTTCCCTTAAAGAATCCACAAGGAGTTAGAGGCTGCGTATAGATCCGTCACAAGGTTTTGTTGATAATAATTTTAGTGGCAAATAAAATGACTTATCTCTGTATTTTCAAAATCGAAGTTCTTGGAATACTATATACCCAAAAGCTTATCAAAAGAAATTACGAAAATTTACAGAAATGCTTTTTGAAGGGGATTAAATTCTCGCGTAGAATTAAGAGTAAAATTTTTGATAAAAATAATTAAAAATAGTTATGACTTCAGTGTACAGCGTATTTAAAAGCTTTTTCTTCAAAAACAACTAATATCAAATTCCACCTTTAATATCAATGGCTTATATCAAACTAGCCAAAGGTAGTAACAAATAATTAATTTCATCCTAAAAATTAGTGTTATTATCATAATAGAAAAATTTTCTGGAAGGGGAAAGAAACCTATAATGTAGATAGTAAAGTAGGAAGCACGTTTGTGTATTTTATTTAGATTTATGCATATTTCCAATCTTCTCATAGCTTCCTACTTTGTTGATAAATTGACCACATAAATTTGCAAACTCCCAGTACTTCCGACAATGTAAGTACAATAAATTCGTATGCAAAAAGGAGTTGGAATGAGGAAAAATATTAACTATTCGTTTAAAAATATAATTAAAAAACACAACAAATGTAAGTAATTAGACAATTTAGAAATGAAACGGAGATTCACCATTACTTGTAATTAGATTGCCAGCATAAATCTACGATTATTATAACCCGTTCACATAAACAGACATAAACACGTATACACGTATAGGAGTACACTGTATAACATAAAAAAGAGATGCATTAAGAAATTCTTCAAATGGGACAAAAATTAGTAAATGTGATGTACATACATTGATATATTGAAAACGAAAATCTTAATAAAATAGTTGGAATTCAATGCATTATTCCGGAAATACAGTTACATGGTCAAACGAAAGATCAATAACGCGTCTCTGTTTCTGAGACACTGCATCAGAGAATTTGCATCTGTTTTCTTACGCCATGCATGTTCCAGTTGGCAAGTTAGATCCGTGGAATCCTGAGACAGTGGGGGACACTTGCTCATTACAACCCCAAAATGTTCTATTGGGAGAGGTCTAGTAATCTCGCTGGGTAGAGATAGATGTATTGGAGAAAAAAGTAGGCAAGCAGTAGAAAGGAGTACTGCGTGCAAGCGTATATTATTCCATTCAAATATATGCTCAAGGGTTCCGTCAAGTAAACATGTAACAGTAATGGGCGTAGAATTTTCTGAGTGATCCACAGTGCTGTAACAGCGTCACAAATGACGACCAAACGAAATGCATCCCATATCATAACTAATTATATGTGACATTAGTGTTGAATTTAGAATACAATATAAAATACACATATTCAGAAGTACATCTGTGGCAAGATAAGTTTCTGGGAGAACAGAGGAGTTGATAGAGTAAACAAAGAACTGGCGAAGGAAACGAAATGTTCAATAAAAGTACAGGGGTTAGTTGTGAATTGAAAGAGAGTACATCGATTTTTTTTTTACTCTTCAGAAACAGTTTAGATATCATGTCTATCATTCATCTCAGAAAAGTAATGAACAAAAGGTCTCAATGTAATTTGAAAACATGATATTTTAGAGCTTTTAAAGATCCCATCTGTTACACTTGTCGCATTTATTCAAAACAGATAAATTAGAGATTTTAACATTCGATTTCATTTCGGGTTAGTAAGTAATAATTAAGTAAAGTAAATATTTCACGCCAAATTAAACGATAAGAATTTTATTCCGGCAAACTTTCTTGTTAAGGTTTTGGAAACTAGTTTATTGGTAACCCTGAAGATAATTAGTCGACCTATTTTAACTAACCTTGGTAACCTATTCCAATACTTTAAATTAACCAACTAATGACTGATTTTAGTAATTGTATAGCAGTGAGATAAAACTTAAAAAGTTACAGAAATCTGAAATTTTTGAGCTTATTTATATTGAATACTTTTTGGATTCAAAATCATTAATCAGCATCTTTTCTTAAATCGTTTTATCCTTCTTAAAATAAAGAAAAACCTTCTTTTTCTTTTTCTCTCTTACTCACATACAACACAGTTTTTTTTTTTTTTTTTTTTTTGGATTTCCTTCCCAAATTCCGCATTTCATTCCGAAGTTCACACCGCTCAAAGAAAATAAAGAAAATATTTATAACCATTTTTAGCAGGGTTCGATGAAATCATATCAGATATCATTTTTGTAAAGGTTGAACAATTTATTTCTTCGACGATAAAAGTTCAAAGTTCATGTTTTGCTTCTTATTTTTATTTATTATTCTCTTTGACTTCCGGATTTGTCCTAAGAAAGCTAATACCAGGAAGAAAAAGCAGCAAAAGCACAAGCAGTCTCAGTAGCAGAAAAACAAGGAAATATGTTATTGTAAGCCTTCATTCTTCATCGACAAATGATGTATCAGTTAAATAAAATAGCCAGAAAAAAAAAGAATCTTAATTGTAAATAGAACTAATATTACTATATAAAAATATGAAAAGGAAGATAATATGTGATCTTAATAAAAACACAATGAAACCGAAATTTACACTATTTATTCAAAAAAGTAAACTATAACGCGTGAAAGATATCTGCTATATTTCTACAGCGCTAAACATTAAATAATTATTTTATTCAGCACTTCACTGCGTGTAACAGTTACTTTATCATTACCTTCATATATTACATAACATCCATCATAATTATTTTTGAAACAGATTTGATAAGCCAAGCATTTTTTTTTTAAATGACGACTAAAAGAGAACCTGTACACTAGCGTATCAAATTTCATAAATCTATCAAGATTGTCCGAGCGAGGTACATATATCCCAATTAAAACTCGCCAAACAAAAAAAAGACTCCAATAATGGTAAATTACAACATCTGAACCCTATTAATAGCTTGGGACATTTCATTCTTGTTTTTATGCTCATTACTTTCCAGAATATTTGTATCAGTTCCTATCCCGACTCGCTTTGGGATATCTTTTCAAAGTTCTGTCGCATTGCGTTCATCGAGAATTTCAGATTTTCAATAACATAAATGTGTTTTTAAAGATATAAGATTATTACAGAGAAACCATAAAGAGCATTTTTCAAACAAACATTATTTGCTTTTGTTTTACATGGCTTACAACCGTTGTGATTTAAGTTTTACAATGAATTTTGTGAGAAATAGACACAACTTTTTAAAATAAAAACAGGTAAAAATTATTTCAATAAGATGCAAGAAGGTGATTTTTTTTAAAAAAAAGTTTGTAAGTTTATCGGTAAATATTATAAGGTTTATTAACCGAAAGGCAGAAAAAGTAAAATCATTTGAAGTATTGTTTCCCTCGCGAATCCAGTTACAAACAAACTAAAATCTATTGTAAAAAAGTTATTTGATTGAATTACAAGAAAAAAAATGGTAGTAATGAAATAAATTCCTGATGGTAACATGATAAAATCAATCACGTGTTCTCCATTAAATTCAAAACAGACAATAATCATGTACTTTGCTGTTATGTTACATACCAAACATTCCATTGAGGGGGATTTATAAATTCACTTGTCAAATTTGGCTGAGAAGTCACCAAATTTGACAAAATAAAAATGATATGCATCTGGAAAAATCCGGAAATGTGTGTATAGGCTGATGATTATTGTTCGAAAAAACTCCAAAAACTACTATAAGGTTCTTTCTACCCTATATAGCACGATACATGAAAAGCAACATAGAAGTCAAACATTTGACAGTGACTGTATGTTTCGTTTGACTAATACATATTGTCATTACAGTAGAACGTCATTTATCCGAACGTTTATTATTCGGAGTGTCAAATATCCGGACAAAAGTCCGGATACGTTTTCGAACAGTACAATGTTCAACAGTTGTTTCGCGTGAGGCCAAAAGTGATGGGAAAATCTAAGATGAGGGATATTTGGGGAATTTCAGTTGTGTGATTTGGTAAACATCTGCGCGGAATATTAGGTCATATTAGTTTCAAAGTGAGGAAGTGTATACGTGATCTTTTGTTGAGTTTTGTTGATGAGAAAAAAGGATAGCATGTGATGCAGAAGACCGGATTTCAAATGCTAAATGATGACGAGATTGTGACTTCCGTGCAAGAAGAATTCGATCCTGTCGACGATGAAACAGATGAAGACGAGGGCAACAACAACAACGAAAGTAGCAAGGGTCCCTCAAATGCTGACACGTTTCTGCATTAGAGACAGATATGGAGTGGCACGAACAACAATCAGAGTGCTGTCCTACTCAACTACTGCTACTCAAGAGAATCAGAGACCTTGCAGCGAAAAAACGAAGGTGTACAATGGTACATCCAAAAATAAGTGTTTTCCACAATAAAGGTAAAATTGTGACATTTTGCACCTATTTTGCTTTTTCTTCAAGCACGTTTCCCGCATAGGATGATTTTTAATATTCGTATAGTGTCTGATCTTATATACTGCATGGATCTCATTCAGTTTTCAGTTATCCAAACAATTGCGTATCCGAACGATGTCCGGACCCAATTGATTCGGATAAACGACGAACAACTGTACTGTGTTCAGTATTTGTGATTTTTGAATTTGTACTTAAGAAAGATCTGTGCCGTGCTTCTTTTTTTATCGAAATCGTATAACAAACAATATGTCACATTCTTCTTGCTTTCTACACTAAGCCTTCCGGGAATTTTTTTGATATGATTATCTGTGTGAGACACAATGCATTTATATGTTAATCATCCACACGTTTGATTGGTCCCAACGTCATGTGTGACGTCAATTCCATAACAAATTTGCATATCCAAAAATGGGTAAAACTTTTGCACACCCCGATACATGAAAAAATTTAGAAAAAATTTAAAATTTTATAATTGAGTAGAAATGTTCCAAGCATTAAAAAATCATAAAAAAGTTTTTAAGATTAAAAAAACTCTTATGCGTGTTATTATTGTTTACAAATATGTACTTTTTAAAAGAAAGTTTTTGCAAGAAGTTAAAGTTAGTAGATGGCAGCGCTTAAATGGTATGTCTGAAAACGCGGGCCTGCATTTTGAATGCAACTATCATGTCGCAAGAAATAATGAGCTGATTACCTTGGATTATAGCCATCACGTGACTATGACGTCACATAAATTTAGCCCATTACGAAACAAATGAATAAAAAGAGCAAAATATTAAACTAAACCACGAGGTAATAGGCTTTAACAACAGTGATGTTTAAAAAATCACAACAGATAATTCTCCATTAAAATCTAGTAAATGAACGATATTCGCAATGAAAACTTGTTTTTAAAAGTTAATAATATTCAACAAACTGAATAGTTAATTAATATTATTATCAAGTATCTTTTAAACAAATACATTAAAAGTGATACAGAATTTGTCCATTTTCAACAAAAATTGTAAAAATTACAGAAAATATATTTTCTTAAAAATTATTTTGTATTTCAAATATGCACCATAAAATGCTGTTGATGCAATTAGAAGTAATAGCATAAGACTTTTCAAAAATCAAAACATTTCCCAATCCGATTTAAGTAAATTTATTTGTAATTACCTTATTATTTCCATTACAAACATATACGCTTATAAACTCTATAAATTAATACATTATCCTTGTAGAATACTTTTAAGATATTCTGAGTAAATTAATAATTCAAAAGAAAACTTTCAATATTTCTTAAGTAAAGAAACCATAAAATCTGGGACATGAAATCTTAATATAACCATAAAAGTATTTTAATTAATAATTCCGAGTTCTGCATAGTTTTATAGTTCAATAAATTTTAATAACTTTTCATCACTGATAAAATTCAAGCCTCGGTAAGTCTTTTTAACGCAAAAGCTGCGAGCTTTTAACAAGTTTTATTGATTCAAAAATCCCTTCATCATTATTAAAGAAGCACAATTTTAATCTTTTAGTAAATAAAGATTCACTTGGAGGATAAAAGCGACTTATCTAAGAAGGGGATATTTGAAAACACAGGGAAGAAAAAATATTAGTACCATGGTAATATTCATTTATTGAGAATTCTTAGAACAGAAAATTTTCCAGTTGTAATGTACTAGCCATTACTCACTCCCTTTTCTGAGTATTTCATGAAAATATCCACATCACACACACGACTGTTTTTGTTGATATTACTATATATATATATGCAAGGTGTGACACACACAAAAAAAATTGGAAGTTATAGAAACTGCCGATAGAATGAAAACTTAGAACTTTTAGTATTAAAATTTGGAATTTCATAGTTTGAATTAAAATTATCAACATCAATCTGTTTTTCACATCTATTGACACTCCGAGCAACAACTAAATGCATGATTATATGGTTTTTTATTATTAAATATATTACAAGATCATGACAAAATATAAATACAATTCAATTGAAATAATTAATATACAATCATATTATTTATGGATAGTATTTGTATTTACTTAAATTTCAATGTACTTGATTTTTTCACATTATTTTAATTGTTTGCATCATTGCCATCATTAATTTCAACAATACTTAGACCTTTTAAACTTTCAATTTTTTCATTTTGTTCTAAAAAAGATACAATAGGCTTATGGTAACTTTAGTTAGAAAGGAAAATGTTTCATTCAGTATCGCGTAAGAGCCACGTCGATCGTCGTTTTATATTTTGTATTACTGAGTTTTCGATCATTGGACATATTTAAATTAAGTGTTTCATTTAGAAATTCAATTAGTGGTAGATTTTTATCATCTGATAAGTTAATATTGAAGTCTCCACTTAAAATCATCGGTACATTATCATATTTTTCGTCTTAATCTTTTTTCGAGTATTTCAGAACCTTCTTTTGTATAAATCATCAAATTTTCGAATAAAAATTGTTGTGTCTGTCTCATAGATTTTCCAGGCGACATATAAGCGGCAACCACATTATAATCTGTGCTATTCATTCTCGGAATCGCAACGAGCAATGCACAGTATATACACATTGAATTTTTCACTAAATCCATTCAATTTCATTTATAAGATATACACAGCACTATACGTCAGCTGTATAGCTACAGATATACTGCTATAAGCATGTCGGTGACACGAACACACTAGATTTCACCCATCCAAAAAGTGTCTAAGATGCGAACAGCAGACTACGCATGCGCCAGTCAAAGCATATCGGTGACGCGAACCCATAAGATTTTTTTCCCCTACCAAAAAGTGCCAAACGCCGCTAAAGAAATTTTCACTTCAAAAGCTAGACTTGAAAAAAGAATGGAGTAGCTTGAAAAAATAGTGGAGTTAGCAACAACTGTTTTGGCGACGTCACCCCACTGACCTCTATCCATGTGGCGAGTTCCACGTTAATCGATCACACCAGTTGGGAGTACTGCGTTTTTGAGTGAACACGTTCAACTGCCATTTTGCAGGAAAAATGTCAAATCAACATCAGGTTTCTTGTAAAACGTAAGAAATCAACCACGAAAATATTTGAAATACTAACCGAGGCTTATAAGGATGAAATTTTATCACGTGCAAATGTGTTTGAATGGTATAAGTGATTTTCAGGGGGGAGGGTCGGTGTGGACTTGGATGAAACTACTGGGTGCTAAAGTCAGCGATTACAGACCAAAACATCACCAAAAAATTCGTGGTATATGAGTGGGTTCCCAATTACATCAGTGGTCAAACTGTTAATCAATACTACTACATTGAAAACTACTAAAAAGTCTTCTTGGAAAAAAATTAGGGAAAAAAGACCGGGATTGGGGAATGAACGATCAATGGTTGTTGCACCCAGACAATGAATACACCCGCTCATATGTCATTGTCTGTGTAGCAGCTTCTGACCAGCAAAAAAGTTACGTTTACTTTTGTAAGCAAAATATATTCCATACATAAACTTAAGTAAAAAATTACTGTTTCTAATAAGGATATTAAAAAATATTATTCCACGCAATATTGTTAGCTTTCAAAATTAACTTATATCTGCATTAAAGGAAAAGATCAAGACTTATAAATTTCAAATTATTTTTAATAACCCCATTCAAACGCCCTGGGTAATAAAATTTTGATAAATTTACTAAGAGAATGTACCAGGTGTAAAAAATTATCTTTAATCCTGACGCCAGGTTTAACATAAATACGTGACATTAAAATTGAAGGAAAACAGAATGGAGATGGTAAGCTGATACGTTGCCTAGGAAACGTGAAATACACACAGATATTCTTCTTTTCATTTAATATTTAATGCTTTTCCACTCAATCCAGTATATGTCAAAAAACATCAGAAAAGAAATCAGAAACACGTAAAATATTAGTAAAGAACAGAATCTTTCCCTCTCTCCCTTGAATTAAGAGTGGAATAGGCTAAGGAGAGATTGATGTTAAATTAATGGTAAAGATGGCAGTAATGGTAGAAGATGGGACTATTAAAATTAGATCAATTTATACTGATGGCAATTTATATATTGTGTGCCTAAATAATTAGATTCCTAAAACTCAAGTTTATTGACGAAAAAGCTAAGATGATTATTTTTAAATTCAACTGTGAAGTGACTCTTATTCAACGTCACTCATGTTTTATATTAAAAAACTTGATGTAGTTTTCAATCTGATTTTCATCTTTCAAAACGTGATTTGCGAATGTAACACTAATGCTCGTAAACATGAACTGTGGATTTTCTTAAATTTTCCAATAAGAATTCTCTGAAATATAAGATTAATCTGTCATTGTAAAAGTTCACTAAAATTATGTTTGGTACAGGTTTATATAGGGATAGAGAGAGAGAAAGCTTATATATAAGTTTAAAGTGAATATGTGACTATATTCGAAACAGTGTTTTGAATGAGCGTATAAATGGATACATTTTCTGATATTTAGCATCGTCTGAATTAGAATATTCATATGAAATTGTTTCACGAATATTATTACTAGAAAAAATTATGTAAATGCGAAGTTTTGGCAAAAAAAGGAAGAAAAAGTGACATTTTCTAAACGTTCTCCTTTTCTAAAAGTACTACAATAATAATATTTTGCCTATTTTTTACTAGAACTTACAAACTGGAGTTGAACTAAAAATTTTGAAATACATAATTTAGAAGTGGACTTCTTCATATTTTAATACCTAAGAGTAAAGAAATTTTCGCAAGAGAGAAACATGATTATTATTTCATCTGATTGTAACTTAAAAAATAATGTGAATTTTTCAAAACTCATAGCTCAAACTCTGTATAGAAGACTTAGATATATATAGGAAAAATATTTTCTTATAGAAGCATTTTTACAAAAGGAAAATGTTTTGTATAAGTCATATATATGTCATTCTTCATTTTTTTGGTCAAAAAATTGCATACAAATGTTTTTTTTCTCTTAATAATATTCTTAAAACAAGTTTATATGTATATTCTAATACACAACTGAAACTAAGTATCAAAATTTATACATAAAAATGATAATTGTTAAATATGATAGCAGTTTTTATTGGTGCATTATACTTAGATAACACAACCACCAATTATAATTTTTTTTAAAAAAAAAATAAAAACATATCAAGAAAGGAGCTTTAAAAATGTCTTTCTTCAACTGAGTTTTATAATGCCAACTCATGACTAGCAAAATATCTGATATTGAAAAAAAAAGAATAATAATTGATAATTTTATTCATTCCAATCTAAAACATAATTTGGAGATTATTTAAAAGAAATACCAATTTATGATGGAAAAACCATTGCACCATTTTCTTTAAGATTCAATATACATTATTTTCTTTTGGATGTTAAGCGATTGAAAGGATGAACAATAAACATACAAAAACACATTCCGAGACGGAAAAAAGGAAAATTTCCTTCTCATTACCTAAATCCCTTCTTTTTTCGTAGAAGAAAATATCGAAGTCCATTTGATGTTGTTTTTCTTTGTATAAACAGTATTGTTTCAGCCTGTACTATATCAGCTCCTATCTCTTGAGAATTTTCTGAAATTAAGAGAATATAGGACATGTTTTATAGTACTCTCCATCTAATAAACTTTCTGATATCCATCTTGTTCGAGAAAGTTCTAGAAAAACTTTTCTATTTTTGCTTCACACTGTCACTCAGCCTTTCGTTATAACGGAGAAAGATTGCGAACGCTATTTCTAGTGTGGACTGGAATGGCAGTATATTTCTTATTTTGCAAGTTTCTTTTCCCCTTTTTTAACGAATTTTCTTTGCCGAATGGTTTAATAGAATTACTTTATCCTTTGATCTACTAGGGGAAAAAATACAATATATTTTCTCGTTTATTCTCCCATACAACTACCAGAGAGTTTTTTTGTGATTCCCAGGGAATAAAAATAGGAATCTACGAAGAATTTTTTGTTGCACTGTGTTGTGCCATTTTTTTTTACGATGCGAGATTCGCTCTTGTTTTCATTCCATCTTTTTACACGATTTCCTATTCTATTTCTTCCATTATTTTGGTAAATATATTGGGAAGCGAAGAGAGCTTTCTGTTTTTTTATGAATACAAGTGCCTTTCTAAATCACTCAAGAAGGAAGAAGAAGGCACGAGGGAATACAGGATATATACAAGATGGATAATTAATAATTGTAAGAGAATATAAGACTCTTTATAGGGTGGATAGTATTCGATATCCGAGTTTTGGCTTCGAATGTTTTCAAAATTATTGACGATAATGACATACAAATTTGGATTTAGGTATTTAAGCGCATTAAAAAAAAATGAAATATTTAAAAAAGTTTTTACATGATGCATATTTTTGTTCTGAATTTTTTGCGTACATACTATAATGTTCAGCATAATTGTAGGCCATTTAAAAAATTTAATCTAATTTTATAATACCAAATGAATATCCTAAAATATTTCAACTCTTATGTTAAAGTTCTTTTTAAGGATTAATTAATCATATTAAATCGATTTGAAAATTAACCTGGTGAGCTTGACTGCTGCTTTGCGGCAGGGTGATTTTAACTGCCCCTTTGTGGGTCTGGAGACAATCGCTTTAGACAATTGGACGAAAGAAAGCCTAACTTGAGCCATTTTCTTTCAGCCTTTTCCCCATCATTTGCTGTTTATGACTTACGGGAGGAGGGGTCACCACATTCCTAGAGAGGAAACCTTTTTTTGTTGGTGGACTTTCTGAAAAACCGAGAGGGTTGTTTTCCAGCCATTACTACAATTGATATCCAAAACAACTTATTCTTAGCGGCACTTGGAATGTTTTCAATTAACGTCAGTGGCATTCTCTTATTAAATCCCAGTATACGATAATTTTACTAAAACATTATCCTATTCATATTATCAATAAACATTATAAAATGTAGGTACTAATGTTACCCATATTATCAATATATGCACCCAAACCAGCATCAAATGCATTTTTCAACACACAACCATGAAACTGATCAAAAGGCGTTTTGCGACCAGTATTGTGAAAAGGCAGCTCAAAAGAAAAAGTAATACATATGTAAATATCAGAGCTATGATATTAGGGAAGATGTGAAGACAAAGCAAAACGCGCGGAGTCAACGCACTCAGTACAGGACAAATAAATTGAATTATAGTTTTAAAAAAAACACGCTTCTATGGTTATTAAAAATAATTCTTAATATAAGAATAAAATGATTAACCAGAAAATTAATGTCATTGTAGTAAAAGCATAGGATGCTCGATGTATCAATTGTTATAATTTCTTACTAGTTCTATTCCGGAACGCTTAGTTGGTATGAAAATGTTGTACAAAGCCCCCCATACTTTTACTACGATTACATTAATTTTCTCGTTAATCATTTTATTCTTATATTAAGAATTATTTTTTACTTTTAAGTTGTATTTATTACCGTGTTTTTAAACTATAATGTATTTTTCACTTTTTTTAGTTCGATCTACAATAAAAGCACATGTATTTTTTTTTAAGTTCTTAAAATTATCATTTCTTTATAGATGAATTAATCTTAAATGCGTCATTTTTTAGAATCTAGAATACCCATTGGCATTCTATCAGCGCATCGATACGGCCTGGTTTGAGAAAAGTAGGATCAGCTAAATGAAAGAAATCTGGAAGAGCTAAGTTTGAAATATTTCATGTGCAAGAAGGTGTCAGATCAATGATATTTTACTCTAAGAAGAACTCAATACTCTCTGTGAAGCTTGCATCAGCATTAGACATAAAAGTACACGTTTTGAAAACGAAGAGTTTGTGAGAAATGATTGAATCCGGTGACCTCTGAATCAATTCTCAGCTGTTTTGGTAAAATGAATCAATGAATAAAGTTTCAATCCACAGATCCGATATTTAGAAAAACATAATTTATGGCTGAGTTTATCACTTAGCTCATACATTATTTTTTCACACATGCGCGAGTCTTTTTTTATTTCCATTTTAAAAAAAAACTAGAAACCTGTTTATATTGTGGTAAGAAATTGCTGACGCATCCTCCCCTTTCTCACGTAAAGAATACTTTTTTGTTTGTTGTATTTGTATTAACCACACGCGTTTTCACATTTAGGGTCGCAACAAAATCTTTTAGTCGTCAAATCTTGAAATGGTCTATGGAATTAGTCACCAAATCTGGAAAAAGTTAATCCTGATGATCCTGATCAGGATAATGGAACAAAACTATTAAACTATTGTATTGTCATCGGTCCTTGACAAGTGTGCAAAATTTTGAATTAATCTGATGTTTTAAAGTGGGTAAAGGTCGAGTTCAAAGATTCCGTTACATACAAGTGAAGCTTATAAAAGCGTGATAAAAAAGACATTCATTACGAATGAAATCGTATATACAGTATGGTTTCAAGAAACCGCAATAATACTTTTACACGTTATAGAATGATCGGTACATAAAAGAAGGAGTTTAGTTTGACGAATGATACCCAAATATTCCAAAATGGCAAAAGTATTGGACTGGGAGTTTGGAAAACCTTCCAAAGAATAAGAATAGCTGCATGTAAGATTGGCTGTGGTTGCTCAAGGAAAGTTATGACCATTAATGACCGGTATATCATCATAATAACGAAACGAGTTTGAAACCAAGCAGCAAAGAAAACTGAGTACGGCCACAGCGTACGGTGAAATGTGGTCCGACGCCTCCACAAAGAGAGTCTATTCACTTTCCAGCTCACCTGTCTAACGCGAGCAGCATGCCATTTGTCTAGGACCTGCAGGTTGGTGTTTCACTTAACGCCTTAACTTTTACGCGATTCACTCTCTAGTGCCACCATGGCCACGGTAGCCAAATGGTCAGGGTATCGGATCATGGCTAGCGTGTCATGAGTTAGATCCACAGTACCACTGAAGACCCGCCGTGTACAGGAGCGATGCATATAAAATCTGTCGAGAGCTCAAACGTCCTCCCATTGGATTGGAGTGGTAGTTAGGAGAGGGGGGTGTCAGCTCAGGTGTCGTCCACGTCACTTGACCATGGTTCAAAATTTCGCGGTCCGTCGCCAAAAGCCCTCGTGTAGCTGAACAGTGCGACGTTAATATTCACTCACTCACTCATCCCAGTGCCACCATTTTTCACGCAGGCACGCATCGTTTTTCAGTGTTTTGTCAAAAAGAGAAATTGCATAAACATCTAACCCCTTCCCTTGAAATAAGTAAATTTATCCAAAACGCTGTCAGTATCGTTGTATTACATTTCAAAGCCTTGACTATAGTTTTACTCATAGCAGCACAATACAAAGGTTCGTACCTCGGAAAGGCGTATATATACGCTAGGGGCTGTTAACGTATTGGTTGAGCGAGGCGTATATCTACGCCCGCGGCAGTTAAGAGGTTAAACCGAGGTCAATAGTTTCGGGTTTATTCTTTCAATGAACGGTACGGAAATACTTTTCGAATGAAAAATACTTTTCGAATAGAAAATACTTTTCGAATAGAAAATACTTTTCGAATAGAAAATACTTTTCGAATAGAAAATACTTTTCGAATAGAAAATACTTTTCGAATAGAAAATACTTTTCGAATAGAAAATACTTTTCGAATAGAAAATACTTTTCGAATGGAAAATACTTTTCAAATTGAATAAAAGAGTACTAAGAAAACAATTGTGTGTGTATATAGATATATATGAGACAGAGGTAAAGAGAACTTTTACTCCGAAATTTTACTTTTTATTTCTATAAAATAAAAGGCTAAGAAAAAATAGAGTCAAATATAATTTATATTTTTATACCCAAGTTGGTGTGAGTTATGGAAGAGTGCAATAAAAAAAAATTATAAAATCAAATATTAGAAATTTTTTTTAGAATTTATCTCTCTTATGAACGGTTGTCTGCTGCAATGTCTGTTTAAGCGTATCAAAAAATTTAAATAATTTGATAAAATTTCTCGAATTTTTGAAAGGGGAGAATCCTTAACACAGATCGGGCAAATACTGTATTACTTTGGAGATTTTGAAATAAAAGAGTCTCTGTGTGTCTTTTAAAAAACTTTCTAAATCAAATGCGCCAAGAAAATTTTGACTTGTGAGAGAAAAAAAATATTTTTTAAATTGATAACTTTTTTATACTCTATGTGAAATCTTTGAAGCTGATCGTATAAAAAATATTTTTTGAAGCAAAACTAATCTCGGAGGAGAAAATGGTTTTTTTTTCATTCGTTTTAAATTTAAATTTATATTCTTATATTTTACTGATTTTGATTTATTCTACGGCTCTACATCATAATTTACAATTCGCATTTTGATTAAAAATTCGTAACAATTACCGCCATACTCATTTTGGTTTTAAAAAATAAGCATTAAAATCTCTCTCATACCTCTATATAATTTCGGTTTAAAATATTGTTACGAATTTTGTATACAATAATGTAAATAATTTGTATTTGGATGTGCAATGCCTTGATATTACTCTATGCTATATTTATTTCATGTAATATTCACAAGCAACGCCATCCCTTACGTTATAATGGCGATTCAATGGGAACATGGTCGAAATTTTGGCGATAGAGCCAAGTTGGCGAGTTCGGGACCCTCTGGATTCTTCTAGAAATTAGTAGAGAAATCCGCTAATTTCACGATCTATGACGCGAGCGCATCTTTCCGGAACTTTCGGTCCCGGCTATAAATAGAGAGATACTCGCCGCAAGAGTCAGCCTGGTTTCCACCAGCGAGTAGCGAGTCTGGTTTTGACTAGCGATTAGTGAATTTGCCTTGATTGTGATGAGTTCGGCTGTGCTTGTGAATAAGCTTATATACGTGTATTTTTAGATACTGATAATTGTGTCTAAGTGCTGTTGAAGGTGTGAAATCCTTCTGATATTTATTCTCAGAACTTTGCTGTTGAATCCTGTATTTTTAAGGATTGATTTTCGACAGTAAATAATCATCCATGTTAAAGAACTGTCTTGTTGTTTACGACTGATTTTGCATAAAATCCTCGAACCCCGATCTGCGTAAAAATATTAATAAGATTTGTTGACAAAGAAGCGTTCTGAGCGAAAACCCACGTGCAGACGACGTGCGTAGACAGAACTGCTTATTATTGTGGATTGGTTTCTTCAGTCGACTCGGCAGTACGGCCTCAGTCGAGTTCAACATTAAACAAATTTATGAAATTATTAACGAGCAACTGTTTCATGAAAATAAAGGATTATATCAGGCAACAGATACGTGTCTTTTACTAGAATTCTTTAAAAGGATGGGATAAATTTCTTTAATTTTAATAGTTATATGCGCATTGTTCCTTTTGAGGTTAATTATGTAAAGCGTCCTGAAGATGGCGATTATTAATGAAATGACTTATGATATGACTGCTTGTTCTAACATTTGCAGTGCATTCGATACTTTCTTACGCCAATTTACTGTAAAAGATAAACTTTGAAGAACATAAAATAAATTTTATGAGGAATCTAACGAACTTAGCCAGTGCTTACAAGCTTTTGGAGAAGTCACTTGAATCGAAAATGTAAGCCAACCACAACCATCACATAGGCTTGAGGAAATGAAATGAATTCATTTAATGAAAGGGGAAAGAGGATGAAACTAGTTAGTATTGAATAATCACAAAAATAATAGAAATAAATCAATTTTTTTTATTTTTCCAATGTATAAGAATAATTTTTATGGCTTAATATGAGAGGAAAACGAATTCAACTGTGCCTGTGTGACTACACTAAAATGATACGTTATTCCACGATAAAGTGGTTAGATCATCGACCATAGTATTAATCTTCTACTCTCTTTTGCCCAGCCACTACAAATCCAGATAAATCAAATATCTGTACCAATAGAAAGGTGTTTTCTCAGCCATTCTACTCACTAGGTAAATGTTCATCCACAACCGGAATCATCCATTGACTTCCGCCCTCCTTGCTTGCCTCGCTTCAACCAATCAGCAAGCGTTTTCTCACATCTCGACAAAGTCAATGAATCAAAGCTCACCATAAAGATTTTAAGATATGGGATTGGGCATCTCTCAGAGATTCTTATATCGAGGAACGTTCATCGTAGATCAGGTCACGATTCAATGCGATTTAATAATAGTAACGTCCTCTAATTGTAAATCCTTTAAAACTTACTTGTACGCCCCAACAAACACACTGAAATTTTATTTAACAAAGTAATATTTCTCCTTTTCAGTGTGTGTTTTTGTTGATAATAACTTCATACAAAATCGTCGCTTATGAAAAAAGACACTGCTTTGTATTCTTATTTACTGTGTCTCTAAAATTTTGAACATAAATCTACTCTTACGGCGGGTAAATAAATAAATAACTTCCTTTGAAAGGATTTTCCTATAAATAACGTAGTTTCCCTCCCCCCAGAAATAAAGCCTTTTGTTTTTGCGCTAGGGGAGCATTTGATGCGTAAATAAAATCAAAAATGCTTGTTCATCTATAATCGGATTAAACATGTTTTTAATATATCTAAGTTTAAATTTTTAAAACAGACTTATTTATACATTTTTAAGAATTTATAAACTATTGCGAATAAAGGACTTCTTTGATTTCTTCTGAAACAAACATTAAAAATGCAACCAGATAATCAAAAATATTTTATTACTTTAAAAAAATTATATTTTAATGTCGGTCTTGGGGAAACTTTGCATTCTAATTTGTTTTTTGTTTTTTTGTTAGTTCGTTTTAGTTTTGATACGATTCATTCTAGTTCGGTATTGATTTAAAATCCCAAATAAAGAAGTAAATTTTTTTTTGATTTACTATTTTCTGGGTGAACGAAAGAATTATAGAAGTAATGACATGAGTTAAATTGAATGTCTTTTTGTTTCAATCCGAAAACAAACTCCGAAAATATAAGTCCCCCCCCCTAAAAGTGCTTTATTCATTTCCAAATGCAACTTACCAACTATAATACTCATTGCTAAGCTAGTTTTATGCCCTTAATTTCTGATTAAAAGTTACGCGATTCTTTTCTCAGTGCCACCATTTTTTACATCGACACGCGTATGCGGTCGGAAAGGGGAGGAAAGGTACAAATTAGCAAGCACTTCTTTGAAATAAATAAATCTTCCTTTACGCTATCAAGGTCATCTTATAGCATTCCAAACTCTGCGGGATAGTTTTTCTGATAGCAGCGATGAGAAAAGAATGGCATTTCGGAAAGACGTTCATATACGTCCAGGGAATTTAATGCATCAGATAAGTGAGACGTATATATACGATCAGGGTACTTAGTACACCGGTTGAGTGAAACGTCCGGTCCATTTAACGCTTCAGTTGAGCGAGACGGATCTATACGATGGTGGTCGTTTCAAGATTAATGGTCAAGCCCTTTACTTGAAGACTAAAGAGAACCTCTTCTCTATTTTCAATTCATTATAACGGTAATGAAATATTTTACAAAGTGATAAACCCATAAATGTAGGCGGAGTCCAATTGCAACATCTATTTTAGGATTTTTTTTTAGATTAAATTCTATAGTTGTTTTTTACAAGGACTAATTTATATGAAATTTATCAACTACACATAAAATTACCACCTTAATAATTTCCATGCACTAAAACAAGAAAATTAGAATCAACTAAACGAATTTTTTTATGAAAGAAAAGGACAATAAAATTAGATAGATAGCCATACATTTTCTTTCATTTGTAATAAGGAATACCGAAACTTTTACTAAAATACATAACATCAGTAACTAATATCAAAGCACTAAAATAGAAAAAAATTTCTACTAGGCGTGAATTTTTATCTTGAAAGTTTCTTACGAGTTCGTTAACCTTAAGAAAATAAAAGCCAGATACAAAGCAAATTAAAAAAAAACTTTTTAAGACGCCGTTTACAAACAACAGAAATTATTGGAAAATTAATATATTCAATCATTGTTTTTTCTGACGGTACTTTTTTTTTAATAATTTTAAGTTTTTAAAATTTTTCTCAAAATTAAATTTTTGCGTATTCAAAAACTCTTTGTTACTTAAATTTTTTAATATTAAAATTGTGTATGTGGCTATCCTTATTGCAAATACGCTACAGGTTTTTGAATTATTTCCATAATACATTTAAAAGCATCAATTGAAAAAATACATGCATTTGGCACGGTTTTTAGAGGAAAATGTACTATATAAATTCTTTTGAAAAGCATTCTTCTTCATAAAAAACGATGTAATTTAAAATCTATGCACACATCACGAAAAATATATATCTTACGTTTGAATAATTGAAGAAATTTTTTATTAAAATATCATTTTAAAAACCAATTTCAAAAAGCAGTTGAACTACAATTGATGAAGGACAGCGAAAAAGCTCAACAACACAAAGAGTTGAAAAAACATCAATATTCTTCCGGGGCATATCTTGCGTGATCTAAGTGTATATTATCGATAATTCGAGCTGAAATGCTCAAAAGTTCAATAAAAGTTTGAAATTACTGTATTTTTGACTCCTCCATGTTCTCTGAAATTACTGAAAAATGAATTTTTTTAAAAAGTTAAATACTTAATTAAAATCCGTAGTAAAGTAAAGAACGGTAAAGTATATAAAAATAATACCTAAGTGTTTTACTGTATTTTCTTAAATACTCTTTACTTATATTCTTAGGTGGTATTATTAAAAAAAAAGTTTTCATAATCTCTTAATTTCCCTCTCAGGATTTGTAAACAATACAATCTGTTAGTTGATTATCCCAAGAACAAGTTCACACCAATAAAAACCGACTGGGTGTCGTAGCTGGTTTGTCGCTGGTCTTATACGCATGAGGTTATGGGTTCGACCCCGACCCAAGTCGGTAGATTTTCATGATGCAGAAAATCGACAGTAACCATGTCATATAATTATGCGGCATGTAAAAGACCTTGAGTGGCTGTTTTCCTTGGGTAATCTCGGGAAAATTAAAATCCTAAGTCGGTTCCGCATCTCCAGAGCTCGTGCCCTCTGGGGAAAAACTGGGCTTCAAAATTAACTGCAGCGATTGGTATCCACCTATAATGTGCAGCACTCAATAGAGATACCAGCTTTAGGGGAATATATTAGGTCTGAGAAAGAGAGGGAGAGAGAAATGGTAAAAAACCAATCCACAGCCCATTAGGAACGAAAAAAGTTCAAACCAATAAATGCACAAAGCAGAGTTCTTGAACTCATTCCTGCAGGCATCTTTGCTTGAAAAGTTTATATAAAATTATACAGGAAAATATGCATTGTATCATAAAATTTGCAGTTACAATATCGATATCTTAATTAAGCGCGTATCTTGTTGACTTAGTTGTTCTGTTGTTGGTGTTACTTATGCTATCTCTCTCTCTGATCGACAAATTAATTATTCTTTCTGCAAATAATTTTCTTAGTAAAAATGTTTCATTTACCATGTTTTTATAACCATTTTAATGCATTGCCATCCACTTCTGAGATATGGTCCAAATTGCAAGTCTCTAGCTCATACGGAAATTAGTTTAAAATCAATTACAAAATTCCACCTGGACAGATAAGAAAGCGAGTTAATAAAGACATGGTAAAAAGGAGAGAATCTGTTTAATTCTGATTTGTTTTTGTATTCCTTATTACTAATGCAAATAAAAAATCCCTCTAATTCTGCCTATATTTCTTAACACTTGCAGATATTTTCCTAACGAAAAAAAATTTATAAGTTAATATAGACCGACGCACATGATGTAAAACAGGGGTTAACCAAACCTTTTGGGAAGAGTGCTACTATCTGATAAAAAAAAATATACGTACCATTTCTTCAACAAACAAAAAAGTATAAAAAGGTGAAGAAATGTTACTTATAGGCTTATTATGGGACTTGTACGTAAATAGCATATTTTCATACAAGTCTAATTAGTAGAAGCAAGCCTTGCAAGTCTGCTAGAATAGCTAGCATTTAATGGACAGCTTTCTGTTTTCTTCCAGATATTTAAAAAAGAGCTCTCTCAAATTTCAAAATCTCTCGAGTGTGCTTTCTTTGGAAAGCCAGAGCACACACAATAATAAAGTAATCTATCAGCATGAAAATTTCGTATGTACAACTAATTCGCTATAAAATTACACAATTGTAATTTATCATCCTTTCAATTCTTTTTTAAATTTTCAATAAGTTTTGGCTTGCCACTGCTGCAATTCTGCCGCGCCATATTATGACACGCGTGCAGTGGATTTCCCCCTCCTAATGTAAAACATTCAATTCAATTATCTGAAACAAGGGATGAGCAATTGTCTTGGCTCAAGAACCACATTGTGGAAGCAAAAGATACCAGAGTGTCGAACTTTTTTTTTTTTAAATGATTGCATTTGTAGTTAACTTTGCTTCTAAGAAAATTTTTACATTGTGACATAAAAATCAATAAATGTAAGGGAAATAAAATAGAAGCATCTTAATTCAATTTATTTGCTGTTCTAATTTCCCATCTATAGCTGCAAGCACATTTAGTTTTAAAAATAATTTAACCCATTTTTTACCGTCGTCCCCTTCTTCGGAAACGCGTGTTTTTTTAAAATTTATTTCTACCTATATAGTGGACTTTTTAATTTTGATTATTATACCTAAATGTTCTATTCACTACTATAAAAGTTACAAAATCAATAAAAAAACCCTTTTCAATAATTAGCTTACTGTCAAAAATGCGCATTTTTTATTTCTGCACTTGGCAACATTGTAAGCTTTCTGGTAGAAGCTATACAACAACTGAGAGAAATACTTGCATTTTTATGTGGATGTGTTTGCTATGAGTCTACAGATGTCCAT
Organism: Trichonephila clavata; assembly: GCA_019973975.1. NCBI lineage: Eukaryota > Metazoa > Arthropoda > Arachnida > Araneae > Nephilidae > Trichonephila > Trichonephila clavata. The sequence continues at coordinate 197,751 of BMAO01009162.1, read as the reverse complement.
GTAACATTCAGTTGAGTCTAGAATTCCTGAGGTAAGTGCAAGATCAAATTATTTTATGCATCCTAATAATGGGACAATGGCATATTACAAAATTTCTATGTCGGTATCAGAAAGGAATAAGTCAAAGAAATGGTAGAGTAAGGTGAAACAAATGGTGGTGGTCGTTTTTCAGCCATATGATCGATAATTGTGTAGTAAGCAAATGGAGTGCGTACCAAATTGCTAATCCAGACGAGAAGCTCTCGTTTTTGGATGTTCGACGGAGAGAAGTGCTTTTATACCTCTATAAGAAAACAGGATCAGCGTCGAAACGTCGAGGACCTCAAGGAAACAAACTGATGGAGGACTGGTTAGCACAGATGCGCGACTTGATCATGGAAATCCCTTCATCGTGCGAACTAACACAAAAGAGATGTGCATATTGTAAGAAAAAAACCAAGAAGGTGAGTAATAGGTGTCATGTTAGTCACCATGACAAGTGTTTTGTTCCATTCCACACCATAGAAACACAAAAGCATCACAAAATCTATTTTGTCTCCCAAGGTGTTTATTTTACAGTTGAGCTTCTTACATTACCAATAATATTGTGGATTTTGGGTAATACCACAATAATATTGTGGTATCTGGCCAATGTCCCAAAAAAGGGATGGTCTGTAGTTTCTATACCAATGCACATAGAAACTTGAAAACAGTTTTTCCTTTCATATTTCATTCATGTTATCATATTAATGTATTTTGTTTTTGAAAAAAATATAAAGAATAGAGATTTGGCATGTAATGGGCTAACAAGACAAATGTACCCCCATCACAACTTTTCTTTGATTTTTTTGCTTTTCTTTATTCGTATTGAGGTTACATTTCGCGTTCACGCGTGTAAGTTGACGAGGTTATCTTAGTGGAAAAATGCAAAATTAATCTCGATTCAAGGTGGATTGTTTGTCTTAGATGGTCGCGTGAGCCGAGTGCGTAAGTGAATATTAACGTCGTACTGTTCAGCTACACGAGGGCTTTGGGGGACGGACCTCGTCATTTTCAACCATGGTCAAGTGACGAGAACGACACCCGAGCTGGAACTCCCCTCTCCTAACTACCACTCCACACCAACGGGAGGACATTTCAGCTGTCGACAGGTTTAACGTGCATCGTTCCCCTACACGGCGGGTTTTCAGTGGTACTGGGCTCGAACTCATGACAAGCCTGCCATGATCCAATTCCTTGACCACTTGGCTACCGCGGCCACATTAGATTGTCGCAATGAACTCTTTATGAACTGCTATTTGCGCAGCCCTATTTTAAACAATACATGTTTTTAGAAACTATAGGATGAGTGTTTGCATAATTCCAAACATTAAAAAAAGATTTGGAACTCTTGGTTAAAAAAAATCAATAACTTCTAAGTTATGTTCCTAGTAGATTAAATTATTCCAGAAATAGTATTGAAATAGTAAAAGAAAAGATGAAAAAACTTGATAAATAATAAAATGCTATTGTTCATTGACGTACGTATGACTATAACGTGTCAAAAGTTCATGATGGTCAACAAATACAATGCTTTTAAAATGAAAGGGAAAATTGTTGTAAATTATGGACCGGGGGTCGGAGTGGGTTGAGCGTAGTTGACACCCCATGTGGTCTCTCTCGATAGAAACCATATGTAACGGATACTGTCTTAGTGGGAATCTTGAACTTGGCTTCAGCAGAACTAGATGAGCTGATGTTTTCTCGTAATTCTTGGTTTCGGCGTACTAGATAGCCGTGGTTTACTAGGATTTTTATCTCGAATATTAGAATTCTCTTTAGTTTCAGTCTAATTAATGTAATGGTTTAATTTGTTAAAGATTGTTAAGTTTATTGTTGAAAGTTATTGTTACCAATAAATCCAGGAAAAGCCAAATTCTAGGACTTCAGAATATTATCATTATGTTATATATGCACCGGTTGCATACACGCAACCGGTATTCACCACAAAAATACCTATTATAAAAAGCAAGTACGCTCAATGTGTGTGTGTGATACCGAAAATATCAATTATTAACTTTGCTTTTAATTGCTTAGTTTCTCCACAAATTAAAATGGTTCATATTAGTTCTAAATAAGCATTAAACTTAAAAACGCGGTTCTTCGAAAAATGAATAGCTCACACTAAGCAAATAAAATCGTCTGTTTTTCTTATAAAAAATTATATAGAACCGATATCTATTTTTAGCATGAAACAGCACTCAATTAACGAATAAAAATTTTCAAAAAATACAATTTTTTACGTAATGTTACGTTTTATCAAAATAAATAAATAACCCCACAATATTTCTCTGTGTAATAAGAGCAAGCAATACAAGCTTATTTAAACCAGATCTGACATCATTCAACTTCTTGTGGTGCTCAAACTCTTGCCATATAATTGCCTTAGAACTCTCCTACGCAGATGCAGCATACATGTATGCAAAATGTACACAAGCCACCACAAACGAGATTGAAGCTTAGTTTCGTTGACAGTACTTATCTATCAAAGTGTATGTAGACCGCTCTGTAATGAGTCGAACAGTTCATAAATAAAGTTTAATTAATAAATAAAGTTTAATTAGTTTTAATTAATAAAGGTCTAATGTAGATTCGGGAATAATATTTGCATCGGAGTAAGAGAGTGCTGAAGTCTAGGATAATCTGCAGCTCGTCAATCAAGAGGAGGTTGGTTTTGTGTTAAATGGTTAGAATTATAGCACCTATAATCACATGAATTTATGTGCCCTCTCTCTTATCAAAGTATTTTTTTTTATTTCTCTACAAAAGAGAGGAACAAAAGTGCCCAACTATTTTTTACAAGGTTGAAACGTTCCTCCAACCGCAGCCCAATTAGAGGTAAAAAAATATATACTATTTGTATAGTAAAACAAGGGGATATTTGCTCCTCATTATCCTGAAATCTAGTAAGATGAAATGAAAAAAATTATTCAATTCGATACTGTATAAAAGTGATCAAAAATCAAGTACATAAAATTTGATATACAAATTGATTCAAAAATAATGTGACCAATTTCAAAGCATCATAGATTTTTATTGATTCAAGTTATTTACATGAAATTTTCAGTGTGGGTTTCCTTAGCATTGTACACTTTACGGAAACCTTTGAGTCAAGTCTAAAAAGCTCTTTTGATCATTTATTGAAGTACTTTTCCAACTTACTTTCTAATTGCTTTTTGGAGCCCTTGAAGTGTTCTTAATTTACGTCTATTTAATTGTTCTTTTTAAGTATCCCCATGAAAAGTAATTGCAAAGAACACAACCAGAGGGTGATGGTAGGCATTTCTTCAGGAGGAAGAAAATTAATTTTTTATCTTTCAACCATTTTGCAGCATGATTGGGAGCAGAATCTTGGTGAAAAACAGTCTCCCTGAGGGTAAAGATGTTTACTTTCTTTGATCCTGTGCTTCAAAACCTAATTCTGATAATATTTAGCACCAATTTTAGCTTTTGGTTTTATAAAAAATTATTTTTTCAGCCTTCATCCATACCATAACACCTGACGGCCAACTTGCCCTTTGCAAAACAGATGCGTCTTTACGACGGTTTTCCCGTGAAATATTTTGCATAATCGTTTTGCCAGCTGTGGATGACAGATGAAATAGTGCTTCGTCAGAAGTGATCGATGTTTTATATCTAACTTTGAGTAGCCTTAAATACCGAGGGAAAGAACATTTTCTTCATTTTTCTACTGTCTGAGCAGACGTTTGCTAACATACTGGTTTATTTACTTTTTGTAGCCTATTTTCTTTATTTGATAACAAATTGTCGATTGCGATATCTGTAGTTTATTTTCTGAGAGTCACTGCTTTTCTGTCACTGCGCTAGGGGGCGTTATTGGCACCATTATATTATTTAATTATTACTCTTTTGCTTTTGAAGTTCTTTATAAAATTCTTATTACCCAACTAAACAAATCTTCACAAATTTTGTAAAAATTGGTTTGGATGTACTCTATTTCGGATTAAAATTTTTAAAAAATTATTTTCCAGATTTGTATTGCATTTAAGGCAGTCAAAAAGTAATTAGAAATGAAAAATAACCATTCTAAAACAATTAGCGATCCTTAATCGTGTACAATAAAATCCTTCATGTAAAACATTATTAAAAAAATTATTCTTAAATTCTTTAAAAAAGTCTTAAAACATTGATTACGTTATTTTAAAACCGTATAAAAACATATCAACTATCAAAATAAAGCTGATTATATCGAAGGTTGGATTACTATTTTCAAAGCGTATTAATTAAATTTCGTTCCATTTCTCTAGGGTTAAGACTTTGCGATATTTTTACATTTCATTTTTCTCTTTCCAAATCGATATAAAAATTCATTTTACTGGAATACCTCGTAGGTGTATCAATTGATTTTTCAAAAATAAAAAACGGAATCGAAACATTTTATTTTAAAAAAAGAAAAGTTCAAAGAACGTACTTAATTAAGAGAAAAATATTAGTTCACAATGACAAAAATAGTTAAAAGCGCGATTTGTGTTTTATAAAGTTTTATTTAACTTTAATTAAAAGATCTGGGAAAAAAAGAAATTAAATTGCTTATAACTTTTAACAACACAAGTAATTATAAACAATATTTCTTTCGAATACATGATTTGTAAAACTAGAACAAATGAGAATTTTCTACTAAGTAACTTGTAGAACAAATTCTTTTAATTTTAAGAAATAAGTTATACTTGACCGTATTTTTGAAAAAATCTTAATTAATCACTTCCTAATTAAACTGAATATTTCTTTTAAGGCCTTTTGCAAGAATATATTTTATGGTTAAAATGTTTCAATTATTTACAATACTAAAAGAAATCTAATTAGTAGTAAAAAGATTTTACAAAGTATTTTTTGTGGAGGATTAATAAATTGCTTATTAAAACAAAACAATGTCTTTCTTCAAAATTATGATTTCGAATAAGGTTTTTACAATCCAATTAATTTGTTCACTACAAACAAAAATATACTTTTATTTAAATATGTCTTGGTTTATTTTTAATTAACGAGAACATACGCAAAATAAATGTAAAATTTCAGCAAACTTGAAAGAACTTCAAAAATCTTTTTTCTATGTAAATATTGAATTGTTTTAAATGCGAGATCCATTACAATGTGAAAAGAAAATGGAGAAAAATAAATAAATAATAATTTCTTTTCAAATAAATTACGGATGAATATTTCCATTCAACAAAAACTTCAAATTCAGCCATATTGTTAGTTTTCTGTTATTTTAATTATTTACAGCTTTATAATTAATGAAAATACAAAGGTAAAATAATAATAAATGAGCAATTCAGTGTGTATTCACAAATATATTGTTTTTCAGTACATGTGTTAGTTAAAAATAGAAGATTTTTTAAATTTTATTATTATTAAAATTTTCTTTAAAATCATTATATATTTAATAAAGTCATTTATTTATACTATTTTATTTAACGCTAAATATATGCCAATAAAGTTAAATGTTCTGTTCACATAATACAATATATTAATACTTTATTTCAAAAATTTATGCTTTGAATTATTTTTTAATAAACAACTTAATACTCTTTAACTGTTTTGATATTTCTAAATAAACTATTGAAAAAAGGAAACGAATTTCTACATTTCTTTTAACCATTTGATATTCTAAGGAACCTAAAAATCATATTACACTCATGTCCATAAATTAAGGATAATGAAGTTCAGGCAAAGAAAGAGACAGAAGCAAAACAAATTTGACTCATTTGTAAAGTCTATTTATTAAACAAAAGGTAAAGAGCAAAAAAGATACTATATGTTTGACATAATTAATAAAAATTGCGATTTTTACTCCCTGGAGCAAATTTCAAAAAAGAACCTATTTACAAAAAACAGTATAACATAGTTAGTATGATGGTTAATACGGAGTATGTCTCTCGGACGATGCAATACATGCCTTACAGCGCCTGCGCATGCTGAGTATCAAATTATCAATCTGATCTTGGGGAATATTACACCACTCATCAAGCAATGCCCTCCGAAGTTCCGGTAGACAGGTGGGAGGGGGTTGACTAACTGTAATTCGTCGGCCAAGCATATCCCACACATGCACCATTGGATTCAAGTCCGGTGAGTATGCTGGCCAATCCATACGGGTGATATCCTCCGATTGAAGGCATTCGTCTACAATGTTTGCACGGTGAGGACGGGCGTTGTCATCCATAAACAGAAATTCAGCACCCATGGCACCCCGAAACAAAAGTACATGTTGTTCCAGAATGACATCCCGATAGATGTGACCTGTCATCGTTACACTCTGAACATGCAGGTCAGTTCTGGAACCAAGCATAATTCCTCTCCAAAGGAGCCATCCTGCAACCCCGTGACGGTGTCGTTTAATGATGTTCTCTTGGTGGTAACGGGTACCTGGCGCTCTCCATATGAAAGTCCGGCGAGAATCAGACTGCAAATTAAACCTGGACTCGTCGGAAAACATCACACAAGACCACTGTTGCGGTGTCCACAATGCATGCTCTCTACTACAGGTTAATCGCAGGCGACAGTGAGTTGCGGCAAGGGGAACACATCTGATAGGCCTACGAGCATATAGACCACTGTGCCCTAAGCGTCTGTACACGGTCTGCCTTGAAACTGTCGTACCGGTAGCTGAAGAGAGCTGACGAGAGAGGTCTGATGCTGTGCTCCGTCTGTTTCTTTTGGTAGTAACTGCCAAATACCGGTCCTCATTTGGCGTTGTAACTCGGGGGTGACCTGTGCTGAAACATCTACTCACATTACCATCATCTTGGAATCGTAGCCAAAGCCTGGAGATGACACTCTGGGCTATTCCAAGTTCCTCGGATACTTCCAGCTGGGTAAGTCCACATTCCAGTCGTACGATAATTCTACCGCGTAAAAAATCATCCAAATGCTTCCTTTGTGCCATAACTATGCGGTTATTGCACTGAAAGGCTTTTAAAGCGCTTGTCTAAAATTTTACTTCTTTGCCCCTCTCTTACACTCTCGTCATTGTGACGTACTATCCGTGTCATCTGGTGGTTTCCTGTAATTTGCATATTCTTCTTCAAGATGTGTTTGTGATAATTCTACAGGTGAACTTTTCATTTTAGAGTTCAATTTCTGTGTGATTCTGAATTATCCTTAATTTATGGACATGAGTGTATTTGTTGATTTGTAGCATCATTTCACATGAAAAAATTTACATTCTTTTCTCCTTTAAATATAATGCGCTCTAATCTAGCTATATATTCTAAATATAATTTTCAAATTAAGTTATAAGTTATCTTTAATATTACATGCTTGCTTACTCATTGAAGAAAAGTAAAACTGCCAATAATTATTTTAAAATTTATTCACACTTTTGAATAAACTTTCTGCGTACTAGATTTCTTCAAAAAACATTTTTAACAAAAGTTGACAGACAAATCAATTATTACTTCTATTAATTTATATTTCCCACCACTCATATAAAGTCTTTTCGTTTTAACGTTGTCTTTCCTGAAAATTGAAGTATGTGATCGGTTTATAATACTTTTTCAGATATAAAATTACTTTCAGAATATTATATTCTAGCTTCGCTATCCGGTAGAAAGCACATCATATTTTATCATACTACAGATATCTGGTATAAAGTATTCCAAATTTTTTCTCCTACACTGTCATTCTAAAAGAGCATGTTAAAAGGAAAAATTAATTATTTATGGAATGATTTGAAATTTAAAAAAAAGAAAAACGAGCCTTTCGGTAGTCGCATATGATGTGTAACATCTGACATGTTATGGCGGTAAATACGCAATAATGATTTTAATCCTGAAAAAATGCATCGGGTATAATTGGAAATAATTTTATATCGAATAACTATATCTTTAATGAAAATTTTATTTAATTAACACAAGGAGTACCGCAATTTTTTATCAAAAATATTTATCCTTGTTCAATTTGGGGAAGAGCGGAGACAATAGATTTATGAAAACTAAAATATGACACATATACTTGTGATTTCAAAGTATTTTAAAAATCGTTGAAAAACAGCGTCAGTAACAGTACCACTGTTAGTTGTCAAATCATTTCGATTTGTGTTCATGTCGAGCTTGAGTTCCTCTTTCAGAAAAGCTATGAGTGGCTCAGCTTCTGGCAAACTGAAGTTAACGTTAAAATCACCATTCAAAATCATGGGAAGCGAGTGAGTTTTTTTAAAAAAGAGCAGAACCTCCTTCTGTATACGGTAAAAGTACAAAATGCAGGAAATCTTTAATTTTTGAACCGTTTGATTCGGAGAAATGTATACGACCACCGAAATCACTGTTTGTCCATTTTCAAATAAGCATTCTGCCGCACATATGTCCCCAATATATTGACAAACAATACCCAGCCCACTTGTTTGACGATCAATAATGTCCATATATTACTTACTCGTATTTTTTTTAAGAATGATGATCTTTGTCAGACGCTTAACAGTAAATATAGTTATAAATATAGTTTACACATATAAATATAACTTCAGATTTCATACACAACGAGCCCTGACACTTTGACAATTGAGCGTAAGATTCGCAAGTTTATTCTGGATGAAGTCTAATATAATAAGACTTGCTGGTATGTGAGAAGTGAATTTAGATTCAAGTAAACGAAACCGATGTTTTGAATTCCAATCTTTTCAAATGCTTAATTTAACAATATAAAACAAAAAGCTGGCGACTTGATTGCTACTAAAGTTGGATCCCGATACGAGGGTAGCGAAGAGACACCATCAAGCGCATGTTTAAAAATTAGAAATATTAAAGAAAATCAAAAATATACCCTTTTACTTAATTAGTTTTTTAATCGAGAAATCTTTTTTAATCACAATTAAAAATTTTATATTGACAGCGACAGGAATTAACCTCAAAGTATGAAAAGGATTCGCACTAATTCCATATTACTTACTTGTATTTTTTAAGAATGATGAACTTTGTCAGACGCTTAAAAAGAAATATAATTATTAATATACAGTTTACACATATATAAATATATCCTCAGATTTCACACACAACGAGCCCTGAGACTTTGACAATTGAGTGTAAGAATTGCAAGCTTATCCTGAATGAAGTCTAACAAGACTTGCTGGTATGAGCGAAGTGGATTTAAAGTCATACGAAATCGAGTTTTTGAATTCGAATCTTTTGAAATGCTACATTTAACGATATAAAAAATGCTGTGGGCTTGATGGTTACTAGAGTTGAACCTCGAAGTGAGGCTAGCGAAGAGACACCACCAAGCGCGCTGATTGGTCAAATCAAATAGCGCTCTCTTCACCGGCTTGATGGCTAGTAGAGTTGGACCCCGAGCGAGGGTAGTGAAGAGACATCACCAAGCGCACTCATTGGTCAAATCAAACAGCGCGCGCTTCTCCGACTTCCTGTTACGCATTTCCGTCCCTTTTCAGGAAATCACTCCAACAGATATCCAGCAACCGAGAGTAAAGATGTTACACATAAAAAAAAAGCTGTATTATACAACGTGCTGCCGAATTCGACAGACAAATTAGGAGGGGTGATAGTAGGAAGCATGGGGAAGACAAATCACAATAGAACACGGGGTCGAAAAAAGTCTGGGGAAAGGATCTATCTTTTGTTGTATAGATATCTGCTATTCAAAGTTTTGTAGAAATCACCGTACGGGGGAAAAGAGGTTAGGGTGATGGTTACAGATAAGAATTTCCGTTTGTGAACTATTGGACCTACAGATTTGATGCTTGTAAAGCATGTTTCTTTTATTTAGCAGATATCCATTAAGAACTGGTTTTGCGGAAATTGACTAGCAAATGGTAAATCTAAGGAGGAGTAAAATAAATATATTCTGCTTTACAAATCCAAATTATGTCCTTTTTAAACCTGAAGGCAAGGTCTAAAAGAGTGTTTTTTAAATTTAATTGAAAGCTGAATAATAAAACTTTAGATATCAATAACTCAACAGAAGAAATACAGGGTAATTCGCTACCAGACCGACAAACTTGCAGATACAGACTAGGAATCACATAGGAAAGCAGGGCCGTAAATGCTGCAATTACGAGCTATGACACAAAGAACAGAAATAACACATATCAATGGGACAAAAAACATTTATTGATAGGTTATACTACAACAGATACTTGAGATTATGACCAGAAGTTGTCTGGTAGACTTGACAGAGGCGCTTCTTGGAATACTTTACTTTCTGGAAGAATTCAGGAATGTCACGTGTCCTTTCGGCAGCTACAGATAATCGAGCGATTTCTGCAACTTGAGGAACGTGCACCAAACTCTTTATGTGAAAAAAGAAGTCCATGTACTTTCGAACACCTCTTGAGGTTGAACCTTTCAATAGAATGTTTTCTGTCCCAATAATGTGCTTTTTCGTTGCTTCTTTGCACCATAGCTCTCAATTATAGCTTTTGCCGCACTGCATTCCGGTGTGAATCTTAGTCCCCGTCTCTGAACCTCTCAAACCAGCGTTTCTCAAACTGTGGGCGTGAGAGGGGCGTGATAACTCGACGAGGGGGCGCGAGCATATTAAAAAGTCGGAAACAAAAGATTATTTAAAAATACTATTAATTTACTGAAAGTAAGCAAACGAAGTACATTTTGACATAATAAAAAATAAAATGCACATTTACACTGATAAAATACACTTTTATAAATGTATCAGTACTGTACAATGTATTTTATAATTAATTTTATAATACTAAGTTAAGAACAAGTTTAATAATTACCAGTGACCCCCCATGGGTTTGTTTTAACTCTTAACTTGATAATTTGTACTGTTTATAATTAATCCCTTAACTGCCGATTAAAAGTTACAAGACTCGCTTTCCAATGCCACCATTTTCCACGTACACGGGAGTATGTGATTGGAGGAAAGAATTAATAAGCAAATACTCTGAATTAAATAAATCCTTCGCAAACATATTGTTAATGTCCTTTTATTGCATTCCAACGCCTTTGGAATAATTTTATGGAGCAGTGCATATAGAAGATTGTACTTCGAAAAGACTTTTATATACGTCCAGAAAATTAATACTTTGGCTGAACGAGACGTTTATATACGTGGGTGTTCCTTAAGAGGTAAAAGTTGTGTTGTAGCTTTAGTGTTAAAAAGTACAGTATTATAGAATTAAACATATTGTTATTGTATGGATGGGGCGCGATGAAAATTATGATTAATTATTGGATCGCGAATATTGAAATTTTGAGAAGCATTGCCTTACACACTCAGCAAGTTTGTCAGTCTGGTTCTGAATCTCTTTGCATGCTGCCATATACTCAAGACTTGTTTATTATAAAAAAAAAAAGGGATAGCCAGATATTTTTTTTCAACATCTAACAAGAAATTTAGAATAAAAGACCGTAAGATATGCAAAAAATGTAAGTATCAGTTTATCTAATGAAGCAAATCTTCCATATAAATTAATCCAATGCTAAATTTATAAATTACTAAATGTAATAATTGCATTTCTTCGGTGACATTAGAGCAGCTTTTCTCAAACTCTGGGGTGACCCCCCCCCTAGGGAGGTGTGATAACTCTACGAGGGGGGCACGAGCATATTGAAAAGTTGAAAATAAAATATTTTTTTAAAAAATTAATAATTTACTCAAAGTAAACAAACCAAATGCATTGTCAGAATAAAAAAAATAAAATTAACATTTATATTGATATAATACACTTATAAATGTATCAGTATTGCACAATGTATTTTATAATTAATTTAACAATACAAAGTTAAGAACAAGTTTGATAATTACCAGTGAGACCCCATGCGCTTATGATAAATAAAATTATACACAAAAATTAACACTTATTTTGATAATTTATACGGTTTATAAATAATCCCTTCACTGCAGATTAAAATTTACGCGATTCGCTCTCCAATGCTTCCGTTTTTCACGTAGGGACGGGTATGTGTTGTATTTGGGAGGGGGGGGGGAGGCTCGAAAAAAATGAATAAATAAGAAATCCTCTGATAAAAGTAAACCCTTCGAAAACAGTGTCAAAATCCTATGACTGCATTCCAAAGCCTTCGGAATAATTTTAAGAATAGCAGTGCACAGAAAAGATCGTACTTTGTACAGAACTATATATACGTCCAGGGAATTTAACGCACTTGATGAGCGAGACGTATATATACACCGGTGGCACTTAAGAGGTTAAATTATAGATTTCTGCAATATTATTTGTATGGAAGGGGGCGCGATGAAAATTATGATTGAATATTGGGTCGCAAATATTGAAAGATTGAGAAGCACTGCATTAGAGCAAGTTTTGTTTTGAAACCAAACAATGTGAAGTTGTTTCTGAAGTAATAATAAATCGTGATCCGCTTATTCCGTCAAACAGGATACTCATAAAAAAACGACAATTCTTAATTATTCAAATAACTAACCGAATACTTCGCTATCGGAGACGGTTAATTTAAAGTTTTTTCCCCGTATAATACGACAGCTTAAAGTGAGATAAATGTCTAAAATACATCACGAAAAGGAATAAAGCGATGGGGATTATGTTCCTTTTTACAAACAAAGGGCTTTCAGGTATGCATTAGTTTTCAAGCAGAGAAAAAGGTGACTTTAAAGAGACGTCTCTCATTAACAAATATCAACAACTTCAGAAATTAGAAATTCCAAGCTGCAGAGGAAAATTTGCAAATGTGCTTTAATTAAAAGCAAATATTCTTAACTGACAATAGACTAACCTGGAGCGGAATTTTAAGAAGCCATATGCAAAAATTTGTTTTCGCATTTTGCATTCAAAGAAGTAGGAGTTTAATGACTGTTGACAAACTAATTTTAATTAGCTGAATATTAATGTAGTATAGCAAAAGGAATGGAAGGCGTCTGAATGGATGGCAGACAGCTGAACGGATAATGGGACATTATTTAGGGAGAAAAAATTAAAAAGCTTGGGCTAATGCAAATGTTTACAGGATTTGGGAGTCTTTGAATATGAAAGATATTTTATATAAGGGTATTTTTTATTTCTGCATTGTGTGAAGGATATTCAAGCAATGTGAATTTCGCAATACTGTATTTCTATAACTGAACAGTTTTTAAAAGACTTTTTTAATGATGTTTAAGTTTAGTTATAGAAAATAGTAATCAATTCCAATCACGTTTTAAGACTTCTCGAGGCCCTGACTTTTTTGGATATGTTATCTCTTTTGTTGATGCTACAGTTGCAGGATGACATTGACAACTTCATTCTCCAATTGGATGATGTACCACCACAGGGGTCGGCCAACGTGCGAGATTACCTAGATGAACATCTTTTTCAACGATGAGTCGAACCAGTCGTGAACTACAGAATACCTCTTACACAATGGCCAAGGAGAAGTCCTAACTTAACACTTTAGAAATCTTCCAGTAGGTCTACGTAAAGGACAAGGTATTCGACTCTCTCCTTCCTGTTGATCTAGCAGAGCTGAAACAGCGTATCACAACCACTATCGAAGCACTTGATTCAGATATATTAACACGCGTTTGGGCAGAAATGCAATACCGGCTCAATGGGTGTCTTGTGACTAAGGGTTTATGCTGTGTGAGACAGTCACACAACTGGGACTGTATTTAATAAAACTTTAAATAATCCCAAACAATTCTGTTACAAGTAACATATAATATCATAAAGGGTTCTAGTTTCATAGTGCATAGAAACTGTATACTTCTTTAAGAATCCAAATCTAAACTCAGTGGTGCAACAGCCCATGAGGGCCAAGCTTTACTGGGCCCATCTCGGTTTACATAACCTTAAGCACTGAGGTGCATGAGAAGATGATTTGATCAGGTGGTTCTCAAGCACGCTTGGTACTCATTTATCAACCCACTTAAGTCTTTATGAATCACACTGTGCAAGAAGGCAGTCGTCAGTATTATCAGTTAGTATACAGTTCGAAATTCTCAGTTCATCAGAACCGGAAATAGCATTTGACCATTGAACTTATTTGGATACCAATAGAGGCGGAGGGTCATTCCTTAAAATTCCCCTTAAATGTCAACCCAGAAATAACAATGGGTCGATAAGAGCCCTTTCATACGAGACAAATTGTGCTACACCTAACAAAAAGAGTAAACAGTCGGAAGATAGTTTTGAATAGAAATCGCTGGTTCCCTTCGCACGTGTTCAACTAGCACTCCCTCAAGCACTCGAAAAACACATCCTCCTCCCTACTAGTTGACTCAACTAAAAGGATATTGTAGAAGCTGCGCTCTTCCCACACGGCTACTTGTTTATTGAAAATATTTTCTTCTAATCCATTTACTGTAGTGAGGAATCCAGCGCTCCGTTTTCAGTCAACTTTGTGTACGCGTGTGAAAAGCGTTTCTCCCCTCTTCATACTAAAGGTGTGGTGACAGGAAACATGTTTACTGGTACAAAGTGGCCTCGAGTGAAAGCAGCGTAAGTGTTTTTTACGTGATACTCGAATACGGCAGCCAGAGAACGATTGCTAATATTTCTTAAAATATATAAAGAGAAGATGAATACTTTTGTTAACACCACACCTCTCTTATTTTTATTCACAATGTGATAAATTATAGATTTGGGATTTTTTACTGAATTCACATCAGTGATAAGACTGCGGATTGGAGAAGTTGTTCTAAAAGTTTAAAATCCTTTATTTCCATTGGGGGGGGGGGAGGCGAAGTACTACATGAAGCTTTCGGAACGAAAATATTCAAAAGCATATATTTAACTTAACTCAGTGGTGCAACATCCCATGAGAGCCAAGGAGCTACTGTGTCCATTTCAGTTTTCGTGACATTTGGCCCTGTGATGCATGAGCAGATGTTCCGGTCAGGTGGTCAGTCTGGCACACACACACACACAAACCCTCAGTGTTAAGTTCCCACGCAATCTTGGTACTTATTTTATCAACCCACGGAAGGGATGAAAGGCTTAGTCGACCTTGCCCAGCCCAAGATTTGAACTTCGGACCTATGGTGTGGAAGCGTGATGCACTACCACTCAGCTACTGCGCTTACAAAAGCATATATTTACAAAAGAGAAAAATGCATGCATTTTTCTGTGAAATAAAATATTCCAACGAAAATATATAAATTTAGGCTGATTTAAGTGCAATAAAACTAAATACCTTAAATTTGGATGGTATGTGAGCTATGCTTTGATAAACAAGCATAGAAATTGCAAAATTCCACTTTTAGCATCACTACATAATATATTTACATAAGACTATAAACAAGAAAAGAATAATAATTGAAATAATAAAAAATTCTTCTAATTTGCGGAAATTAAATGTGATGGGGCGTCTTCTAATAAAATAGCATAATTGCAGGCATTTTAATGTATTGTTAATAATGAAAAATGAATTTTACCGACATTCACTAGACTCAACAAATGATTAGCTATTTTACATACTGAGATTAAGTGATCAGAAGGTCTTGTCTCAGTTTTGACATTATTATTTGAAGTTTTAAGACTTCCAGTATTTTTTTATCTTAATGACTAATGGAGAATGAGAGGAGTAAAGACTTCTTCCTATTTTTTGTCCATAAGTTTTTTTATGAAAATAGTTAACTTTTTTTCTCCATTATATTTGTAGATGAGTGACAGTAAAAGAGAAAATGCATTTCGACGGTTAGTGGTATTTCTAATAAGATATAAAAAACGCGCTACGTTTTTAAAAAAACTTTCGATAGCTCAGATGTATATCTACAACATAAAAAACACTTTTATTACTGCCCATTTTTAAAAATATACATCTCAGTTAGAATCAAATGGAAAAATCTAAAATCCTTCTTTTGAGCAATATAAATATGTAACGACAATATTAAAGCCAAGAAATTTTTTTAAAAAAATGCTATTCACTGATTGTGTAGTTAAAATTTGTATCAAATCCATTAATAGTTTTCCATGTTCTTTTTTCAATTCCTTATATTAGTTCCCACACTCCCTATATACATTTATATATCTTGTTCAAATTTTCAATCGTTAATAAAATACATTTTTTCATCCATTCAAGTTCAAATACATTTTTAATTTGTAGTGGATGACACTTGATGCTAATACAGTTTTTCAACTATTAAATCATTATAAAATTTAATTAATTTTTGTTTTATATGGGAGAAACAATTTCTCTTGTATAAGATATTTAGCAGGATATAAATTTAGGAATAAATACCGTCATGGCAAAGCGTGTAGAACTCTGGAAAAAAATTTTTTTTTCAGATTATTTTTCAATTTCTACTATTAGCTCGCACTCTCTATATTTATGTATATATATATATATTTATCTTGTTCAAACATTCAACCGTTAATAAAATTCTTTCTATTCATCCAATCAAGTTCAAATAAATTTTTTAAACTTGTAGTAGATGACACTTGATGTTAATATAGTTTTTACAAATATTAATTAATTAATTACCGGTTTTCGACGTGCACTTCGATTCGTCTGCATTGTTGTAACAATGTAACTGTTAAAACAATGACAAAAGTTGGCGTCGAAAACCAGTTTTTTAGCCAAACTAGCCAAACCGGGTGTATATTGTTACAACAATGCAGATAAATCATGCTCTTTTTCAATTCCAACTATTAGTTCATTCTTTCCCTATATGTATGTAGGAAAGGGATGCAAGTTTTCTTTTATTTCTTTTGATTGTTATTGTAAGAGATGGCACCACTAATGAGAAACCACGTGAATCTTCGCTGCGCGATACGGTGCGGTCATGTATTTATGAGGTGGCAGAAAAGAAACTGAGAGTTGCACCAAAGGTTGAACGAAGGTAGGTCAGATGAAATAGGTCTCTCCGTCGTTCTTGAGAAAGAAGGCGTGTTTTCGGAATTGGAATGGTGCTATCTCGAATTATTTAAAACCCCTTGTAGATAGTAAAATGTTTTAGTTGTGTTTTTAATAAATTAGGCTATTTTAACTCTCTGTAATTATTTTAACATTAAAATCAAACCTTCCCTTAGACGCACACACATACACACACACATATATATATAATTACTTTCTATTCAAAGTAGGAATTGACTTAAATTCTTTTTTGGATTACTTGTTTCATTCTGAGTCAAGGAGGGAACAAAATAAAAAACTGAAACATGTGGGGAAAAAAATAAAGAAATGTTTTTTATCCCACTTAATATTGTGATTGTATTGTGTATGTAAAAATATTTATATTAATTGTAATTATTTAATAAAAAAGTAACCAAAATAAAATTTTTCTTTGTTCACCCAAGTAGGAATTGATTAAAAAAAATTTTGTGTATTATTTGTTATATAAAAAAAGTCAAACGTTTATTCTGAAAACCGAATGAATATTGTGTCAGCAGAATCGAATGATTTAAAATCGGATATTTGCATTTTCAGTGCACAGTTTACAGAAATTCACAAAACTCTCTCCAAGTAGAGAGAGATTGTCTCCTTTTAAGAACTTGAATCATTTAGTGGATGAAGAACTCGCAATCCTTTAACATTACGTTTTAATTCCTAGACAGCAAAGTATACCAAAAACATGCTCAACTCAATACGAATACCAACTCTTTTTCCCTCAGTTTCATTCTAAATTTCCGTCGT
Source organism: Trichonephila clavata (assembly GCA_019973975.1). Taxonomy (NCBI): domain Eukaryota; kingdom Metazoa; phylum Arthropoda; class Arachnida; order Araneae; family Nephilidae; genus Trichonephila; species Trichonephila clavata. The sequence goes on along the minus strand of BMAO01009162.1, from coordinate 180,208 downwards.
TAGAGTCTCTCTTTCATTTCTCTACACCGACACATACTCCCAAATTCTTCCTTTTATTATTGTAGGGAAACAACCGGAGATATTGTTATTGCAATAATAGGCAATTATTAAGTAAATTTGAAAATTAACTATAGAATGAATAAAATTAGATAAAATAGTACATTATTTACGAACAAAACTTTTCCTTTTACGTTTTTTTTTTCAAACTCTATAACATCTCTAAACTACTCAACCCTATTATCCAACGCATTACTCATTTCATGCACAGTACATATCTCTCTCCTTAAAACGGAATAAAAAAATATACTTAAACTATTATATTCATTATGCAGAAATACACTTACTAAAATTAATATTAACAACGTAAAAACCATGCAAACTAAAAATTTTGATTTATAGTACCCATTAAAACTTTAGTTTGCTCATGTCAAAACCCAAAAGTGAATCTATACATCCTGCAACCTTAAGTAAACGGCCCATCTTAGGAAATTAACAGTTAATCATCTCTCTTCCTAATTAATATATGTTCACACATTTTTCTCTTCAACTCGGTTTCTGAAGTTGTTGATAGTTGCTAATGAGGAACCCTCTTTCAAAGTCGTCATCTCGGGGCATTAAAATTAATGAATCCCTGAAAGCCCTTTGTTTGTGAAAGAGGAACATAATCCCTTTCCCCGTGCATATTTCTCTTGGTGACATCTATTCGACGTTTATCTCGCCTTAAACACACATTATCCGGGAAAACTTTAAATTAACCACCTCTAATCTTGAAATATTGAGTTGATTAATTGAAGGATTTATCATTGCCGCTATTAATGAGCAGATTGTTTGGCGGAACAAACAGATGGAGGATCTTCATTGTTACTGAAAACTGAAAATGTCTTGGAGGTTTGATTTTAATAAGGAATGCGTTCCTATCTTTGGAGTGTAATTAATTATTTGTCGATTTAGGGGATTCAGTCGGTAAGATTTTGTGGTTAAAATAAAGTATAGGGTGTATGCCAAATTTGGTGGTGTTTTCCTTCGATGACGATTCCATTTTTGGTAAGTTCTATCAAACTATTTTTTAATAATTCTCTAAAAGCTTGGCGATCTACTTTAAAGGTCACCAATTTACACTGTATGCTTCATTTTAACCAAATCCGATTTGATCACGTTTTTTAAAGTTTTCTGAAGTCATTGCAAGATTATCTTTTAATTGCAGATATTATTTTAAAAAAAACATTTTATTTGCTATTTGGTTTTTGTTTCCAAATGAGAATTCTTTTTTCTGACTAACGATAGTTAGCTTAAGGGCCTTCTTTTTGCTATAATTATTTGGCTTCTCTCTTTAATTCTTACCATTTTTTATGAAATGCATGTTAAAGATAAGGAAAATACAAAACAATGGTATCTATGAATTTCTATAGCTAATATATCTTTAGGAAAAAGTAGTCTCTTGCATACATATCTTTAACACATTCAGAGTACTTTTTAAAAACAGCATACTAAAACATTATAAATATTATTTTACAGATTAATACCAATAAATATGAATATATTTAACCACAGCAATATTTAAAACAAGGTATCTAAACTTTACAAAAATCACAATTATAAGTGAAATTTAACCAAATTTTAAAAAAATCGTTTAAAGCAGAGAAAAACAAATATAAATAAATATATCAATAAAAGTATTCCTATCACTCATTTATCTAGAGAATGTAGTAAAATTTTAATGTATTATTAAAATTTGAGAGTAATGTGTTTGTTTTATCTGGATGACCTAAAGTCCCATTTATTCTAGATTAATGAGGTTTTATTGTACGTGATGCCTTCTTTAATAAAAACAATTTCTAAATAATAAATATTCAGTTAAAGAAACATATACGTAGCCCAGTTACTATTTAATAGGAACACACCCGTGACTTTTACATTGTCACAAAAACATACAAGAGTTAGTTATATTTATTTAAGATTTATGTGAAGAACATATATTTATGGATTTGAGGTTTGTGGCTTAAATATATTGGATTTAAATCACAAAGAAAATTTAAGAAAAAATTTAAATAAACAAAATTACTTAACAAAACAGTAGATAAATTATCAATGCCATATCAAAAAGAAGTTAAAAAGCTTGACAGTAAAAATGCTACGTTATCATATTTTGAATTTTTATTATTTTTTAACAGATTAAGAAATATATATTTTTATGTATTTTGGTTTGTGTGTGTTAAGCCTTTTCATTCAAAATAAAATTATTTTCCCCTCTTTTATAGGGGAAAAAACGTGCACAAATGCGTTTTTTTACATATATCAATTTACTGGCGAATCGAGAAAGAAAAAAAGGAAGCATCAAAATATAATTAATTCATTTTATTACAGATTAATTACATTAATTGTTTATTGATGATAAAAAATATTTTTCACGGGTCATTTAGCAAAGGGGAATAAATATTTGACTATGCAAAAGCCGAAATCTTCAACGGGAGGATAAGGAAAATCAATTTCTAAAAAAAAAAAATTCCCCTTAACTCTCATATTATGAGAGCAATTTTATTTAACCTTTCAAACATAATCTTCTTTAATTTGTGGTTATTTTAAGACAATGGAAAATATTAGAACACTTAATGTAGCGAAAAAATACAACGATCAATAAGTTACTTCATTTTTTATTTTGAAAAAAAAAAATCTACATTATAGAAAAAAATGTTCATTTTTTTAAGGGAAAAAAATATTGTCAACGTTCGAAATTTGCTTAAAAATAAATTAGTCCTTTTTTTCATTAAAAAAACATGTTCGTGACAAAAATTTTAACACATTTTCGATGATCATGTGTGTACTAGTCTCTGATTTTTAAATAAGAATAATTATTCTGTCTTTTCAATGCTATATACTTCTTAGTTAAATTTTTTGGAATTTTACTCAGAGAAAAATGCCCAAGGGTACTTGTTAAATTGAGTAGCATTTCTATAAAAAAAAATATGAAATGAATAATTCTGATCTTATTTACAAATTTGTATTATTTGGTAATAAAAAAAATATCGTAGAAAAGAAACGATTTTTTTTAAATCTATTATAAAATAGCTTTATATATTCATGTATGAAGAAAAATGTGAATGCAACAAAATTTATGAGCCACTTCAAAACAAATGACTTTTTTTCTAAAATTAAGTACAAAATGGATTTTTTTTTGAAAGTTTAAAATATTAAGGGAAAATAGAATCAAAATGGAAATAATTACCATGCAAATCAAAAGAATAAAATTTACTGATATTTATCAATAAAACAATTTAAAGCCTCTCTTTTCCTGATCAGCACGGAAAAAATTATAAAATAAGCATTTGAAAATTTTTAATTATAAGGAAAAATTTATTTTAATGCGTATTATTATTCTAAGAGCGCACTAATCTCCTCAAAATGTCCATCACAAGATTTTACAGAGGTGAGTCCAGAGTTATGAAACATCATTTACATTTCTAAAAATAACTTGACTGTTTTTTGATAAAAATCTCCAAAATAAGCATGTTTATATATTATAAACAATTGTAAAAAATTATTACTTACAAAGTAAATAATATTTATTTTGTTGTCATAAAAAATTTATTCTAAACAAATAATAAATGGAGGATATTATGGAATTGTCGCGTAATATGGAATAGAGAGTTTAAACCATTTGAAAAATAATTAAAAGAATTCATAAAACGTCGTTAGTTTTCGTTTTGAAAGTCATATTTTTAAAAGTACGTGAAATTCATTTCTGTGTTTGTCGTGTCTATTTACAAAAGTTAAAATTATAATATTTCTCTGCTTCAGAACAATCAAGGTGAGCCTACAGAAAGCAGTTGAAGCATTGAATCGAAATTTCTCCTCGCTCGTCTTCAGAGAATTTTCCGTTACAGAATATACACTCAGCGTCTTTACTTTTTAGTTCTTTATTTAATGTCATGAAGTATGTTACAAATTATACATCAGAATGGAACGGTTCACTGCTGTACGTCGGGTATTATGGAATACCTAGTATTCCATATTACACGACAAGCCAACTTGGAAGATGAACTTTTATCTGAAGGACACAAATTACACTCACAAACTACAATTCTTTTAGTGTATAGCAGCGATTCTCAAACTGTGGGGCGAGTCCCCTTAGGGGGGCGTAATAACTCTACAAGGAGGGCACGAGCATATTGAAAAGTCGAAAACAAAAGGTTATTTTAAAAAGTTATTAATTTACTGACAGTAAACACACAAAATACATTCTAACATAATAAAAAATAAAATACACATTTACACTGATATAATACACTTATAAATGTATCAGTGCTGCACAATGTATTTCATAATTAGTTTAGCAATACTAAGTTAAATACAAGCTTAATAGTTACAAGTGACCCCATGGTTTTGTCATATATAAAATGATATGTGAAAACTAATTCTTATTTTGATAATATGTACGGTTTATAACTAATCCCATAAATGCTGATTCAAAATAACGCGATTCACTCCCCAATGCCACTGTTTTTCACGTAGGCGCGCGTATGTGATGTATTGGGAGGGGGGAGAACCAAGCAAATTTTTCTCTGAAATAAGTAAATCTTTCGTAAATACTATCAAAATTCCTTCATTGCATTCCAAAGCCTTCGGAATAATTGGATAGGAGTGCACAAAAAAGATCGTACTTCGCAAAGACGTATATATACGCCCGGGGCAATTAAGACTTTGGCTGAGTGAGACGTTTATGTACGCCAGGGGTACTTAAGAGGTTGAAGTTGTGTTGTAGCTTTAGCACGCCAAAGTATAGTATTATTGTGAATTCAATGTATTGTTATTGTATGGAGGGGAGGGGGGGGCGTGATGAAAATTATGATTGAATATTGAATCGCAAATATTGAAAGTTTGAGAAGCAATGGTGTACAGTATGTTTAACTTTAATGTTGAAGTCGCCTGTGTACTAGGACATTAAAATGTTTGAAAACTTACCTGCAAAAACTTTTGAAAATAGCAAAGTACACTTTGTTCTGCAGCGAGTGAAAGGGAAGCAACAAATGGCCAACTCTTATTGCAATGCATCATGAGCCTTTCGTCTGTAAGTTTTCACACGCATTAGCAGCTAGCTACAAAAGGCGCCTAAAAAAAGCCTTGGTATTCACTATTTTTATATTTACACTCTCTCAATTCTACTCACTCAAGTGATCTCACATTCCTTTGCGAAATTTATGTAAGTAGAAGTGAACTAAATCTTACAATTATTCTTAAAAATTTTTTCCTGTAACAATTGAAAAGAGGCATCGAACGAAAATTTAAAGATAAAACAAAAATGAAAATCAAGTTAGCGTAAAATCCGGCGTATAACGCGCACTCTTAACACAAAAAATAAGATCGTAATTTAAGGGTACGCTTTGTACGCCGGGCCCTTAAATTACGATCTTATTTTTTTGTGTTAAAAGTGCGCGTTATACGCCAGATATAAAAAATGAGAGCTTTAAAAGTAAATGAAAAATGTGAGCATAGATTTTATACTGTTTATGTAAAAGAAAAGACATTCCTTATGAGCCTAAAGAGTTTTAGTTCTAGAAATGTGATTTTTTTTGTAAAGCTTGGAATATAGTACCTCGAATAAATGGCTTCTAAACATAAGAGCATTAAGCACATACATTTCAGGTTCCATCATAAAAAGGGGGAGCGCGTTATACGGTGAATATACCTAAAAATTAAAATTTGCAGCTTGAAAGTATAGGAGCGCGTTATACGCCAGATTTTACGGTAGAGTTTAGGCCTTGTATAGAAGTTATTGCAACAATTTATGGATAATGTTTTTCCGAATCTGTATTTAAGCTTAAACATAGGTTAAAGCGTAGTTCCAATCTGAATTTTATTTACCCAGTTATGTTTAGTTGTCGTATTCTCACATCGATGTGTGTTTATAAAATATCCCACCAATGTTTTTAGTGTGTAAGCAAATAAAGCTGAGGGAGATTGGCTCGATGCATGCACAAAAGCAATGCTGATTCACATGCGTTAATTTTTTCCCGTCTTAGGAAGCTGTCATTCACTGGCTGACTGCCGAAGAATAGGGAAATGCAAACTAGTACCACAGGATTTTCTTTTTTGCACAAAATTACAGAGCTAGGACATCGTTGGTACAACAAATTTAGTGTGATAAAAACCCAAAAGCAAAAGGAAGGAGATAGCAGGATTCAGTCCAAAGAGGACATCCCAGAAAAGTGGCACTGCTTTCAGACTGTGGCAACACTGTTAGGAGAAAAGTATGACTGAGTCAACGGGGACTATTTTAAGTTTGTGTTTATTCGAGCTGCATTATAAAGCTTTTCGAGGACTATTGGTGATGGACTTTGTAATTTTGAACCCTAATCAAGTAATTTTGAGGACCGCACCTGAGCTGGCACCTCCCTCTCTTAACTTCCACAAAACGCTAACAAAGGGATTTTAGGCATCAAGACATTCAACATACATTATAATCTCTAAACAGTAGGTCTACAGTAGCACTAGGGCTCGAACTCAAGACATCAGGGCACGAGTTCGAGATCATAATCAGTAGGCTACCATAGTGAAGGAGACTACTTTGAGGGAAGTTAGTTAAAATATTGGTATATATAAACCGTGCGACACGCGACCTTGTCATTAATCCTCTTGGGGAAACTTTGGGGCTAGCTTTCGCGTTAATTCACAGCCATCCTTCAAGAAGAATCCTTGATATTTAAATTAGTTTGACTAAAAAAGTCAAGGTTTTGTAAATGTAGGATAGAATGTGCAAGAGATCCATTGCGGTGATTCGTAAGTGAGATTTATTTCATTATCATATCCTGAGTATAGAAAAGAGTTTATCACAAAAAAAATTGGTGGATTATTAAGGTTTAAGAATTTAAGATAGAATGAATTAGAATAAATTAAACAGATCACTTGCGCTTGTTTACTTAGAGTTGTTCACTTAGAATAGATTGCTCTCTTTATATATCATTCCTAGGGTCTCCTCTTATATTTTCACTTGTGGTTGATAAGTGTGTTTGAATAGTAATAAAATAATAATTATTAGGGAAGTTTCTGGTGATGCCTTGTTTCCCCCACACCCTTAGGTAGGCAAGACTGAGAAGGAGCAGCTTCAAATAGGTCGCGCTCACAGCCAGAATATTTCTTAAGAATAAATATCGGATATTTGTGAGTACACCTCGTAGATTCTTACTTTGGGTTTTATTACCATATGCAGAATTATAAATATGTTTCCCTAGACATTTTCTAAGAAATGAACAGACGAAAGTGTTAAGCTTCTAAATTGCAATATGATAGAAGCACAAATTACAAAAACCGTCCCCATTACGCACGGGTGATTCCCGATTGTCGTTCATTCAAGCCATAATCATCTCATGTAAAGTTTTCATTTTCTTTCAGAAGAAGAACTATTTTAATATTCATAGAAATTTTACGTACAATATCTAACTACACAGGATATTAGACACCTTTTGGGATGAATAGTATGCAAATACAATAACATTTAAACTTGGCATATCAGAAAAAAAATTAAATAACCTTTTAAATTGATTTGTTTTAATAAGTTAGCAGAAACTAATTTAAAATTTTCAACAGTAGCTTAATTCATTTAATCTAAAAACAGATAAATTTGCAGTTCTCAATCGGGACTACAGCAGCATTACTTATTCCGTGAACAAATGCAGTTTCAGAGAATCCTGATTAGAATTTTTTAAAGGGATCTCGTAAAAATATTTATCGACTTGAATAATAAAACTGCTCGTAACTTTTGAGTCGACAAATGACTTTTAGCGCTATTGATTCGACGGGTAGTAAACTATGCAAAGCTCGCATTAGGATGGATTAGTATTTTGTTTCTCCTCGGTTTTATATTGCTCATGTATTATGGAAACATTTTTTACATAAAAAACATGTATTTACGGCGTTTGGAAAATAAAAATATGTATCGTCAACTTTTCCTTCGATGAATATGAAATTTTTTTTTGCATCGAAGTGAATGGATGCGAATAAAAGGGGATGCATTTTGCGAAAAGAAATATTTTTGTTATGATAGATAAAATAAGACGTAAAAAAGTTGAAGAATTCAGAACATTTCAAGAATGATCATATAAAAAAATGATTCTCTTAAAAAAATTCTAAAAATATGAATATATACAACATTAACTGTGTCTTCTTTTCTTTGAAATTGCTAGATTTTTGGTTTTCGAATAAATATATATTTTAGACGTTTTAAAACTTAATTTTTATCAGAGAAATATTTTTTTTTTAACTTTTCAGTGCTTTTTTGCCTAATCACCACGTCTGTCGTTATAAAAAATATTAAAGACAGAGCTATTATTAAAGAAAATCAAATGTTAATCGGTTTAACTAAGTAAAAAGGTACAAAGTAACTGTGATAAAATTTTGAATATCATTTGTTATACTTTAAAAGTAAAAAAAAAAGTTGACATGTTTTCTTAATTTTTTATTTTTTGATTAAATTTCAGAGAATAAAAACAAACGAGTTTTGAAACAACTGAAACTCAAAAGTCTAGTGAACTGTTATATCAAATATAAATCCCTAAATAGAACCAAACAAATTCTTTTCCATCCATTATATGTACACTCATGTCCATAAATTAAGGATAATGAAGTTCAGGCAAAGAAAGAGACAGAAGCAAAACAAATTTGACTTATTTGTAAAGTCTATTTATTAAACAAAAGGTAAAGAGCAAAAAGGATGCTATATTTTTGACATAATTAATAAAAGTTGCGATTTTTACTCCCTGGAGCAAATTTCAAAAAAGAACCTATTTACAAAAAAACAGTATAACATGGTTAGTATGATGGTTAATACGCAGTATGTCTCCCGGACGATGCAATACATGCCTTACAGCGCCTACGCATGCTCAGTATCAAATTATCAATCTGATCTTGGGGAATATTACACCACTCATCAAGCAATGCCCTCCGAAGTTCCGGTAGACAGGTGGGAAGGGGTTGACGGGCTGCAATTCGTCGGCCAAGCATATCCCACACATGCTCTATTGGATTCAAGTCCAATGAGCATGCTGGCCAATCCATACGGGTGATATCCTCCGATTGAAGGCATTCGTCTACAATGTTTGCACGGTGAGGACAGGCGTTGTCATCCATAAACAGAAATTCCGCACCCATGGCACCCCGAAACAAACGTACATGTGGTTCCAGAATGACATCCCGACAGATGTGGCACGTCATCGTTACACCCTGAACACGCAGGTCAGTTCTGGAACCAAGAATAATTCCTCCCCAAACGAGCCATCCTGCACCACCGTAACGATGTCGTTCAATGGTGTTCTCTTGGTGGTAATGGGTACCTGGCGCTCTCCATATGAAAGTCCGGCGAGAATCAGACTGAAAACTAAACCTGGACTCGTCGGAAAACATCACACAAGACCACTGTTGCGGTGTCCACAATGCATGCTCTCTACTCCAGGTTAATCGCAGGCGACAGTGAGTTGCGGTAAGGGGAACACATCTGACAGGTCTACGAGCATATAGACCAATGTGCCCTAAGCGTCTGTACACGGTCTGCCTTGAAACTGTCGTACCGGTAGCTGAAGAGAGCTGACGAGATAGGTCTGATGCTGTGCTCCGTCTGTTTCTTTTGGCAGTAACTGCCAAATACCGGTCCTCATTCGGCGTTGTAACTCGGGGCGACCTGTGCTGTAACATCTACTCACATTACCATCATCTTGGAATCGTTGCCAAAGCCTGGAGATGACACTCTGGGCGATTCCAAGTTCATCGGATACTTCCAGCTGGGTATGTTCACATTCTAGTCGTCCGATAATTCTACCACGTAAAAATCATCCAAATGCTTCCTTTGTGCCATAACTATGCGGTTATTGCACTGAAAGGCTTTTAAAGTGCTTGCGAACAATTTTACTTCTTTGCCACCATTCCTTATATACCCCTCTCTTACACTCTCGTCATTGTGACGTACTATCTGCGCCATCTGGTGGTTTCCTGTAATTTGCATATTCTTCTTCAAGATGTGTGTGATAATTCTACAGGTGAAATTTTTATTTTAGAGTTCAATTTCTGTGTGATTCTGAATTATCCTTAATTTATGGACATGAGTGTATATAAAAGCCATTGTATTATTTTATATTACTTTAATAATTTATCTATGCTTCAATAGTTTTTATCTTTCTTGTTTATTGTTTTGTAAAGAGACAATAGACGGAGTTTTCTGTTCGTGGTCAATCTATATTCCGCATGTGTTTCTAACAAAATTTTCGCTGCCATACATGCTTTCTGAGGCTTTAGGTTTTTGCTCATAAAGATGTTCTTTTTTCATTTCAAACTTTCTGGTACAATTTGCTGAATTCTACAATGACGACCAAACTCACAGAGAGAGAAGTATATAACTTTCGATGGTGACAGCAGAGATGATTTAGAATAAAATGAAGAATTTAATGAATATCTATAAATCAATTACTTTTAGTAATTAAAAAAAAATTACAATACGTTTCTTCGTGTAATGTTAATTTTAACTTTTCCGCTCATCAATCTTTTTCGACTGGATTCACATTCTACACGCAGCGTTGAAGCGGTGTCGTAGATATATTCAATCAGATATTAATTGAGAAATATTGTCACAATTACACTTCCATTAATTAGAATAATAAGTTTTATTTTGCACTGGTGTGTCACATATTTATGAATATCTCTTCTAGTGAATTTTAAATATTTTTTTGAAATTATTAATATGAATTTAAAATATGTTACAGACTTAATTCGTTTTATATATATATATTTTTTTCAATTTCGTTCTGGGAGGATTATCCCAATTTAGTTGGGCGTATATAAACTTATTTGGTAAAATAGGAAATTGGAACTCCAGGATAAGGAATTAAAGTTTTGAAATTTAAATTAAATTTGACTTTAATTTAATTACAGAGAAGGATTAAGGAATTAGAGTGAAAAGTTTCTGGAAATTATATATTTAAGGGTCGATTATCTTGGAAGATCATCATTTGAAATTTGATGCTATAATGTACGTTTATTTTATTATGTTTCTAAGTATTCTAGTGACTTGCGCTAGTGATGCTCGATTCAAGCGCGTGCGCCAATGTCTTTCTTATTCAATTGTGTAAACGTACGATTCAGAGCGTAAAATTATCAATGTTTTCATAATTCTTTCTAAATCTGTTGAATGTATAAATCACAATCAATCTTTAATTCTCCCCAACCTCATTAAAAATCCCCTATAAAAATCAAACATTTTATTATAATCAATAGACTAAGACTGAATAAAAATTATTAATTGCCTAGTTAACTTATTAAACTATTAATTTCATGACTGTTAATTAAACAATTAATTGTCTGACTAATTTATTAACTTTTATCTCTCTGATTGCAAATAATTTACTTGGTGAGGTGCGGTAGTTAGGGGAGGGGGTGCCAGTTCAGGTGTCGTCCACGTTACTTGACCATAGTTCAAAATTACGTGGTCCGTCGCCAAAAGTTCTCGTGTAGCTGAACAGTGCGACGTTAATTATCTCTCACTCATTCATTCACTCGCGAATAATTTACAATATTCACATATACATAAATAAATTTTAATTCATTCTTTCTGAATTTTATTCGACGCTCAATAACTACTGAAGAGAAAACGAAATAAAATCAGAATGTGTGAATAAGTCATTATCTACCATTATATCCTTCTCCTCATAACCCTAAAAAATTCCCCTTAAAAAATCAAACATTTTATAATAATCGTAACAATAAATAAAAGGCCGAAGCAGAACTATCAATTGTCTGATTATTAACTTATTAAACTATTAATTCTGGGATTATTAACTGTTAAAACTAATAAACTGTCCCACTGAATTATAATTCTTATCTGAATGAAAAATTTAAGATTTATGGAACATGTATAACTACAGATGTTTTTAATTTGTTCTTAATTTTATTCAACGTCCATTACTTCTAATGTGAAATTGAAATAATACCCAAACAAATTTCTTTTGAGCGTATCAAATAGCAGCAGTTAAGAACTGGCCGTTTTTTGGCGACACCTCAGTCAGTCGGAAGGCTGACGAGCAAAGTACTGTGTTCTCCCGGCTACCGAAGTTGTTACTTTCGACACAATTAATGGAATAAGAGTTAACCGTTCTCTAGCCTCTGATAATGGAGCTAGTATTAGACAACTTAAAACTTAAACACTCAATACATTTTTCTTCACACATGCATCACAAAAATGTTCAACACACCCTTGGCTCCAGCATTTATTTTTAATTTCCAATGCATAACCTTAATTTTAAATTATTAACTTTTAATTTTATTACTTAACTTTTTTAAATTCAGTACCCTAATTAACATAGCAAGCTCTACCATTTCAAGTTCAAGATAGGGGATTAAGGTATCCGACTACCCTAAAACTGTGAATTTTGATAAAAATTGACAATTTTTTTTATGATTTTATTTTATATGCCATCTTATTAGCTTAATAAAAATACATAATTTATCATTTTTCGTTTACTGGAACAATAACTACAAGTGTTTTAGTAAAAACAGATGCCATTATTTTAAGTAAGATGTCATACTTTAAAACGCGTTTTACTCGAAATGTGATTTTTTGAAAATAATCAAACGGGGCCAGCGATTGCTAAAAAAGTTTTGAACATAATTAACTGAAATTTTTTCTGTAAGTTCTGTATAATAGTAGAATTGTTTTAACCTTCAGATGTATCAATCACTGTTTTATTACAAAATTTACAGTCCCTTACGTGAATAGAATCACTGTCTTTTTAAGCATTTTCATATAGTGACCAAGATAAGAAAGCTCTAGTTTTTGTAAAAAAGAAAATATCTCTTTTCCTGAAGGTCATTACAAAATTGAATAATATAGCAACGCATTAGATTGAAAAAGTTAAAAATTTGTTTATAAACCTTTGATGCAGAATGGGCCGCGTTTATGTTATTTTTTGTCAATTTTTACCTATTTTTTCCCCATTTTAGTAATAATAATTTCTTTTTTTTGTTCTTAATTTTAGCACATTTTTCTTAAAATGCACTAAATAAATCTAAAAATAACAAAAAAATCCCCATATATCTTTTTTTTTTAAAAAAAAAAGTTGTCGCAGCCAGTCGGATACCTTAAGATCTCATTAGAAATCACGTGCCTCGATGACCAGTCAACCTTGTATCAAATACTATCCCCCCCCCGAAAAGACCCTATAAATAATTAAAATTTAAATAATAATCAATACATTTTAAATATAATTCAGATCCCAAATAATTAATTCTTTGGTCATTCCATATAAGTCTTTCAGATAGATGGGTTTGAAAAATAAATATTCACTAGAAACTAGAAGGATTCTGGGTACACGGCTTGATTTATTTATGAATAATGATTCAGACAGCTTAGACCCATCTGTTCCGTACGAACAGATGGCGTGCTTTGAATAAAAGGGTGGAGGAAATGAAATATGCGCAAGAGCTAGAATGTCTTAATGCGGCAGAAGGTGCTAGTATTTATGGGACATGTTAGATTATATAAGGCGTTGAAAATTAAGGAATCTGGATGCAGTCAAATTTTGGAAGTAAAAATAGCCATTTTTTATTGACATCTTTTAAGCATAAAAGATGTCAATTACAGAAAATATCTCTTTTCCTGAAGGTCATTACATATGCATTTCTATGCATAATAAAAAATATGCATAGTTGCATATTTTTTATATCTGATTGAAATGGATTTTAAAACTCCATATAGAATTGGAGAATCTGTAAAAAATTAATGACTTGGTTTCAGACTAACATATGATTTGGTTACAGGTGTATGACTTTTGGATATATTTTTGCATGTAAATAATATAACTACTTACGAGTTCATTTAGTTTTAGTTTAGAATATGAGGCTTGCTACTAACTATTTATAACTATCTTTTTAAAAATTTTACAATACGAACTACAAAAGGTCGTTTTCACTTTATGGAAACGATTTTGATAAATAATTTTTATCAATAAGTACCGTATTTTTTGTGAAAATTTGCTTCCATTTGATAGCCATGATTCTTAACAATAGCTTTTAGCTTGAATTTTTCATAAAAGTAATCTTTTTCTTTGTCCGGCCAGTGTTCTTGGATGCAATTTTCCTAAGGCTCGTTTTAATAAACTGAAAGTACAAAAGTCCATTACAGAAGCATGGGGTGATTTTACATGTATTTTATCAAATGAGGTACACTTTATGCGGTGCCGTAGGGCCTGGGTTCGAATCCCGGCGAAGGCATGGATGTTTGTGTTGTAATTCTTCCTTTGTGTTGTAAGCCCCCGTGTGATACATTATACGGTGCACGGGGTTTATAAATGTTCTCAATATAAAAAAAAATGTATTTTATTTTTTTCTTCTTATTATTGAGTTTTGAGAACTGAACAAAGAACATAAAAACACCAAACAAAATTGCATGATAAAACTGCTTACTTTTTAGAATATTACAGCTTACGAAAAAAGTATCAATTCATATAAAGCATTACAATAAAATATATAATGCTGTAATATAACTAAAGTACTGAATGTTATACTGAAGTTGTTGTCCCAAAATATTGTTCATTAATATTCAGAACTATGTAAAACTATCCATAATATGGAGTATTATATAATTAAGCTATGAATTGTGAACACAAGTATTTTACAACAATGCTCTTCCTATAAGCAATTCAACATTTTGTTCCTTTCTAGATTAATTTAGTTTGGAAAGCAGTTTTAATAGAATTAAGTCCCATCAGAAGTATAATAGAAGCAAACCCTTTTATCAAGAAATTCCAGGAATAACGAACTTCAGAGAAATTAGAAATCCTATTTGCATAATAATTAAGCCTATAATTTCATTACTAATATAACACGTTTAACTGCTTTAAAATTAATTCTGTGGCCAATGGACTCCGAAACAAGAGGCTTACGTGTTAACTCCTAAAAGCAAACTAGTCGATATTATTATCATACAAAACAAAAAAAAAGACGAGTAAACCCTGTGCATAACCAGCCTGACAATTAAATCAATTAAAATCAATACAAAAATCGCAGTTTAAATAAAGGTAGAACGGAAATGAAACCCAATGTCTGAGTGTATCGCTCTTTCCCGTCACAGGTCCGGTGATCAAATCCCGGGCTGGGCAAGATCAACTAAGCCTTTCATCCCTTCAGTGGGTCGATAAATGAGTACCAAGCTTGCTTGGGAACTGAACACTGGGGGTTTCACGTCAGACTGACCACTTGACTGAACATCTGCACATGCATCCCAGCACCTAAGGTCACGTAAACTGCGATAGGCACAGTAGGCCTTCGCCCTTATGGGCTGTTGACCCATTGAGTTCAGTTCACAGTTCAGGACAAAAACGCTTTGATGTCAATTAGGTTTGCTATGATGTATTTCGAGAATGAAATTTTATTGTATTATAGATTTATTGTGAAACATTTACACTATTGAAATCCAAAGTTAAACAAACGTATGTATTTATTTATGCGAGGCTATCTTCTCATGAACCGCTGAACACTGACACTAGGCGAAGGTACCAAAAGATGGGAAATGATCCGAGGGATGGGAATGATCCATTTTGACCATTTTTTTTTTCTGATATTGCAATTAATTTAAAAATATGTATTTTAAAAAGCTTAAAAAATCGGTTTTTGACGCAAATTTTAATGTTTGCATTGTTGTAACAATGTTATTGTTACTAAAATGACATAAGTTGGCGTCGAAAACAGGTTTTCAGCCAAACTGGAATTATATGACATAGCTGTTTTGACTCAATCCATTCACTGATTAAAAAATAAAGTCTTTTAATATGTGACTAACTTGAAATATTTTATTAAAATAACAATTTTCGTTATATTTATGATATATTACACAAACATCTCTGGATTTTCTTTATTTTTAGATACATTTTTAAGTTAACGGTATGTAATGATTGATTGGTGAATTTAAATTTGAGAAATCCATTTTATTATTTTAGTTTCTAAGAAATTATTTATCATTAAAAATAAAGTATATAAATATTTTTTGTGATACATTATGCCAAAAACGTTTTCTTTTTATTGTCTCCCCTTAATATTTTCATTAACTAAAGCAGTATTACTTTTGTAAATTATTGATTGAAAATAGAAACTTGAAGAAACTTTCCCAAATCTCTGAAGGTATGTTAATAATTCTTTCCGTTTATATACTCCATTTGTTGATTTTCAAAGGTCAGTAAATTCTGTCACATACTATTGTCAAACGCTGAATACAAATAAAGCAAAATTTGGGACGAAAGTAAGAAATATATCTAAAATATACATATTTTTTGTAAGAATAATATGATCTTTCAAATATATGTAAATTTTTTCCCAAGGTTTCCATTTTACTACATAACTTTTTTTTAAAAACAGAAATATTCTAACAATGTTCCAACAGAATATTGGAATTGAGTTTACGCCAGACTCACACGTGAAAGTTTAGTATAGATCACGACACTAACACAGTATTCTTGCACAACTATACAGATAAGAAAAACAGGTTGAATCTGCATATTTATCAATTTCTTTTGAAAACTATTTTGCGTCATAAGCGTGCATGCGAACGAAAAAATATATGTTTTTGTGTTTTTTATTCGCGTCTTCTTTTCGACGCTTTCACAACGAAAACTCTTGCAGAAATTGTGAAAGATTCTTTGCAGCGTCTGTGTGCGTGAATACCGTGATTGAAAAGAAACGGTTGTGTTTTATTGTCAGCGAGGGTAAACGAAAAGTTCCATTGAAAGACCGTTTTTTTTTCCTCAAAAAAACGCGCGATACACGATTAATGGGCAAAAGGTTTTATTAGAAATGACATATAGCGAGAAAAATTATTTCTCAGAGACACGCATTCCTTGGATATCAATCGCCATTTTTGTTTTACTTTTTGTACGTCATTATCAAACACATCTGAATTTCTCACAGCCCATAAGAATTTCTACGATATTGGAAGAGTTTGCGTTGAAGACTTATTATTATTGCTATATTGGAAAGCAAAAATCGTACATTCTTTTTTTTTCTTTTTACGATAAATTTTCAGAGCACACTCACTCTTTTTCATTCATACACCAAAAGGAGGGAAGATAGAGAATACCCTAAAAGTTTCCTTTTTTTAGGAATTTTAAATTTATGAGCAGTTGAAGTTCGATAAGGGGATATTTGTCAGAAAGGGACGAATGATGCTAAATTATTGGATTATTCGAAAAGTAGAATGAAATTTTGATTTATTTACTGTGAAATTAATTTTAGCATTCTAAATTAGCAACGATAAAGCTTTTTAAAATGTAAACTCGTCCTTGTCTGTGATATGTACCCAAAAAAGTTTTCGATTTTATTTTATGGCGAATCAAAAATATCTCAGTTAATTATAATTATACAATTCATTCTAAGACATTCCATTTTTCTTAACTTCACATTAAAATCAATTTCCTTCCATTTTAACTAAAAAAAATTGATTTGTTTTAACTGACGTTATTTTGGTTAGTACTTATAACTAAAATCGGTACTTTTCCATTTTGTCGGCACAAATCCCGCCAAGAAGGTTTTATTAGCGACAACACATAATATACAGATAAAAATGTTATAAATGATAATGTTATAAAAAAAGACCGCGAATTGTTTTGAAAATGTAATGGTAAGATATTACCAGTGTGAATATTCTTTTGGCGTAGGTTGTGTTATTTTTGGCGACTTTATTGTTTTCGCCGTGAAACGGAAAGTACCATAAAACCTTTCTATCGTATCTTTGAATACCAGAACAGTTTAAGAAATATATTATCCGGAAAGGGTTAATCATTTCTTTTATTCGATATCTAGTCATAAAAATTCAACTTTAAATGTAGTTATAAGGCCAATATAAAACTATTCGCATTTGAAATACCCATCCAATGTTATGACATTTATTTAGATAAAATTGTAAAATAGACACATATGGTTTACCACTTCTAGGCAGGATTTAAAAAAAAATTTTCTTCATCTACAAACTGTTGAATGCACTTAATTGATTTTCAAAGTTGTCACGTAACTCTGAGATATTTTTAAATTAAGCTTCAAATTCTGTAGTATTCTCGTTACCTCCACTTGATAATGCTAAAAATCTGTCACACTTTTTAGTAAGAGATTTGAAAAAAAATATACAAGTATTATTACTAATGATGTCAAAATTAAATTCCTTTTTTGTGCAAATATTTTTTTAAAATTTTGATAATATAAGTATGTTTACAATTAGTACTTTTAAATCCTTTGAAAGTAATAATTGTAAGCATACTTAACCTTAAACTTAACATAACCCTTTTTCAAAAAGGGAAAAAATTCGAACAACTCATAAGGTATATTTTTTAAGCCATCAAATACAGAAGCAATTAAAAAAGAATACTTGGAACAATTTTTATTACATAACTTACAGCGAATGATATTTTTAAAAAATATATAAATTATATCATTAAAAGGTTTTAAACCATATGTGTCTATATCTAAACGTTTTTAAGAAGAAGAAAAAAAAATAAAAAATCATTTTAATCACTTTAATCGTTTAAATCGTCATTTAAATTTTAAATCATTTTAAATATCCCACTTAGGAAATAAGTTTACGTACAGTCTCAATTAAGGTAGGTAAATTTTTTCACTAACTCTTGCAAATCATTTTCAAAATACAATCATTTCCTCGACACTTGGCCTTGAGATTGAAACTTATTTCCTGGAAATCATTTTAAGATCATGTGAATGAAAGTAATAGAAAAAATAATTTACATTAAAATATTGTGTTACAGATCTGAAAAATAGGATATCTTTTTGTAATTTTATAATGTGTTTTGGAAATAACTGAAAAAAAATTTCAAATATGTTTTAAGTGTTATGCAATTTTGTAGGGAAAAAAATTTTGATATTAATGAATGAATTTCACAATTAATTAGAACCTATATCATGAGCTTTATATAGAGTTGATTTAAAACTACATTAATAAGCAGAAAACTCTTAGGATATTCTCTATAACAACAAAAAATGTAAACTATTAAAAAGTATATAATAGATAATAACACAAGTCAAAACAATTTTCAGAAAAATCACTGAGAAAATAACTTTAACTAATATTACAACTTTCCAGTACGATATTTTTTATTCATAACTAAATTTGATATTAACTTCAACAAATACACAATTTTAATGAAATGCATTTTAATTCTTAAGCTTTTAAATATTTTTAAAAGATAAAAAATAATATGATGCGTTACTTCAGTTAAAAATTTATAAGCTTAAAAAATTATCAATCTAAAGTATAATTTTAATGAAAGATGATTTTTTAAAATTAGACGTCTTTAATTTTTAAATCACCTTTTTCATAATTTTTCTTTACATTTTTTAAAGTTTTATTTGTTTAGATATAAACGTTTTGTTTATGAATTATTATTTTTAATTTAAAGAAAAAAAATGAATAAAATAAAAAAGCTTATTAAAAATTAGTTTTTAAAGAAGATATTCAACAAAAACAAAAACATTTAAAATTTACTATTAACATTCATTTTAAATTAGAAAGTGTTTTTTAAAAATTTTACCTCAATATGTTCGAAATTTATTTTATTTTTTAGTTTTAATCTTCACGTAAAATTATTCTTTATATTATTGTTTTCCAAGTTTTATAAGGCAACCAATATAAATACATCTAAAACAAACAATTTTCAAATTAAGTAACATATGTTATTGCTTAATTTGTTTTTAAAACAACCCAAAACATTCAAAAAATGAATTTTAAAAAAAAATTCGGAGTATTCGATTTAAAAATAACTTTTATTCACTCATTTCACTTTATGAAAAAATCGTAACTACTCACCTGTGGCCCCCAACGAGAAATAAAATCCTTCCAAATTCGAATTTGAAAGGTGCGCAACTGGTGCGCTTAACGATCAATGCAAAGGACAAGGAAGGAAAGGCAGAATTTTAGCCTTCGCAGACGATAATGTAGGGATCAAAGGGGGCGCCCCGGACGCTCTTCGAACGGAAAGAAGGAAGTCAGGTATTCTTTCTTTTCCCTGTTTTCACATTTTCGAACGGCTACGGACTTAGATAAACAATTTGTGATCAACGCGCGTGGCTAAGATAGTTTTGAATGTAATGAAAATATGTAATGAATACTAATACAACTTGTCTGCATACAAATTGAAGGAAGTTATGATTTTGGAATATTTTCTTCTACCCTCTAAGAAAAGTTTAAAAAATATTCAAAGACTAGAAACCTTTTTGCATGGATTAATCACAGTGCAAAATAAAATATTTGAAAAAGAATTGAAATTGTAATAAGATGTTATGCTATAAAGAGCAGTTTAGCCTGTGCAGCAATGGAAGCTGATATGAAGCTGTGCTACTTAATTGTTAAAAGACGTAACATATATAGATTTCAAATTAACAGCTTTTTACAATTTATCACACAGATTGATTTTCACAACTCTGCAAAACAGTATAATCTCAGTAAAATTTTTTGACTATGAAAAATTCCAAGTCATTTGTAAATTCTAAGATAAAGATTGTATATCGAAGCTATAATGTGTAAGTAACCTAGCTATAATCTGCAGATTATCAGATTTTTGCATTTTACCGCTAACATATATAGTTTATATGTGTGTGGATGTAATTCCCCTGTGATCTTTTTCTTTCAGTAAAGCCTTCTTAAAACGAGTTTATTACTGCGTTCTTACATTTAAATGCATCAAGTTTTACTCACAAGACGCCATTCCTCTTAAGAAATACATTTTATCTGTTGTCATTATTCAAGGTATAATGTAAAATTATATTCCAAAAAATATAGAGTCCAACTGGCCGTCAGTTAACACTTTGACGGGAATTCCATGTGTTACAGATCTATACTGATGGCAGCATGGTTATATGCGATGTCTCGGGCAATAGAATTTTCATCAAAAAGGGGAATGGTATTAGGAGCAGTAAGAGAAATCCTGGCTGCTGCTCAGTTTTTCGGGATAAGTTAGCTACTGAGAACACTTTGAAATGTTGCTCTACTGAGAGTGTCAATACAGATATTTGAATATTGAATGAATGCAAAAACTCTATTCAATATTTATCTGAATGGTGGAGGCATGGTGACAAAACGCCAACGAGTATTGTCCAGCTATTAAAGAGATTGAGTACCAATGTTAAGATCTTTTTCAGTGGGTACCATCGCACGCGCGTATGTCTGCGGGAATAAGGTTGCAGATGGTTTGGCCTGTGAGGACAGTACATATTACTTTCCAATGACATTCAGCCGTTAACCGCGTTCAGTAAATAACCGTTTATAAAAACTATACGGCGTGGTTATAATTTAGTTTCAATTTCAAAATTCTGTAAAAATTGAACCAATGTTTGGAATGACTTCAAATTTGAACTGAATCTATTTGGAAAAGGGTAAGCGGTATGGCATAAGAAAAGTTCCGAAGTGTATCAATAGAAGGTACTGTAAGAGCAAGATGAAAGTGGATTCGGCTACTAAAGGCAATTTGAATCAAACAAAGATGCCTTTAGAATAAATTGCACATTAAAACAACTGAATTATTCAAATTGCTTGGTTGGTAGGTTTTTTTGATGAAAACAATTACTTCATTGAATAGTTGTGGTAGTGAAAAGCTCATTCATCACGTCGTACCATATCAGATGGGGAAAATCTGCTTTAAGGGGACATAATACAATTTATACAATTTTTTTTTATTTTAATGATTTTCATAATTTTTCTAGTTGCCTTGCATGTATGATGTAAAACAGATTTTGTGCCCAAAATTTCATAAAAATTGAACCATTTAATTTTTTATAGGAAAAACTTGAAACTTATGTGATTCTAAAATACTACTCCTACAAAAATTGATGTACCAAAATGAAATTTGATTTACAAGTACGTTAAACTATGTATAACACATGGATTTTTTTATAATATGATTGGTATTCGTACAATACTTCTTTTTATGAATGTTTATTGAAAATTCATCAAAAATGTTTAAATTCTAACTTCTGTTATTGTTTAAAAAAATAAGTATTCATTTGATTGAAAAATTCATACCAACTTTTGTTCCATGTACTATTAGCAACAAGCAAAGAAAAATTTCCAAGTATTAATCACAATAAAAAAAAGCTTTAGAATTTTAAATAAAGACAAACTAGTTATTTTATCTTTCTGAGATAAGTCAGATTAAGTTTTGATTTACCATTGGAATCTTACAAAAACAAACGTAAAAGTTATCATAACTCTGCGTTTCTTAAGCTTAGAGCTTTCAAATTTTGTGAGTTTGTAGAAAAGTATTTAAAAATAATTTAAACTAAAAAAATTAGATTCGATTTTTTGACCAATTTTTGGCAGTTGAATCGTTCCGTGTCTTCTTAAGTTGTCCTTTGATCAAAACTCGCACAAAATGCAACAATGAAAACGCCTGTTAATTAGCTCTAGATGCGCAAAATATGTTCAACATTTACCGCAATAAGTTTAAAGTGTTAAATAGCATATCCCCCACAATAGAGCTGAGTGTCTCATGGGTCACGTAGTGAATGTGTTGCGTAATTCGTCTCTTCATGTCAGAGTCATCTGTCCACTAAACAGCCAGGTCATCTTGAAGGTCAGGCTGTTAAGAAATAACGACCATGCACTATACCATTTCCGAAATGTATCTTGAGTGAAATAGTAGCAACTGTTTTTGCAATGTGTGGGGGGACTGCCATCTTGCATCTTATTGCTCCATCTGTTGAAAAACTTTGGAGCTTCTTTTCTTATTCCAAATCATTTCTCTTTTCTTCAAATATATTCAGTAAAAATTTGAAATCGTTCTGACCAATGGTTTTTTAAAGCATTTAAAATCACTTTTTATCTGAAAATTTACTTTAGCTTAAAGAAAAACGTTACACAATTTCGAATATTTCCCCCGTTTTATTTATTTCATATATCATCCAACTACTTTAACCATTAGATTTCATATAATTCATTTCAGATTAGGGAAACTGCCATTTTGGTATGCTACCTCGAAACTGGAGTGTATTTTGAAAGAATAAATAAAACGCGCGCGGAAAAAAGGGTCATTACAGGATGACAAATGTTGTAATGTTCCCACAGCGCAAGAACACTTGCTCATGCTTCTTTTATACTTACTACCCATCCCCATGGTGAAATAGTACACTATCTCTTCCGTTTCAAAAAGAATTTTAAATAAAATGTGATTCGCCATTTTTAAGGTGCATGATGGGACACTAATGGATGCTCTCAGCATTAGCATAATACATTTCATTTAAGATAATAAGCTTTAATGGAACACTACTCTCATCTTTTGTAAGAAGTGTCTGTCTGCAAAAGAGAAGATCTCATTTCCATTCTTATTACCCAAAATGCATTTCGTTTCTTGTCTAGTATTCTAACGGAATCACGTTTTATACCGAAAGTTTTTTTCCATCCTTATTTCACAGAATTACTCTGCTTCGAAATCCAGTGCTTTAAAAGAAGTGGGATTTAGAAATGGATTCATACATCAATGAATTTCTTCAGTTTTCCTGAAAAAGAATACTATGGAATAGTTTCGCTCAAAAAAAATTTAATATGTCATTCCTCCTGAAAAAGAGTTTGTCTGCCTTTAGCAACACAGTCAAGATTTATTGTTCAAAAACGTCGCACTATAAAGGAGCACGAAGGCTATTGGGGTGAGTGAGTGAGTAAATATTAACATCGCACTGTTCAGCTAAACGATGGCTTTTGGCGACGGACCTCATAATTTTGAATCATGGTCGGGGATCACACCTGAGCTGGTATCCCCCTCTCCTAACTAACACACCAACCACACCAACGGGACGACATTTGAGCTCTCGACAGATTTAACGTGCATCGCTTCCCTACACGGCGAATCTCCAGTGGTATTGGGGCTCGAACTCATGATACGCTAGCCATGATCCGATACCTTGACCACTTGGCTATTGCTGCCACGAAGGCTATTGGGGACCGACTTCGTCATTTTGAGCCTCGGCCAAGCAACGGCCCCTACAGGACAACGCCTGAGCTGGCCCTCCCTCTGCAAACTACCATGGCACGCAAACGTGTTCAATTCGAGCCTTGACAGATTTAGCGTGCATCAAAATCTATATATGGTGGGTCTTCAGTGACACTAGGACTTGAACTCATGACATTCCGGACACGAGTTCGTGATGATAGCCGCAAGGCTACTGCGACCGTAAACATCGCAATTTTGAACCACAGTCAAGTGACGCACAAGGAACTTATCTTTTCCTAAATTCTACACCCCCGCAAACGTGAGGATTTTAAGTCTCAATACCATTGAAAGGCAACAGTTCCTCTGCATAGTGGGTCTTTAATGACCACCATTGTTTGACCATGATCACAAAAGAAATAGACACGAAATTTCTAAATTTTGAAAAAAATTAAAACAATTTCCAATATGTAAGCAATATTTTCATCGAATGTTTCACATAAATTAATGTAGCTGTGGTAGCCTAGTGGTTATGGTCACGAGTTCGTGGCTGGCATGTCATGGGCTTGACCCCTAAGACCACCGAAGGCCAAATTTATGGAAGGGCTTATGCACATTAAATTTGTAGGAGCTCTAAGCCCTCACATTGGCATCCTATGGTTATTTTGAGGTGGAATGCCGACTGAGGTATCATCCTCGTCACTTGACCATGGTTCAAAATTACGACGTCCATCGATAACATTTCTAGTGTAGACAATAGCGACGTTTCATCACTCCCCCACTCGTTAACTTGGAAAATAAATAATAAAAAAATTACGTTAATTCCTACTATGATGGTGACATCTGTTGCAGCTAGTTGTAACTTCGTCAGAAATAATTCAGAATAAATTTTAAGTTGAAAAAAAAATTTAATTGATGAATTAACATTTGAAAAAACTGTATTAACAGAAAGTGTCAGACACTACAAATTTTAAAACATGTATTTGAACTTGAGTCAATGAATAAAAAGTATTTCATTAATGATTAAAAATTTGAGCAAGATATATATATATATATATTTAAATATATTTAAAATACCTCACACAAATATAATTAAGCAAATATTAGAAATCATATTAAACCTAGAGTACGACATCACATTTCAAAATTTCAATGGCGAATAAAAATAATGAAGATCAACGCTTTCAAGCGAAATTAAAATTGTATAAGATAAAAATTATAAAATATCCAAGTGCAACCTCGGACTTAGGAAAGATAAGTCGGGTTAAACTAGTTTGATGGCGCCAACCTTCCCCCTATTGCAACTTGGTAAACTAATCTGGAAATGTCCAAATTCTCAAAAATTTAAAATTTTAAAAAGAATATTTCTCTTTTCAATACCTAAAAAAATTAAACTATTCGCCATTGCATTTTGAAAGATATAACATAATAATGTTAAAATGCTAAAACAACTTAGTGCATAATAAAACAACCATAAAAAATCAAAGAATATCCACCGATCCTTCAAATGGTTGTATAGAATGAAAAAAACCTTAAAAGTTTGAAAATTCAAAACAAGAATGTAGTATATTCAAAAATTAAATACTTAACAACACCATAACAGATTACATAAATCATCAAAAAAAAAAACTCACCCCAAATCATCCTATTAATAAATGAAATCGATGAACGGTATTCCATTTTCTCAACAATTTTTCATTTCTCCTACATCAATCATAACTCCTACATTATTCATCACTCCCACTAATGCCACGCAAAAACCCAAAAGATCAATATTCTTACTTTCGAGTTTAAATATGTAATATTAGATGCAAGCCAGATTGCATTCAAAAGGTTTTTTGGTTGGTCACTAACAATTTTAAAGTATAGTCGTGTAAACGTTGGTCTGTGTGTGTATCAAAATGTAACCTGTCTGTGGAATGAACATATTCTTCACAGCTGGACCACTATCAAGCTGACTTTGTGGACGTAATGTTGTGTGGTGGATCTGTGCATTTAGCAAAACCTATCGTGGAATCTGTCGCAAGTTGCCAATTTTTATGAGTTTAAAAAGATTTTTAAGAAATGTTTTTGATCTATGTATGATTTCAAGAAGTTGATGGGATAATCACTCTGTATGCAATTAAATAAAAATTTCTGAATGTTCTTGAACTTATCAATATTATGTGTAGTTAAATTATTATTTCTCATCAAGAAATTTAAAATTATGTTTCTAAATATTGATATGTGTATGCAATTATTGAAGTTTGGGATCTTTATAACATTAAAGTTAAATGCATCCCTTTTATCATAAATAGTGCTATATAGTTTGTTGTCAATGATATGTAAATCTAAATCTAAGAATTCAACTTTGTTCGAGTTAAAATTTTTCTATCAATTTTAAATAATCCGGATAATAATCAATGTTAGGTTTAAATTCCCTGTCTCGACCAATAACAATTAAATCATCTATATATCTCAACAAAAGGCATGATGGATCATTTCTTCGACCTGATTCATAATGGTGTAAATATAAGTTAGCAAGACTATTACTTGCAGGGCCACCCTGAGGCAAGCCCTTTATTTGTTTGTAAAGTTTGTTATCAAAAATAATGAAGTTCTCCTGTATTACAAATCTAATTAGTATATTGAACTTTTCACAAAACCAATACAATTATTTAAACCATATTTCCCATATGCATCTGTAAGTATCTGAATAATATCTTCTATTTCGATAGAGTTAAATATGTCTTCAAAATCGAATCCCTGCACTGAAAATACCCTTTGTTGCTCAACCTTCTTTATTACGTCATAGCTTTTTTTTATAATAGAAGTATCTTTAAATTTGTCTATTGTATCCTGTAATATGTTCTGTAAAATTCTTCCCGATTTGGATATATAAGTATTGAATCCATTTGTTACACTGCGGAATTTGACTGGATTTTTATGAAATTTGGGAGTCAAAAATATATGGGGATATTTAATACTACTGTTAGAAATATCCAATTGTCTAAAAAATGCTAATAATCTGTTGTTAATTTCTTTCATACAAAATTTGTTTACTTCATATGCATTATTATTTTGTATATGATCATTTAGTAATTTACTGTAATAATATTTGCATATAATTGCATAGTTTCCTGGGACTTTATCCACGTAAACTATTACGAAGTGTTTTTGTAAATCCTATATAGGTCTTTTTATTTCTCTATAGGAAATGTCCTTTTTTGTTCTAAAATTAAAATTCAATAAGTCCTTGAGGACATAAAAACCATATTCCTTAAAGGCCTGAGTAGGTAAGTTATATTTTATTGCAATATTGAGATAAATTTTTTAATATCTTCAGATAGTTGTTTTTTTACTATTAAGTTGCTATTGGAAATCATTAAACGAAAACCAGTGCCTTGGTACATAATTTCTTTCAACTTTTGATCTTGAACTATCTCTATGTTTCCTGTTACAACGTGCCCATGATATTCATCCACATATTCTCTATAATCACTGCATCTATATTCTTTCTGATCTACCATTTCCATAATACTATTAGAGTTAAAAATTGATCTACCAAGCTTTTTATTGTACTTGAACGCTCGCTTTATCAACACATTCTTCACTGGGAATAAATCCATGTGTTTCCTAAATATTTCAGAAAAATGTATCCCGTTATATGTTTTATTCATATATGTTAAAGCACAGTATTCTGTAATATAAGTCTCCTTAGAGTCTGTCTTTATATCCAATTTATTAGCAATATATATTTGCATAGATCCATAACTAAGTGTGATCCGTGATTATTTTTAATCCAATATTTTTTTTTAAATTTAATACTATTATTATTTCCTCCTTATTGAGTCCAAATAAAAAATACTTTATTTGTCCAACACTGAAATTATTCTCAAAATCCTGTAACAAATTATTTAATTCCTCTCTAATTGCATCCGTTCCTCTATTTTTTCGCTTTTTGCGTCCACCTTTTCTAGTTCTTTTAGTCTTATTACCGTTATTTCTATCTTTATATATAGACTCCTTATCATTTTGTTTCACAGCCTGGATTAAATTTTTGTTGTTCCATATTGCATTTAATCCATAAGGAAACATAGCGTTATAAATACCTATATAAACATTTTCATACCATAATCTTTTTATCTTATCTTAATAATATTCAACACAGCACTTTCAAAACCATGTTTATTAAAATGCTGTATTTCTACCCTACATATATTTTTTGTTGATGTATTTTTTCTAGTGTCTGATCTATGTTGATTAATTCTCAAGTTCATAGTTCCTGATGTTTGACCTACATACTTAAAACCACAGACACCACATGTCAACATATATACACAATTGAATGTTTTACAGAACTTAAATTCTGAATCTTCATTGTTTTGTTCAAGTTGCATCATGGGGCAGGTTTTGAATCTTTTATCCCCACATTTTCTAAATTTCAATTTTAAGTGATCCGTATTATTATAAAACATGTTATCAAACTTTTCGTCATATTTAAGATCACTATAATTCGATTCATAATTCCTCACCTCGATATATCATAGCAATTCCTTACAAAACCAGTATTCCAAATAATACGTGTTTTATATTTCCTAATGTATTGATTATCATGTAATCTTAACCTCGAAAATTCCTCATTAAACGACGAGAAACAAGCTAACGGTTTTTTTATTTTTTCTTATATTTATAATTTTTTTGCATGCTGTCTCATGTTGTCTGCGTACATTGCATTCCTCCATATGACGCCTATGTAACTGTATCATTTTATCACACATTCTATTTTATCAGAAAACCTCAATCTCAAACTAATGGTAACTGATTGACGATAGCACAAACACCATTATATTGCACCACCGAGCAATGACAATCAATATTGAAAGCCAAGTTGCCAGTCTCTAAAAATATATAAAACATTGATATCATTATATTTGAGTTAATATACTAAAAATCCACTTTTTCCTCATCTATATACACAGCAATAAACCCACAAAAAATTAGATTATGAGATTATGATTCATATTCATATTGAACACAATTAGCAAATTTAAAAGCAAATCAGCCCTCATGAAACCTTAGACTCCACATAACTCAGAGAACCATCAAATACACACGACTCAGATAGAGCATATATTTTTATATAATTCTATATAAACACAATTAAATTGTAGATGAAAAAAGATCATTGAAGATCCAAAGAGCAAAGTAAAAAAATCTAGATACAAAATATACAAAAAAAATATATAGATACAAAAATCACAAAAGTTAATAAGTAAGCAAACTTATTATTCGAAATTCTGAATCTATTAAGAATTCAAAATCAACTATATATATATTTTTGTTGTTAAAATTATATTCGAATCATTAAGATATTATATACCATTGAATTCATACACGTGTAGGCGCAAAGCAGCCCAACACATGAATGAAGAATATTTAAATATATTTAAAATACCTCACACAAATATAGTTAAGCAAATATTCGAAATCATATTAAACCTAGAGTACGACATCACATTTCAAAATTTCAATGGCGAATAAAAATAATGAAGATCAGCGTTTTCAAGCGAAATTAAATTGTATAAGATAAAAATTACAAAATATCCAAATATCCCTATATATATATATATATATTAGGGATAGTGTGAATAACTAGGAATTGAATGAACGAAATAAAGATAAAATAAAAATATTTTTAACTGTGAATCTGTCCAAAAATATCGAAAAAAATAATTAAAAGATTTCGTGAAATTTAACTGAAACACTGTATCAAAGATGAGAATGGATGTAAAAATCCTTAACTGAAATAATAGAACGTAGGAATAATAATAAGGATTGTGGTACATAAAAATTC
Organism: Trichonephila clavata; assembly: GCA_019973975.1. NCBI lineage: Eukaryota > Metazoa > Arthropoda > Arachnida > Araneae > Nephilidae > Trichonephila > Trichonephila clavata. The sequence goes on along the minus strand of BMAO01009162.1, from coordinate 150,427 downwards.
ATTGCCGAAGGCATATTTCCATAATTACATAGGCAGTTTTACGATTTTAATTTCCAGACGATATTACTGAAGTCATTTATTTAATGTAGGAGTGTATACTGAGCATTTGAATAAAGTTTTAAACCAATGTTTGCTGTTTAAAATTAATGCAGAAAATTGATAAGCTAAAATTGTCTGAAGAGAATTTCATCGACTGAATTTTTGATATTCTAGGTAATGAAATTCGTTAATTCGAAATTATTTCATATAAATTTCTGAAAGAAGAAGGAGAACACAAGAAATTAGTCCGCAAAAATTATTGAATTTTGCTTCTCAAAAAGAAGGGAATTAATTATGTTTCATAAATCTTTCCTGTACTTGTATTTAAATCCATTTTTGTTTTGTGGACAACACAGTCGAAATATAAAATACAAGAATACACAAAAACGTTTGGTGTATTTAATTAAATATATTTATATTATTTTCTATAAGAATTGCATTCTTAAGTTAATTAAAAAAGGGCAAAAACTAGCACACAAGATCAGTTTTTTTTTTGCAACGGGTAAATAAGAAAAAGTTAAATTTTACACTACCCAATGCGTTTTAATTTATTATTTGACCGAAGATATACAGTTTCATCATTCAAAATGTCAATATTCATATAAGAAACCGTAATACAAACACCGACATAGTTACTGAAAATTATTTTCTTCTTTATTTAGTACGAGAATTTCCTTAAAAAACTGAAAATAATTTTTTTGGAAAAAAATCTTTATTTTTCACTACTTACACAAAAATATAGCTATTTATTTAACCAAAAAAAGGAATCTCAATGCTTCAGACACATATGCTATCCAAAACGCATTTTAAAAATTGCTTATTATACTCATCATTTCACCAAATTGTTTCAGAAATATTAACTAATTAATTCTAAAATCTATGATCATAGTGTTTACTTTTCATTTATTTCCAAACACAATTAACTATACTTGGTTTGAAATCATCCCATCTTGGATATTCCGCTTCATCAGTAAATTCAATGCACTTCGGTACAAATAAGGCTCATTGGCTGCCATTGTTGACTCGCTATCCAATCAGCCTGTGCAAGCGCATTACATAATAACCAGATAAGAGCATGTAGGGATGCACTGTTAACGTTTACTAATTAAATTTCGAGTGTATCTCGCCAAAATAAACGACATTTAACTATTATTCGGCCAAAAGAAAAGTCTATTTAGAGTTCTTCCCATTAGGATTTCCGAGTGAGCGCGAATAAAAAGAGCACCCCAAACAAACAGAAGCCAAGCAAAGTGTTTAGTCGGTATTATAAGGGTTTCCTAGGAAAAAGGGGGGCGTTTCTTTGTTTGGTAGGCAAGAAAATGCTTCATTAAGTTTCGTGGACCGAAATATTGCTCGTTTTGTTGATGTAGTTTTATGGGAAGACTAAATAACCAAGATGTAAGATAAGTACAAAGAGAATAGTGTGTGAAAATTAAAACTATATATATATAGTTAGTAATTTTCTCTTATGTATTCTCTAGTAACTAATGAATTGTTTTGCTGAAACGTTTGCGTGAATTACACTTTTAGGATTGTATTGAATTTTAGTCACTATTTACGACGACTACGTTTGGAACAGTTATTTTGAAACAGCGTTTAAATAGATGATTTTTATTACATTTAATTCCAGTTGAATTAGAATATATATATTGTTACGTAGATCGGGGTTCGAGGATTTTATGCAAAATCAGACGTAAACAACAAGACACTTCTTTAAGACTGATGAGTATTTATTGTCGGAAGTCAATCCTTTAAATACAAGATTCAACAGCAAAATTCGCAGAATAAATGACAGAAGGATTTAAAACCTTCAAGAGCACTCAGACACAATAAGCAGTGTCTCAAATTCACGTATGTAAATTACTATTCACAAGCACAGCCGAGCTTATCAAATTCAAGACAAGTCTTCTAATCGCTAATCAAAACAGTGCTCACTACTCGCTGGTTAAAATCAGACCGACTGTTGCGGCGGGTCTCTCTATTTATAGCAGAGGCCGAAAATTCTGGAAAGATGCGCTCGCGCCACAGATCGTGAAATTAGTGGATTTCTCTACTAATTTCTAGAAGAATCTAGAGGGTCCCGAACTCGCCAATGTCGCCAAATTTTTCGCCAAAAATGATGCCAACTTGGCTCTATCGCCAATATTTCGCCAAGTTCCCATTGAATCGCCATTATAACCTAAGGGACGGCTTGCTTGTGAATATTACAATTTTATCATGAAATAAATATAGCTTAGAGTAATATAAAGGCATTGCACATCCAAATACAAATTATTTACATTATTTTATACAAAATTCGTAACATTGCCCCCTCCTCAAAGACTGCACGTCCCGGGCAGTACAATCCCTGAGTAAGAGGCATCTATTTACAGACATAAGCTATTCACATAATAATAGAATATAAAATAACAAATACTCAACAGCAAAAAGCAAATAAACTCAAAATACAAACATAAATTACAACACCAAAATAAAACTAAGAAATTAGAAAAGAGTTAAATAAATCACATTATTTACAAAATAATTTGTGACCATGGTCTGAGCTTAGGTACCTTATTCTCCTTGGCCAAGGTAAGGGGCTAGCCTATTATAATGTATTACCTTCGGTTTTGTGTGTGGTGATTTCTGTATCCGAACCACAACGTCAATCAGTCATTTTAGGACTGTGTAAGGACCTTCCCAGTTGGTCTGCAGCTTCAGAGAGAGTCCTTTGCGACGTTTCGGATTCCATAACCACACTTTGTCGCCTTCGTGAAAGTCGTGTCCGGTTGCTCTTGCGTCGTATCGGGTCTTCATCTTCTCTGAAGCCATGCCGATTCTTTCCCTAGCCAAATGATGCATTTCTTCCATCCGTGCCTGGAGTTTCTCGACATACTCCTCAGGCGCCAAAGGAGCATCTGGTGGCCGTCTGAACAAGAGATCTGCAGGCAAACGAAGATCACGTCCGAAGAGCATCTGGGAGGGGGAATAGCCAGTGGTCTCGTGGACAGCACTCCGGTAGGCAAGCAGGAAAAGAGGCAGTTTCTGGTCCCAGTCCTGTTGATTACTGGATACCAGGAGAGAGAGGCTGTTCATGATGGTCCGATTGAACCTCTCTACCATGCCGTCAGACTGAGGATGTAAAGCTGTTGTCCGAGTTTTGTCAATGCCGAGTATCTCACACAGTCTCTTGCAAACTGCAGAATCGAAGTTCCTTTCCTGATCGGAGTGCAGTTGTAGAGGAACTCCGTATCTTGAGATCCAGTGTTGAACTAGAACCTCTGCAACAGTCTGTTCTCTTGGTCGGATATAGGATACGCTTCAGGCCACTTAGTGAAGTAGTCCATGACAACCAGGATGCTGTTGTTGCCGTCTGATGATCTTGGAGGTGGGCCTAAGATGTCGAAAGCTATTCGTTCGAAAGGCGCTCCCACATTATACAGCTGGAGTCGTCCTCTGCTGCGTTTTCTTGGACCTTTACGTGCAGCACAGGGATCACATGTGCGACACCACTTCTCAACGTCACTCCGCACATTGTTCCAGTAGAAGCGCTCTCGGACTTTTTGAAAGGTCTTCATAACACCAAAATGACCACCAGTTGGACTGCCATGGAGTTCGCTTAGGACTGTCGATATTCTTGTCTTCGGGAGTATTAATTGCCACCTGAATGCTTTTCCATCGTCAGACTCCCCTTTTCGATATAAAACTCCATTTCTCAGGTGCAGAGAGTCCCAAAGAGCCCAGTAACGCTGCGTTGTAGGATGGAAAGAAGCGATGTCTTTCCAGCTGGGCTTTTCATCAGATGATTCTTTGAATTCTATTACTGGTTTAATTTCAGGATCAGCCAGTTCATCTTTTCGGACGCTCTCGTCACACCACGGGTCCAATTCCGATGTTGATGGTGTTATACTTGGCGGACTACTGGATCTATTGCGCCAAATTTCTTTTCGATTCTCGAGCAGTGTTTACTGTTCTCCTGTCTTCTTGAAGGGACACCTCCATTTCCCTCTGCTGATCCTTTTCGGTTTCCACACACTCTCTTAGACTCGATTACACTTGTACGGTGAGAATCTTCTTGATTTACTCGAGGGCAGTTACTTCTCAGATGCCCTGCTCCACCGCACCCCCAGCACTTTGTGTAGCAATCTTCCTTATTTGTTTGGGGGCAGTTACTTCCGAGATGCCCCGGTTCACCACACTCCCAGCACGTGATGATACGTCTTTTTTGTTTTGGACGTTGAGCCATTAAAGCTTGAATTTCATCTCTTAATTTCTCAATCTCCTTTTATCCACGGAGATTCACAGGGCGCATCTGCAGGCACTCTTGCTCCTCGGATGGAATGGTTGTCCCTGAGACTGGCTTGAGTGTCAGCTTCAAATTTCAGGGCATATAACAGGGCAGATTTTAGATCTTGAACATCTACTATTCTTACAGCCCTCTGCATTTCTTCATTTTTCAGTCCGTCCACGAAATACTCGAGGGAAATCATTTCTTGGACATTTGCTGAGAAATCTGAGAAATCTAAGTTGGCGAGCCTTTTTATTTCGAAGGCATACGCTTGCAAACTTTCACCGGTTTTCTTAATTCTTGTTTTCAACTGCAGGCGAGCGTAGTCTTTGGGATATTTCTGTCCGAACCGAAGATCCAGAGCATTATAGAGCGAGTTCAAATTTAACAGCTCTGTGTCGGGAAGAGTCAGCAGTACTTCAGCGGCTTCTCCTCTAAGGGATGCCGCTAACTGATATGCTTTGACCCGTTCTGTCCATCCATTGGCTTCAGATATTATAGAAAATTTAATCTTGTATACCTCCCAGTTTGTCTTTCCGTCATAGGTGGACAGTTTCACTGATACTGGTGAGGCAGGCACAAACTTTTCCCCTTTCGTCATATTCTCGCAAGCTAGAAACTTCTTTTCAAGATCTTCTATTTTTTGTGACATGAGGCTAAAATTCCCAGCCACTTCTTCATATTTTTCTTCAACTTGCTCTTTAACTCTTTCTATTTCTTCCTCTACTTCCTCTACTTTCTTTTCTATCTTCTCTTCAACTACTGCGATCTTTCCTTCCATTTGTACAGCTATTCTCTCTTCCACACTATCGATTTTCTTTTCTAAAGTATCTCTCAGCTCTTCTTGACCTTTCTTGGTCTCCTCTTGAATCTTCTGCACATTTTCCAGACCTTTTTGCATTTCTTGTTGGCCTTTCTCCATTTTATTCTTTAACTCATTCTTTGTCTCTTCTTGGCTTCTTTCAACATTTCCAATGCTGCTTTTGAAGGCATTGATGCCTTCCATCAGAGCCTTCAGTTGCTCATCCATCGCTCTTGTTATTGGCATAAGATCCCGCTTCTGACACTAAATTGTTACGTAGATCGGGGTTCGAGGATTTTATGCAAAATCAGACGTAAACAACAAGACAGATCTTTAAGAGCCATGAGTATTTATTGTCGGAAGTCAATCCTTTAAATACAAGATTCAACAGCAAAATTCGCAGAATAAATGACAGAAGGATTTAAAACCTTCAACAGCCCTCAGACACAATAAGCAGTGTCACAAATTCACGTATGTAAATGACTATTCACAAGCACAGCCGAGCTTATCAAATTCAAGGCAAGTCTTCTAATCGCTAATCAAAATAGTGCTCACTACTCGCTGGTTAAAATCAGAATGACTGTTGCGGCGGGTCTCTCTATTTATAGCAGAGGCCGAAAATTCTGGAAAGATGCGCTCGCGCCACAGATCGCGAAATTAGTGGATTTCTCTACTAATTTCTAGAAGAATCCAGAGGGTCCCGAACTCGCCAATGTCGCCAAATTTTTCGCCAAAAATGATGCCAACTTGGCTCTATCGCCAATATTTCGCCAAGTTCCCATTGAATCGCCATTATAACGTAAGGGACGGCGTTGCTTGTGAATATTACAATTTTATCATGAAATAAATATAGCTTAGAGTAATATAAAGGCATAGCACATCGAAATACAAATTATTTACATTATTTTATACAAAACTCGTAACAATATCAAAAATTGTTCCTTGAATATTATTACTAGAAATAAATATTTAAGGATAATTTTTTGGCAAAAATGAAGAAAGAATGACTTATTTTCAAAACTTTGTTCTTTTTTGAAAAATGCTTTTACAAAAATATTTTGCTTATATGTAACTAAGACTTCTGCACAGAAGCTGTACTGGAATTTTCAAAATATAAATTAGAAATATATATTTGCATTTTACACTGCTGGACACCGTAAATGCAACACCAAGAAAGACAAGAGATAGCACAACAAAATTTATTTTGTAGATAACCTGTTAACCAAGTATCAAATGATTAAATTTATAGACTTCTGTGAAATGTGGTTCCTGCCAAAATCAGTTGCCAGAGTAGCCGCCAGTGTTGGAGCTCAACGCTGCAGCACGCCTCGGCATTGATTCAAAGAGAATTTGCATGTGTTCTTGGGGAACAGCAGACCAAACAGCTTCCACACGTTGCCAAAGTTGATCTGGTGTGGCAGCTGGGGGTGTAATCTGGGTCAATCGTTGAGCAACCGTGGACCACATGTTTTCTGTCGGTGAAAGATCCGGAGAGCAAGCCGGCCAGGGAAGCAATTCAATCTGGTGATTGACGAAGAACTTTTGGACAATGCGTGTCACGTGTGGTCGCGCATTATCCTGTTGAAATATGGCTGTGGCGATAAAGAAGAAAGGATAACTGGCTCCAAAGAAAGGATAAGAAAGGTAAGAAGGGAAGAAATGTAAGAAAGGTAAGAAAGGACAACTGGCTCCAACACCTCGGAGATGTAGCACTGGTTGTTTAAAGTACCGGCAATGCGTACTAGAGGAGTGCGAGTGATATCCAATACCTCCCCATACCATAATACCCGGTGCAGGACCAGTGTGGCGGTGCATAACGCAGCTGTTCAGCTTCCTCTCTCCACGGTGTCTCCAGACTTGAATCCGACCATCGTGGGGTTGCAGACAGATGCGTGACTCGTCAGTAAAGACAACTTCATTCCATTCTGCCGTCCACATCCTTCTTTCATCGCACCATTGGCGGCGGAGACGTCTGTGGTTCTGCGTCAAGGGTAGACCAAGCAATGGACGTCTTGCGGACAGACCACTCTGCTGTAAACGGCGAAGAATGGTACGCGCAGACACTGAATGATGCGTTGCAGACTCGATGTGACGTGCTATGGTTCGTGATGTGACTGAGCGATCCGTCACTGTCATGCGCAAAATTTGCCTATCCTCACGTAAAGTGGTGCACTGAGGTAGATGCGATCGACCACGTCTGTCCGTCATACCCTCCTGCATCCAACGATCACATATCCGCATTACAGTTGTTTGGTTTCATCCAACATGACTACCGATTTCTCTGAAAGATAATCCACAATGTCGGTAGGCCACTATCCTTCCTCTGTCGAACTCGGATACTTGATCAAAAGCTGATCGCTGTTTTCTACGATACATAACTGATCGTTTTTTGAAAAAACCACTAGAAAAACACAATTGCCGAACTTGAAATCGTCGAAATCTCCAAGCCTTAAATAGCGTTTTGAGGTGGCGCCAGTGGCATGCGTGATGTGTGTCTGCGCTGAAATTCTAATCATTTGCATATCTGGCCTCCGGTAATGCATGTTGTAAATTTCTTGTTATTTGCGTGCTTCCTTCAGGGTGTTACATTTACGGTGGCCAGCAGTGTATTATACCAGAGTAGAGAATTTTTTTTAAAAAAAGCCTTTATTATTTCAACGACTTGTAGCTTTGACAATGAGAGAATTTTTCAAATATCCCATTGCATGCTCTGAATAATAAGCTTACCAGTATATACGCAGATTATTTTTATTATTGGAGTTTTTTTCACAAAAGGAGAATGTTTTGAAAATATGTCATTCTTCTTTTATTTTTACCGAAATATTGCCTTTAAATAATCGTGTCTTGTAATAATATTCTGAAAACAATTTTATAGGTATATTCTAATTCAGTGTCACTAAATATAAGAAAAATAACTATTCAATTATACGCTTTTTTTAAATCACATTGCCCGTTACCTTAATTTATAGCGTAACACTTGTTCTTGAAACTAAACTGTCGGCGGCCCAGACACACTGGACCTACACCTGGAGTCATAATCTGGGTAGAAATTTCCTATGAAAGCAGGAGCACTCTCGTTGGTTATCCCAAACACATTGAATATAAATTTGTACATCAGTCTGGTAATTCAACCTATAGTACTACCATTTATGAACAGCATTCAAGGGAGAGTTTTCTAACAGGATAATGTTTGCTTTCACACCTCTGCTGTAACGCAACGTGCTCTATAGAACGTTGAAATGTTCTTTGGCCTGCGAGTTTACCAGATCTGTCTCCAATTGAGCACGTATGAGATACCATTAGACGACAACTCATCCACAGCCATCAGTTACCATCGCATTGACACAACAAGCATGGAACTCTATACCACAAAATGACATTCAGCACCTGTAGGGTGAATGAGGGAGGGAGTTAATATTAACGTCGCACTGTTCAGATACACGAGGGCTTTTGGCGATGGACCTTGTCATTCTGAACCATGGTCAAGAGACGAGGATGACACCTGAGCTGGCACCCCCTCTCCTAACTACCACACCACACCAATCAGCACTTGTAAGACACAATACTTCCATTCAAAACTCTGGAGGTTACACCGGTTATTAATGTAACAGCATTTCTTGCAGCATGAAATGCATTTTCTTGAGCTTAAATTAGCCTGTGATCTTGAAAATTTAATCAATTTAAATACATTAACAAGACAATTGCATTGTCCACAAATTTTATTACTCTTTAACAATTTTTTCTTGGTGTTTTGGGATTTTTTTACCAGACAGTGTATTTAAAAGAATACTGAACTGAACTGAACTCAGTAGCGCAATAGCCCATAAGGGCCAAGGCATGCTGTGCATATCTCAGCTTTCGTGAACTTAGGCGCTGGGGTGCATATGCAGATGTTTCGGTAAAGTGGTCAGTCTGACGTGAAACCCCTAGTGCTCAGTCCCCAAGCAAGCTTGGTACTCATTTATCGACCCACTGAATGAATGAAAGGCTAAAAGAATACTATTCACTCTATTAAATTCTTTTTAGTTAATAAATACTGAGAGAGAGAGAGAAAAAGTGAATCTGTTCTTTGTTTGTACTGGCCCTTATTATCTATCTTAAATATGAACGATTATTAGCGGGATATCACAAAAAAATTCGAACAATATTCAGAATATTCTTTAACAAGTCTTCAGGGAAAAAAGAATTTATTTCAGTCACCGAAACCAAAGAGTAGAAATGCACTTGTGAATCAAAAAAGAAAAAAAAAATAATTCCAACCACCTAGAGGAACCTTGTCGATTCTTGAGACAATTCCCTACACTTTTTTCTCTTGGCTTTCAGCATTCAGTTGTACGATGCTTGGGGGCTTGAGCCGCGTTGAACAAAACTGCTGACACAATTTCCTGAGTTCAAAATCTGGAAGGGGCAGAATCTTTTCAATCGACACTTCATGAAGAAAGGTGCTTGTGAAATACCTCTTGCTTTCAAAAGCAGCCGATATCCTGGAAGGCGTTTTTCAAATGCCTTGTTTCTTTTGTAGCAGTTTTTTTTTTTTTTTTGAAACAAAGAAATATTTTTACCTTTTTTTTAAGTACAATTTAACACATTACAGACCTCATACAATAGCTCCTAACAAACGAAATTTTAATATTTGTTTTCAAATAACTTTTGGAATATTCAGAGGATGCTATGAATAGAGACACGTATTTTTTGTTTAAATTTTACAAAAAGTCTTATAATGTTCTACTTTGCAATTGCTTCAAATGCTCATGTATGTATGCACTGAGGGATTAGTATGAAAGCAGGCGGTAATGGTTAAGCTTGCAACAAACCCATTTTATTGGAAGGAATAAGTACACACCCTTTGGGGAGGCGATATGAGTTTAAGTGTTTGTCAAAGTCGCATTATAAAGCAACACGAGGGCTCATCGCAACGAGCCTCGTAATTTTGAACTTTGGTCAAGTGAAGAGATTGACATCTGAGCTGACATCCCACTCTCCAAACTACCATACTACACCAACGGGAATATTTTGAGTCGCGACAGTTTTGTAGCGGTGGTATTTATATAAGCCAATAACAACCCCCAGGACTTAAGTAATCATTTTAGTCCAGTGGTATGTTACATACTTACGGAACCAAAGGTCACAGGTTCGGTCCTCCGGATAAGCGCGCCACTTCATTAGTAATCTTGACGCTGAACTAAGAAAAATGCAACCTTCGCGCAGATGTCGTGGTGCTATCTACCGGCCACAAGAGCAACAAAAGCCGTCAGACACACTTGACACAGCAAACAAAGCTGTCAGACACACTTGACGCAGCAAACAAAGCCGTCAGACACACTTGACGCAGCAAACAAAGCTGTCAGATACACTTGACGCAGCAAACAAAGCAGTCAGACACACTTGACGTAGCAAACAAAGCAGTCAGACACACTTGACGTAGCAAACAAAGCAGTCAGACACACTTGACGTAGCAAACAAAGCAGTCAGACACACTTGACGTAGCAAACAAAGCAGTCAGACACACTTGACGTAGCAAATAAAGCAGTCAGACACACTTGACGTAGCAAACAAAGCCAGTGAACACACTTAACGCAACAGCAACAACTTACATGCTTACCATAGCGACTATGCAATTCGTTCGCCTATCCACCGACCCTCTGGTAGGGGAGTGTGTAGCGGTGGAATCTATATAAGCCAATAACAGCCTCCAGACTGAAGTGATCATTTTGGTCCAGTGGTATGTTACGTGCTTACGAATCGGAAGGTAACGAGTTCTATCCACCTCAGTTTTAACAGGCTCTGCTGCCTTTTTACACGACATGTCTTCAGTGCAAGTAGCACTTGAAATCATGACAATCTGACCACGAGTCAGAGTTCATAACAGCTAGACCAAATAGCCACTAGAAGATATCAGTAAATAACTTTTTTAGAATAGTCGTAGCCATTATTTATAAAGGAATGGGTGGTTGTATAAAATATTTGGTGTCATAAAATGAAAAGACCGAAAGAATGTTTGCTGATGATAAAACATTAATTCGAAAATCGATTAATGTTACGTTAATTGAGTTATATCGTTACCATAATAAAGAGTACACTTTGTTACATTCCAAATATTTTATTTAACTACGTGGCATCGATATATTTCTAAGTCAGAAATTCCCCCTTCCCTAGTCACTAATTATTCAATTTTGCAAAAAAAAATTTATTCATATTGTAAATATTTTTCACGGCTATCAGAAAAGTACTCAACGTTACATTATTCAAAAACATGCAAGTATAAATTCAAAAGAAAATATTAGCCCAAAAAGCTGAAATTTTAAAATAGTTAATATTAAAAACAAACGTAAATGTCTATTTCTCAATATTGCCACAAAATTCTTGATTGTCCGATCATATTTTAAGTCATTTTCGAGTTCCTGGTTACGCATTCATCATTGGATTAATAAAAAAATTCATAGTTTTTTGTATGCTATTAATTTAGTCCATACTAATAATAATAAAAAAATTCCTTAATTTACAAAACTAAATCCATTATTGGTGAAAGAAGGCATTTCAAAAGAGTTCATATGTGCAAATGTTGATTAAAAAAATAGGTGTCTAATAAAATGTTTTCAAATATTGAATTTCGAGCACATCTAACCAAAATAAATGGCATTTACTTAGCGACTATTATAAAAAAAGTTAATTTTAGAACTCCTAATGGGGTTTCTTAGTATATAAAAAAAGTCTCCAAACAGAAGCCAAATAAAGTGTTTTGGGAAACAAGTTGTATTACTATGAATAGAAAGTGCGTAAGTAATTTTCGTTTTATTTGGCTTTTGTTTTTGTCAATAGTGTTAATGGGCTTGGGTAGTAATATCAATTCACAAGAAGATAAGTGATATTAAACCTTAGAGAATTCAATAATTAATGTTCTTCGATAACTTGAATAGTTTAAAAATGTTCTCTTCGCTTGTTCGAAAAAATATGCTTTTTTATGCGTGAATTGTAATAAACTTAGCTTTGAGGTGCATTTGTATGTAAATAAGTACGATATAATATACAAAAAAACTAATTATGCTAAATAAAGAAGAACTAATTAAATAAAATACAAAAAAATAAATAAATTACTAAAACTGAAATTTTACGATATAAAAAGTTTTGACGTAATTAAAGCTAAATTCAAATAATGTATTTTCGATAACAGGTTTATTTAAAACATGGATTTCCTTTGAATATGTTTTAATACAAAGATTGTACGTTGGATCATATTTTAGAGCATATATTTATTTGTCACCAATCTGGCGCATTATTGTTGGCATATTGAAAAAAAGTTCAATACAGAAAAACTTTTTGTTAGCGTAATTTAGCACTATTTTTTATCGCCAAAAGTGTGAATTAAATTAGGTTTTTATCAGATTGTACAAAGAAGAAAATACAAAACATTTACTTTTTCTGGTATTTACGTATTATACCACCGACCAACTTCGTGAAATCAAAGGACGTCGCCAAATATTACAAAAGCAGGCAGTCATTTACTGCAGACGGAATAATGTTCATGTTATAAAAGAGGGAGTGAGGATTGAAAGGGATATTGAAAAGCAGCGTTCATATCAAATTATATAGATTTCTTGGCGATATATATATACATTGAAGAGCCAAAACATTATGACCATCCCTATATTTTGCAACGAACTCGCCTGGATGACGTGGAAGTGGTACTTAACTGCTCCTGGAAAGTCTGAAGAATCATTCTTTCTCTTACTTCTGTGTGTGATGGGAAAGGCTGCGGATCTAAGAGGTATTATGCTTTGGGGGACGTTCTCTTGGGCGTCTCTGGGAACCGTGGTTGTGGTAGAGCAGACCATGAATGCTACAGGGTATCTGAACATCATTGCGGACCAGTTGCACCCTTACATGGCTTCTGTTTTTCCAGCTGGAAATGGAATGTTGCAACAGGACAACGCCCCATGTCACAAGGCTAAAATTGTGTTGGAGTGGTTCCAGGAACATGATGCTGAATTCCAGTTAATTTCCTGGCCACCTAACTCACCAGATCTCATTCCGATAGAACACATTTGGGATGTCATGGGATGGCAGCTCAGAGTTCAAAGACCACCAATTCGCAATATCTCGGATTTGCGTGACCGTTGCTTAAACATCTGGTACAATCTGTCTCCGGCCATCTACTAAGGACATGTGCCGTCCATGCCAAGGCGGTTTGAAGCTGTGTTGCGCACCAAAGGTGGGTCAATTCGTTATTGACAGGTGGTCATAATGTTTTGACTGTTGAGTGTATATATATACACATTATGTGTGATACTTTATTAAAAATATACATTTATTACCATACAAACTTGTGCACCGAGAAGTAAGATTGAGATTGCTACTAATCTTGGCGTGGAGGTACATGTCAGGCAGACATGTAAAATGTTTAGGAATGCCAAGTGATTATGCGTTGCGAAATGCCCCCAGAAGGCGTTGAACTTCGTTCTCTTTGTATAAAACTGGCAAGATCAGAGGTCGCTTACTTGTATTTAATATGCTGTAGAGTGACGTTTTTCAACTAGAGATGTTGTTACAATGCCATCGGAGACAATAGGAGCAGCTGTCAAAAATTCGAGAAGGGAAAATTCACAAGCTAATCAGTTTGGCGACCAAGCTCAAGACGCCCTTGACAGACCAATGGTCGAGAAAACCGTCACATGATATGGCACGCACGCAAGGCACCAACGGCCTCATTGTCCACCAACCATACACTGGGAGCACCTAAGATATTGGCTTCTGTGTCAGTCCGTACCATTGCAAGGCACATACCTGAAGGACTATTTCTATCGTGGCGCCTATTATGTATACTGTCATTGACACCCACTCACTGTGGCCTCAGTTTGGAATTGTGTCGCTCTCGAAGAGATTAAACTGAAACCGAGTGGACTGAGGTCGTATTAAACGACAAATTCAGATTCAATTTGGGCTGTGATGACAATCGTGAACGTGTGTGGAGACCTCGTGATGAACCCCTCAATCCTACCTTCTCTGTACAGTGACATATCACTTCAACAACAGGTGCGATAGAAAAGGGCGGCATCGCCTACTACTCTGTCATTTCTAATATTGATCCATTGCATCGTGACACTCCAGAGGCAAGTTCGTGGCAATCTTCAACCATACGTACTGCTCCTCTTAGCAGGGCTCCCAGGAGCCATTTTTCAACAGAACAATGCTCGCACTCGCACAGCAAGAATTTCTGGGGACTACTTATGTCCTGTTTCCTTCCATTCCTGGTCTGCTCGATCCCCAGATTTATCTCCAATCGAGTGTATTTGAGATCAACTAGGATGGCAACCTATGAGTTTATTTGAATCAGAGGCGTGTTTATGGTAACTGTGAAACGAGATTTCTCAGGACATCATAGTGAACTTGTACGCCTGAATACCTGACCGTATCATATCATGCATTCATGCTAGAATTAGCCCAACAGGGTTCTAAAACCCTCATTCACTTGCAATTTTTTTCTACTATAAATGATTATTTTGCTTCGATTTTGTAATTACTTACATAAATGTTGAACTCTCGTACGTAAAATTTTGTTTTATTCTGACAACTCTTTCGAGGTGAGTAAATTTTTATAGCAATTGTATAATATGAATTTATTTCTTTAGATTATATATGTAATATTATAGGACATTTTATTTAAATCGGAATAGTTTTTCCCGCCATTCTTCACCAGTAATTAAATCGAGATATCCTCAAGTAATAAAGCTTTAATTATTCTTTTTTCCTGATATAACTATTTTTTTCCTTATTGTTTCTAATCTTTATTATCTAAGAGCCCCAAGATGGAACGAAAAAAATTATTAGAACAATACAAGCCACTTAACTTCAACAGAAAAAAACAATTCTTCCAATCTCCCAGACAAAAACAATAAATCTTTTTCGAATGTAAGAACCGAAAAAATTTTCCAGTACTCTTGTGGTTAGATAGATGCCGAGATCTTATTCTCAATAGAATTCTAAGACTGGGAAGCTCCTCATCCCGCATTCGAATTCCCCCTTGACCATATACTTGTAAGACGCTCAAAGGCTCGCAAAAACAAAATGTATTCAGAGCAGACGATTTCACCGTTAAAAATCTTGAAGATGCACCATTGAAGCAGGTGCTTTCTGAAATATCGTTTGCTATCAAAAGGCAGCTGCAAGTAATCGTGGTTTTTATTCTCTTTTTTTTATTCCAAGCACAAAATGATGTTTTTTTTTTATCTTCAAAACAATCCTTAAAATTTTTTTAAAAAATTATTTAGAGGTTGATTATTATGCCGAATAATGATAATAAATTCTTTAATGAGCATTTACGAAGACGTATTTGATTAATAAAAGTTTAGAAGACAATAATTTTTTTTAAAATTTATTATTGAAAACACATATATAAATCTCGTGCACCACAAAGTATCGCATGGGAGCACACAGAAGCAAGCATCAAGCACATATCACAAATAATTTAAAGTCATGAAAGATTGAAATACAAACATTTATACCTTCTCCGGGATTTGAACCCAACCCCTGCGGCACCGGAGTCAGTATCACTAACCACTATACCAGATGGGCAGCCGATAATAATATTTGTGAGTAAAAACATATTTTCTTATAGGAAAATGCCCAATAGAGAAAGATAGTTTTATCAACTTCGCTCTGTGCAAAGCAACACATTTGGCGACAGACTGCGCAATTTCGAGCCTCGGTCAAGTGATGAAGATGTGACACCTGGGCTTGCACCAGTTCTCCAAAATACCTCAGCCCACCAACGAAGCGACATAGAGCCTCGGTAGATTTAATGTTCTTCGGCCCTCCACAAGGCGTGTCTTCTGTTGTAACAGGACTAGAATCCGGGACACTCCGGCCACGAGTTTGTGACCATAACCACTAAGCTGCCACAGTCACGCGAAATACTCAAATGTTCATTCAAATTCTCAGCGGTATAACGCTTATATCATTATTATATATCCCAATATCTGATTGTCGACTTTCAGAGCAACATATTGTTTCTGTAAAATCGAATGTTAACTTAATATTCGATTTTTTAATAATTGTTACTGATGTCACCTGTCTAGCGGTATCAGATCGAGGCCCACGAAATTCATCGTGCAAAGGGCTAGATGTAAGCCTTAGTCGTAGTTTTGAGCAGAATACAGGTAATTTGGCTCGTTTCCACCCCAATTTTAAGAGAAAACACCCTGGGGACCACCAGGGGCCTTCCATCAACCTCACGAGTGAACTCGCGGTTCGGCGCCTATTTAGAGTACCGTGAAGGGGCACCATTCTTTTACAAACGTGCATGCCTTCTCCGGTATTCGAACCCAGGTCCTACGGCATAGCAGTCAGCGTCCCTAACCACTATACCGGATACGTTACGATTTTTCAATTAATATGTAGATTCAAATATTCATTTAGTTTTAGTATTTCAAAAAGGATATAAAATATAAATTGATTAAGTGTTTATTAATGTCGCATTTCGATCCTAAACAAGGGCTGTCGGCAGCGTACCTCATAGTGTTGAGCCAAGGTCAAATGACGAGAATGAAGCCTGAAATAGCACTCCAATCTCTGCTATATACGCCCACATAGGGATTTATAGATTGAACGGATTCTTTTCCTCTATACCATACCTCATACCTTTTCCTCTATACCTGTGGCACGCCGTTCAATTCTCAGTGGCACCCAGCACTACTCTATAAATTTATCAATTTTTGAGTGGTTGGAAGGTGATAAATTTGTAAAATCTTCAGAGTTATGGGCAGTTAAGGAATTACGAAAAAATCTAAAAGATAATTCTAAAGATAAATGTACAGTTATGTTGCAAATTATTGCATGTCATTGCTGGAGAGATTCATTTTTTTTAAAAAGAGAAAATTGCATGGACTCTGTTTTCCACTTGTTTGGGTCTATAAATCTAAGTAAAAAATCTTTCCTCATATGACAAATACTTCGCAAAGAAACTACTTAACAACTGAATACTCAGAATTGCGTCAAATCGAAAGTCACACATCATACTCCTCATGTTGATATTTTCTTTACTTTTTGTTGACGAAATAGTAATATTTTATACTGTTTATTTTTATGATAAGAAATATCTTTAAGGGATTCAAAACTAATATATAATAAAACTGTAAATCTATATTATTGACCACTATTCTCTAACTTTGCTTGCATTATCGTGGGAATTGAGTTGTTTAAGAAATGTCCTAATGTGAGGCAAGTTGAATCATATTGGTAAATTTGTGACAGATCTATACGGTTTCCACTAACCCCCTCAATATTTCTTAAAAGTTTTATTTATTTCAACCAATCTCCACCGGGAGCCAGAGCGTGATTTATGCAAATGAGATATATTATATAAGTTCGGGTTTTCGCGAGTTAAAATGAGGTAGTAAGGTGAAGAGTTAGAAGAGTGAAGTCAAATGAAATGAAGCATCGGTAGATCAACACGCAGTTGTTGACAGTATTAGTTAGCAGTTACGTGACAAGCTACGCCGGAGAGCAGTAGATTGAAATTGGAAAACATTCCGTATTACCGAGGGTACTCCATTATCCGATCCAGCCAGTAAGGAATTCATCACCACGACGGAACAGCCGATGTTGAAAAGATAATGTTAGTGATTTAGAATCTTGTGAATACATGTACGCGTTTTAGCTGTAATTGTACGTGTTTGATCTTTCGTGGATTCAGTCGCGATTCCATATTTCCGCTAGTAGTAACTCCTCATACACCACTGTGTTTTATTTCTCTTAAATTTGAATTGAGATTTATATCCTTCTGTGATTAATAAGCATCAATAAATATAGTGATTTGCAACTATGTCTCTTGATTTTTCAAATCCGCCTACACGTCCAGAAATATTTAATGGTAGACGGGGAGATGATAATCTGAGGGGAGGATGTAACTCACGACAAATTGGTTTTAGATCACCACAGCTAAAAGTTTACCGAACCCAAATGTATACATTGCAGGGTGAAGAACCCCCAAATATGGATCTGCAACGCTTCTTAGTCATCTCATCGTAAAGTGATAGCCAAAACGTTCTTTTCAAGAGACATGCAACCACATTATGATACCTTGGAATATTACTCATAATTTCACTTAATGTTATAAAACAACTAAGCACTTAAGAGAAATATTTCTACAACTGTTCCTTTTCTCTGACAGCCCGATATTCATAAATTCAAGACTCTTCACTGCACTAAATGCTTAATTTACAAATAGGATTTATCATGAGAAGACATTAAAAAAATTGTACCAATGATCAAGAAACCTACTTTCAAAAAAAAAGAACGTTTCTTTTCCTCTATGACAAACAGAGAAGTCTCTTGCTTTTTAGCTATCTCCTGCCCACACAAACCTCTTAAATTTAATTCGTACATTTTTATAAATATTAGCTGTAGCTGTGTAAATAAATGTTTTAATTAAATTCCCTATGTAGGAAAGAAAGATTAATTGAAGCGGAAACTAATAACATAGGAATAAAACTGTACAAACTGTGAATTTCTGGATCTTATAGATGATCTAGACTTGGACAAGGTGTGTACAGAACTAATTTTTTGTATTTAAATATTACAAGATTCTAAGGAGTGTAAAATAACGATAATCCCAGCTTGATGTAAATAGTATGTTTAAAAACTTAAAATCAGCATATTCTTCAATTTTCTATTAACGAAATAATTTTGAAACTATAAGTTGCCCGATTTTAAATAATTTTAAGCTTATCTGCTTAATAGATACAACACAATTGGACGATAATTTACTTTAAGGAACAGTATAAAATTCAAATCTCTCCTGCCACCAAGATCGCCCGATTGTTCTTAAGTTAGGTAAAACAATTCATTTAAATTATTTTCATATTTGAGTAAATGATTTCAGGAACCGAACATTTGATTGCCACCAAGAAATAAAACCAATACAGAACATAATCAAGTTATAATTTCAGAATTAAATAATAAGTTAACATAAAAGTAAGTATTAAGATATATGTTGTTTATATCAGTGGTTTCCAAACAATTTTCATTGCGTACCTTTAAAACATAAATAATTATAATACTGATATCTTACTTAATATATGTATATATAAAATCAGTAACTTTCTCTTTTTCCCCGTACTTCTTAATATCCCACTACGTATCTTCAAGAAATGCGTATCCTACTTCGCAAATTACTGGTTTTTAGGATATAGAGAAATAAAAATATTATAGTGACACTCGCGCGCGCGGTTATATTTTTTCTGTGTGTAATGTGTAACGTAAAAATACTCTCAAAAAGTTCAGCGTAAAAGTAAATGAACAAAGTATTTTAAGGCTAAATAAAGTACACAAGTTCTTCCTATGTAAAGTTGTGTGTGGCAGATAATATTTTTCGTAAAACTTTAAAGTACTTTGCCAAAAACTTATCGTAATATTCAGAAAAATAAATGTGTTGAAATTTAAATTTGCAAAACTTTAACATGGTTTCCAGAGATGAAAAAATATATATATATTACATTGACAAAGTAATAAAACTTCTTTGAAATGTTAAGAAAAATTATCCTATTTTCCCCCATTTTTTCCTTCCGTTTTAAATTTACTTTCTGCTTTTGACGAACCATTTTTTAAAACTACCCGTATTTGTAACTACTCAAAAGTAATTTTTGAATCCGTTACTGAGAATTCAAAATTTTACGACGAGTCTAGCAACCTGTGTTTTAGAGGAACAACATAAACTTTTATGTTTTTTTTTACAGTTTAAAATATGTTTGTAATTTTTTTCTACGTTGTTTAAAATAACTTGTGTAAATCTTATTCTCTTTATGGTGAAACACACGTACTGGAAAATAGAAGATACACTTCAAAAATATGTTTATGAAAAAATGGAATAAATTAACAAAACTTCCAAAATATGAAGTAATAAAGAACACACAGTATGTTATTTTATTTATTTATTATTTTTTTTTACTTTGGAAGTTTTCACAAATACCTTAAGCGAAATTTTTCAGAAAAAAAAAATGTTAACACAAAACTGTTTTACGATTTGCCACTTAATTTGGACATGGTTTTTTAAACTTTTGAGAAGAAACTGATCGTAATTAACAGTGAATTAAGTATTTAAAACACATTTTACCTACTTTTAAACAAGTGTGAAAAGTTAACTCTTATTTTGCATTCAACATTCTTTACCTTACAGTAAGGTTAGGTACTTTTAATTTAATATCCACAGTTTTCATTGTATTGTATCGGAAAAGGATTTTAAGGCTTTAGCATCTATTCAAAAATAACCAGTATTAAAATTCTATAGAATAAAAATGTTTGCATTCATATTAAATGAAAATAAATTTAATTAAGAATAATATGAAGGTTTTTAAATAATATTTACATGTCTGATTACACACAAAAACCTGTTTAACTTTTAAAAAAATGGAGAATTTAAAAATGTGTTACAATATAATTTTCAGCATTAATCAGCTAAATAATAAATTGGTTAAATTAAGAAACTTTTCTATAAGTCTTTATAATCAAATGTTTTTTATTTTGCTAACTAAATACAGCTTTGTGTATAATATATATATATATAATATAATATATATATATATATATATATACTGTTATTATAAAACATCTGAAAAAACT
Source organism: Trichonephila clavata (assembly GCA_019973975.1). Taxonomy (NCBI): domain Eukaryota; kingdom Metazoa; phylum Arthropoda; class Arachnida; order Araneae; family Nephilidae; genus Trichonephila; species Trichonephila clavata. The sequence goes on along the minus strand of BMAO01009162.1, from coordinate 129,707 downwards.
TTTAACATTAGGTTTAACTTTTAGAAGTAAAAATTGTAAATGTATTTATAATGGCGTATTTTGGAGTTTTTACATTACAGATCTTTTTATGCTGTGTTTGCTATGACATTTGGAAAGTTCATTTAATGTTGTAGACATGAACTGTTTCGATTAGAATATTTTGCAAAAATTATGAAATATTTCAGATCAGTTAATCAACAGATTAATAAATTGAAATTTTAAAAAAATTATAAATTATGTTTTATTAATGAATTGATAGTACATAAAAATTAAAATAAGGTCTGTATAATGTATAAACTATTCTTTAATATTTTGTGAAGTACAAAACTATTTTATTTGAAGTAAACAATTATTCAGAAATTAATATTATTAGACATACATAACCATTTCAGGAAGAATACAAATTTTTATTTGAAGAGTTAAATTAATATTCGAAGTTTCTTTAAATACGATTTAGTTCTTAATAAAATAATTTTTCTCTCTGCGATTTGACAACTGATCGAATCTATACGTAAATATACAAATGTGTATAAATTCATGACACAGGAAATTAGGTTTTTTTTAACCTAGATTTTTTACCTATCTTGGAATGTTAGAAAAATAGAGATTCTTTTTTGGACATCCGAAGAAGTCTTAAAATAGAGTTAATTCTACTTAAAACATTAAGTATTAAATAAATATAGATACAGTTGGAGAATAAGATTTGCATATCGTCCTAATGCCCTTTGACATGCGTTTATTGTAAAAAGTATCTACTAAAAATATTGTACAAAACTTGTATCTTCTAATTTTTTTCTATGTATTAAATAGTTTATAAAACAAAAATCGATCAAAAGTTAATTACATTTCAGTATTCTCTCATCAAAAATGTTTTAGGAACTTTTCCTATAAATTTCCCTAGAGAATAATGCCACATATTAAGTAAAAACATAAAAAAATGAAGGAGAAAATAAGTTTTACACACATTACTACTTTTTAAAAAAATAAGGCAAGGCTTAAGTTTCTCGTCTGATCGCCATTTTGAATTTGGGAATGTAATACTAATCCTATTGAAAAATTCTACATTCCATCTCAAAACCAGATTAGGGGACGGATTGAAAAGAAAGAATATGTATGCGAAAGAGAAAAAAATAATGAAGATTTATGTAGCATTATATTTTTCCTCTGACTTCAGATGATATTTTAAAATATTTCTCTTATTAAAATATTCAGTATTAAAAAAACACACACACATAAAATTAATCTTTAAAATAGATGTAAAAATCGGAGAAATAATAAAATATCTGAGTAACCATTAATTTTTGCAGTTTTGAATACATTTGGTTGCATTCAAATCCATGTACTGGAAAGAAAAGAAGAATTTGCATAGAATTAGTTTAACATTTCGAATTCAAAATGGCCGGTATACGAGAACCTTAATGATAGATTAAGTTTTATTTTAGATTGTTAAAATAAATAAATCTTATTCTTATTATCATAAATAAAAAATAATATAGTAAATTTCCAATCAAAGATATAGATAGTTCTTTTAGACAACTAAAATATACTTCGTCATTTATTTTTCTAAGATCTTTAAATGAGGAATAATACTCCCATGGCGAAATTCCAATTACAAGGCAAATATCTCGTCTTCCTTTTTCTTCTATTTGATTTTACCTTCCACAATAAACATTCCTAATTAACCTACAATTCGCATTTTGTGTATTTAATCTTAGAATGCGGGTATTCTAATTAGTGTGCAATTACCTAAGCAAATGCTAAATAATTGAGAAGCATTTTTTTCCTTTCAGCCCAAATTTTCGTCTAGGGATTTTCTTAAATAATTCCTACGAGAAAGGAAAAAAAGCGAGCAAATGTTTCTGTATTCACGTGAATTTTTTTTTTCTTTTCTGTATTAATTTTAATCATTAGTATTCAGAGAACAAAATGATTTATTTTGAGAATAAAATTTTTAAGGTAGGAAAAAGAATTTGTGGTAAGTTGGGTTACGATTGTGTAACGAATATAAAGGGTACTTAAAGTCAGAACGTTGGCTAAATATTTGAGGAAAGTTATTAATTATATACTGAAACTTAAATCTTACAAATGGCTACCCAAATGATGATTAAGTATTTTTCGTTTCTCTGACTTTTACTTAGATAAATAATACGGTAATAGATTTAACCATTCATTTTGACTAAAAGATTATTTTTTGCATCAATTCAAGATGTACTAAGCTTGCTATACTGTAAAGATTTTAATGTATTTTAATTTGTACAGATGTGTTAAATACTCTCTATTATATCTGAGGTAGTTTTAAACTATTTTTTTTTTGTTAATGAGTTTATATAAAAGCAATTTATACTTGCTATTATTTATACATACAGGGAGAAACTTATTCCTAGTTGCAATGGAAACATAAGGGTTTTTAACGAACAATCATTTATTTCAGTTTATTTATTAATATTGCACTTTGAAGCTGTGTGTGTGTGTGTGTGTGTGTGCACGAGATCTATTGGTGATGGACCTCGTAATTTTGAACCATGGTCAAGCGCCGAGGGCAACATCTGAGCGGGCAAATCCCTCTCTAAATTACCACACCACACTAACGGGCGAATACTTGAGCCTCGACATATTTAACATGCATCGACCCCCTCTGCACAGCGGGTCTTCAGCGGTGTAAGGCTGAAACCCCCGACATGCCAGTTTTGAGTCCGTTACCTTGACCACTAGGCTACAGCGACCACACAATGTGACCCCCCCCCTTTCAAATAATGTATCGTAAATAAGATCCGAATAACATTTGCACCGAAAGTTATGTATCTACGAGCAACGTATTTCATAAGTTTGAGCTATGTTTAAGCCAGTGCTTCTCAAACTTTCAACATTTGCAACCCAATTTTCAATCATTATTTTCATTGCGCCCCCCCCCCCTCCATACATTGCAATATTAATGCACTTTGACGTGCTAAAGCTACAACACAACTTTAATTATAAACTGCACAAATTAGCAAGATAAATATTAAATTTTGTATATGACAAACCCATGGAAATCTCAATTATTAAATGGTTTTAACATAGTATTGATAAATTAAATATTAAATACATTGAGAAGTACTGATACATCTATAAGTTGTTGTTTCTTATGCCACCTGATCTCAACTGCGTCAGATCCAGGCCCACGAAATTCATCATGGCAAGGGGCTAGATGAACGCCTGTCGTTGGTCGTAGCCTTGAGCACTATTCAGGTGACAGTACGATTTAGCTTGGTTCCACCCCAATTTTGAGGGAAAACACCCTGGGGGAGGGACAGGGGACTTCCATCTCTCTTCTCCTTCCACCAACCTCACGAGAGGACTTACGGCTCGACAGTTATTTAAAGTACCTCCGTGCCATTTACAAACATCCATGTCTTCTCCGGGATTCGAATCCAGGCTCTACGGCACAGCAGTATGCTTAGCTAACCACTATACCGGATGGGCACTATACATTTATAAGTATATTATATGTTAGAGTAAATGTGTTTATTTTATTCTTTTATTATGTTGTATTCCTTCATTTCAGTAAATTATTAATTTTTAATAAATAATCTTTCATTCTCGACATTTCGATATGCACGCGCCCCCACGTAGATTTATCATGCCCCTTAGGGAGGCTTGCCCTACAGTTTGAGAAATGGTGAGTTAAGCGGCAAGGGCAACTCCTGAGCAAGACCTACTTCACCACACACACACTTCACGAGAATTTCAAACTAAATATTAAATTATTAATTATTTCAATACTAAATGTATATAAGCCGCTTTTTTATATCAGATGGTTGGTCTTGGGAGAGAGAGAGAGAGAGAGAGAGAGAGAATATTAACATCGCACTGATTAGCAACACGAGGGCTTTTGGCGACGGTCCGCGTAATTTTGAACCATGGTCAAGTGACACGGACGACACCTGAGCTGACACCCCCTCTCCTTCGTTGGTCTTGGATGGTAAATCTTGCATCTGGACTATCGCTGGGTGCAAAGTTCACGAACATGACAATTGGACAATCATTGTATAATAATTACATTGTGCGTAGTACACATAAACATAGGCTTACAAGCAATCTTAGTCTTACCTCATAACTTCCCAAAAAGTTAAGCTTTTACAAAAGAGAAAAATGAATTTTCTTCCAGACAAAAAGAAAAAAAACCATTCAAGTTCTACCAAAAGAAAACTGAAAAACTATATTGTGACTTTTATTTTGAATTTTTAAACCTTATATCGTAACCTTTAAATCCTTTTTTTAAAATCTGCAAAGGAAAAACCTTTACGTTATTGAATCGATAGGGCTGAGGAAAGAAGAATCACCGGCGTATTCGATTTTAGTTCCAGGTGCTCATCACACAACGTTTTTTTGTGATAAAGAACAAGAAGACTTAAAGTATTTTACTAAGTTCTCGACGTTTTAAAGTTGCGCAGTGTTGTGTTCTTTCTTTTTCTTTACCTTAAGTAAAAACAGGTAACCTTTTCTTTTCTTTTCTTTTTATTTCCTTCTTCCCACCCCTATTCTACCGCAGGTTAATCTTGAGGGAGCACTAATGCTCGCCTCAGAGCGTTTTCATCGCCGGCAATGTGGTAAATGTCGCTTCTGGTTTAGCTTTGGAAGAAAAGGAAAAAAAATTGACTTGGCTAACGTCATTTTGAAAAGTAAAAAAGAAAAAAAGATAACGTCAATGGAAATGGAAATGACGACAATGGTAGGGGAGTTTCCTGAGAATAAACACACTTTTTGACTCATTTGAGAGTGATGATGGTAATGTATTCATTGCGAAATTACTTTCGATTTTTCTGTGTAGAGATGCAGCATTTTCAGAAAGTTGACGAGATGAAAATGTTTCGAATTGACTGTGTGTTTATTGGCGTTGCACTATAAAGTAACACGAGGGGTATTATCGATGCACCCCGTAATTTTAAAGATGGTAAATCTCTGAGCCGGAGCCCTAAGGATGACCCTTGAGCTGGCACAACCTTTTCCGAACTTTCCCACCGCTCCAGTGGAAGGACTTCTACTGAACTTCTCGCTAATTCCACTGAAGACACTAATACATTAGTGTCTTCAGTGGCATTAGCGATCGAACTCATGATACGCTAGCCACATGTTACGCACTGCAAATGGGAATAGGAAACAAAAATAACATTTCTGTAAAGTCAATTTTCAAAATACATAGCGTAAAAATGAAACGTTTAAATCCCTTCTACCCTGTAACCCAGCTAAAGGTATGGAAGGAATTAAAGGATCATACGACGTGATGAATTCCAATTACTTTATTTATCACTAGAAACAACTCAAACACAAATAACATTATAAATAAGATAATTCAATTCAGAAGAGACGAGATTCGCGTTGGGGAGAATATGTTCTATAATGCGGCTCTTCTCTTTAATATTATTTCACCAGAGCTTGTGACGGGTCTATTCACGATATTTTTCTTATTAATCTTCTTGGGGAAATTTTGGGGCTAGCATTCACATTAATTCACAGCCTTTCAAGAAGAACACGAGATATATGTAAATTAGTTTGACTATATAAAGTCTATATATAGGTTTTGTAGATGTAGGGAAGAAGGAGCCGTGAAGCTGTTAAGTAAGTGTGCATATCGAAGTATTTCAATCACTAACCTAGCGCGTGTTAAGAAAGTAATTGCTTAGATTAAATTATTAGATTGAAGATTTAAGATAGTAGAATTAGAATTAGCTATCGGATCATTAGTGCTTGTTCTCCTTATCTATTCCTCGTAGTCGGGTTTGCTTAGAGTATTAGGAATAGACAACGCTTTAGATATCACTCCTAGGTTTCTTCTTATAGTTTCACTTGTGATTGTTTAAGTGTAAGTTCAAAGACTAAATAAAACTAATTGTTATTATGGAGTTTGTTGGTGATGCTTTGTTTCCCCCACACCTTGAGCCGCGCAGGACGGAGAGAGTGGGGTGCCGATTAGACCAACACCCCCAGAAGCATACGTAATTAAAGACCGCACTATTAGTTTAACACTCTAAACATCAACTTAATTTAAGGTCACAGTACCTGAACTCATGCAGTCTTCTATTTAATTCAAGTTGACTTTAACACTTCTGGGTTTTAGTCTTGTCCTTACAGCCAATCTTACTAGAATTGGTTGTAAAGGACACAAACCAATTCTAGTAATATTCACCTTGTAACGAACTTATCACGTCTTGTTATCTAAACTTCTGGCTTTCTTACTTTTTGTTTACGTATTCTCTTCCCTACCAAGTCACTAAATATTCATTATTCACTTCACTTCACTTCTAATTCCCTCACAATCCATTAACTCTCAAATCACGAAGAAAGGATATATATATATTAAGCTTAATTTGCATATCACGTTTTCTTCTGTTAGGAGAAGATTGGTTAAAATTGCACAGAATACCCAAAAGAAGTTGTTAGTTGAAGGTCGCTTATAGATCCGTCACAAAAGAAAAAAAGTCGAAATATTTTTTTTTATTTTGGTTCTTATATATTAATACAATTGTCTAAAATAATTGGTCATATGAAAGAAGAAGTTTGCAGTGGGTCATCTCCCAAGGTTTCTCTCTGAAAACTGACTTGGAATATTCTTTGATGCTATTGAAAGTTTCTAATTGCAATTCTCTTACAGAAGAAATAGAATATGCAGATGTGAGTGACTACGAATTGTGGTTTGAAGTTTAGCTAGATTTAATATAACAGTTAATAACGAATTGTTATGAGCACTTTTATTAATTAAATTATTTGTAATTACAATTATCAAAAAAATCAACATTAAATTTCTTAAAAGAGAGTAAATCACACGACCGTTATTGAAGTTAATGGGCTTAAGGTATCCAACTACCCTACAATTGTGAATTTTGGAAAAATTTAAAAATTTTTTATATGATTTTATTTTATAGGCCATCTTATCTCAGTTTTATAAAAATACCAAGTTTATCATTTTCCGTTGACTAGAACAAAAACTACAAGTGTTTTAGTAAAAGCAGATGTCATTACTTTAAGCAAGATTGTCATACTTTAAAACGCGTTTTAATCGAAATATGTTTTTTTTTTAAATACTCAAACAAGGCCAGCGATTGCTAAAAACTTTTGAAAATAATAAACTGAAATTTTTCAATAAGTTCTGTATAATAGTAGAATTGTTTTAACCTTCAGATTAATCAATCACCGTTTTATTACAAAATTTACAGTCCCTAATGTTAATACAATCACTGTTCTTTTAAGCAATTTCGTATAACTGAGATAAAGTGCTCTAGTTTTTGTAAAAAAGTATCCTGAAAGTCATTTCAAAAATGAATAACATAGCAACACATTAGAATGAAAAAATTGAAAATTTGTTCATAATCCTTTGGTACAGAATGGGCCGCGTTTATGCTATTTTTTGTCAATTCTTACCTATTTTTTCAAATTTAAGTAATAATAAAATCTTTTTCTCTTCTTCATTTTAGCATTTTTTTTCTTAAAATGTACTAAACATATCTAAAAGTAACAAAAAAATCCCCATATCTCCATTTTTTAAAAACAATGTTGTCCTAACCAGTCGGATACCTTAATTCATGTGACGTCTTAGTTACGGTATAATGATAACTACTTGTTTCTAGCCATTCAGTTCAAAAACCCATGTGATGTCATAGTCACATGATAAAAGCAATCATGTGTTTCCAGTTAATCAGTTCTTGTGTTTCGTTGTTGCCAACCTCTGCTCTTTGCAGAAACTTTCTTTTTAAAAGCACATTAGTAATAATGCACACAAATTAACAAATTTTTTGAATGAAGAAACGTTTTTCTAACATTTTATTATTTTATGCAATTTGAAATTTTATGCTAGTTTTATAAATAGACCAACATATACATTTTACAGTAGAACGTCGTTTATGCGAACGTTTATTATCCGGAGTGTCAAATATCCGAGCCAAAGTCCGGATACGTTTTGAAACAGTGCAATGCTCATCAGGCCAAAAGTGACGGGAAACCCCAAAGTCAAGGATATTTGGGAATTTCAGTTGTGTGATTGGGTAAACATGTGCGCGGAATATTACGTCAGTTTGTTTCCAAGTGAGGGGTGCATACGTGCTTTTTTGTTGAGTTTTGTTGATGTAGAAACCTGGATGGCATGCGATGCAGAACACTGTGGATTTCAAATGCTGAACAATGACGAGATTGTGACTTCCGTGGAAGAAGAATCCGACCCTAACGACGATAAAACGGATGAAGACGAGGACAGCAACAACAACGAAAGTAGCAAGGGTACATCAAATGCTGACGCGTTTTTCCACGTTAGAGACAGCTATGGAGTGGTACGAACAACAATCAGAGTGCTGTCCTACTCAACTACTGCGGCTGAAGAGCGAAAAAACGCGCTTGCAGCGAAAAAACGAAAGTGTACAATGGTACAGCGAAAAATAAGTGATAATTTTCCACAATCAAGGTAAAATTGCGACATCTTGAAACTATTTTGTTTTTTCTTCAATTCCGTTTCCCGCATAGGATGATTTTCAATATTTGTATAGTTTCTAGTATCACATGCTGCATGGATCACATTCAGTTTTCGGTTATCCGAACGGTGTCCAGTCCCAATTGATTCGGATAAACGACGTTCTACTGTATTTAACGTCTGTTTTGAATCCAATGGAGATCATGTGTTTGTCTCTATCATGTGATCGTCATGAATTGAGCCTTTTGTAGGATAAAATGATTAACATATTATTCGGTACCTTAAAAAAATAAAATAAGAACTAGTAACAAAAACACACAAGAGAATTGCATCGTAGCTAAAAATATTAAACTCGAAACGGATATCAAGAAAGACATCTAAAACTTATTTTAAACAGCACAAATTTATACATATATAAATTTTTAAGATAATGGTACTTGAAAAATACGCCACATATAAAGTCACGATGGCGCAAAGAAAACGGCTCGGGCAGTTAAACTTTATTTACTCTAAAAGTCTAGGAATATACAATATATATTTATAGACTACACATAATTCTTGATAACAAAACCATATATTACGAACACTAAGAGAAAATGCACCTCAATTTTAAAAAAAAATTGTTTAAAATAGTGCCGATGAAATACACTTTATTGCATGCAGTAAAAATGGTATGTTGCAAAATCTTTGGATCTTAAAATTTTAAAACCCTAGCTAGACTGGGTGTGCACTTGAGTAATGTGCTAAATAGTCAATTTGCTCCAGGCTGTACTTCGAAACAGAAGCAAGTGTAGAATAAATTAGAAAAATTTTAGTTCTTCCTGGTAGAATATGTATGTTGGAGTAATTGGAGGAGAATTTGGTAAAAAATTTGAATTATTCGGAAACCTTGCTCTGTTTGGGTTAAATCTTCCATTTGTAAAGGCTAAGTGTGGAATTAGCAGAGGGTAAGATGTTTCATACTTGACGCCTTAGAGACATCAAATATATATATATATATATTATATATTATATATATTATATATATATATATATATTATATATATATATTATATATATATATATATATTATATATATAAATTATGTTTTACAGAACTACAGACACCATTAGAGAACACAATTTAACAAGCAACAAACGCTGTTTGACGATTTGAGAAATCATTCCTACTTTTTCAACTTTTTCAAATTCATTTGTTTTTAGAGGCAATGTCTTTGTGTAATTCGAATAAGCATATCTGTATAGAACGTCGTTTATCCGAACATCTATTATCCAAAACGTCAAATATCCGAACCAAAATCCGGATACGTTTTCGAACAGTGCAATGCTCAACATTTGTTTTCTGTAAGGCCTAAAGTGACGGAAAAACCGAAGGTGAGGGATATTTGGGGAATTTCAGTTGTGTGATTTGGTAAACATCTGCGCGGAATATTAGGTCAGTTTGTTTCCAAGTGAGGGAGCGTATACGTGATCTTTTGTCTAGTTTTGTTCATGTAGAAGCCTGGATGTCATGCAATATAGAAGACCGTGTATTTCAAATTCTATATAATGACGAGATAGTGACTTCCGTGCAAGAAGAATCCGACTCTGTCAACGATGAAACGGATGAAGACGAGGACAACAGCAACGAAAGTAAGAAGGGTCCATCAAATGCTGACGCGTTTCTGCGTTAGAGACAGCTATGGAGTGGTACGAGCAACAATCAGAGTGCTGTCCTATTTCAACTACTGCTGCTGAAGAAAATCAGAGACCTTGCATTGAAAAAACGAAAGTGTACAATGGTACAGCGAAAAATCAGTGATTATTTTCCAAAGTAAAGATAAAATTGCGACATTTTGCACCTATTTTGCTTTTTCTTCAAGCACGTTTCCCGCATGTGAGGATTTTCAATATTCGTGTAGTGTCCGGTTTCATATACTGCATGGATCGCATTCGGTTTTTTCGGTTATCCGAACAATCGCGTAGAAGAATGGTGTCCTGTCCCAATTGATTCGTATAAACGATTACAGTTTTTGTTAATTCAACACAAAAATTATTTTTTTAAAAAGAAAATATATGGCATTTCTTGGATTCTTTTAGTATTTTTGTTGATCACTGTCAGAAAATCTTGACATATTTAGAGGTGTTTGACAGGGAGATTCTCTCTCTTGCTTGCCCTTTAATACTGCACTTAATTCATGATTCAGATATCAATAGTAGGAAACATACCTTTTTAAATAAATGAATAAAAATTCTAGATAAGTGCCATTTTCAAAAGATAGTATCCCAAATCCTTATCTTTAAATAGATTCATATAAATTTGAAACAGTGATAAGGAATTTGCATCCCTTCTTCCCTGTATCCCGGCTAGAGGTGTAGGAGGAACTAAATGATCAGACGACATGATGAACTTCAATTATTTTATTTATCGCTATTTCAACTCAGACACAACACCCTAAATAAGATAACTTTGATCAGTCAGAGTACGAGGGCGAGACGAGATGGCGTGGGGAGAATATAACCAATCCTGCAGATCTAACCTTAAGATAACTTTATACAGAACTTATTATTTTAATGACAGCTCTAATAATATAATTTCTAACTTGATTAAAGATCACAGTACCTGAACCCTTGCAATCTTCTATCTTTTTACGTGAACTTAAACACTTCTCCAATAGTTGAACTAAGCACTTCCTTTATATTCCAACTACTCGCTTCGTACACTGTTTACGTATACGTTTCACTGTCGATTTACTGCTCTTCTCATCTATTCACTTCACATCCATTCTATTCTTACTTCACTAACTTTCAAACTCGCGAATACAGAATATATATATTAAACTTAATTTGCATAATCACACTTTCTGTCTTCGGAGAAAGTTGGTTGAAAAAATGTTTCCCCAAAAAGAATTGCCCAGAGGTTAATAGAAGCAACCGTTTAGATCCGTCACACAGTTAAACGTTTTACCTACTTGGGATCAATTATTACCCCTATAATAACAGAATATTTCATAAAATCCAGAATCTGAACACCTGACAAATAAGGATTTTTACGGTCAGAAAAAGTTTTTAAAATCTAAATTTCTTTCAAGAAACATAAAGTTTTTAATTTACAAAACTCTTATTAGACCAGCTATGACATATGTATCTGAGACTTGGACAATAACAAAACTGGAAGAAAATCGAATGGCATTTTTTGAGAGAAAAGTACTTCAAAGTTACATAAAAATTAATAGAATGAATTAGATGGCCCATATAGTTCGAATACCAGACGATAAGGATGTCAAAAAGGTACCGCAGTTCAAAGTCAATGGGATTCGGAAGAGTGGAAGGCCAAGGCTGAGATAGGCAGTGGAATCAGATTTCGGGACTATAAACGAGAAAACTTGGGAGAACAAAAGTAAACAAGAGGTATTAGGGAGGAATCTTCAGAAGAAGGCATTAGCCCACGAAGAGCTGTCTTGCCCGATTATGATGATAGTACTGCATTTAGTTAGTGATAAATACACTAATTATAAATATTGACAAAATATTTAGGTTATGTGTAGACAAGAATTACTATAAATCTTAACCAACTTATGCAAGAAATATATTCTATGGTACAATACTTAGGAGAAAAATAAAATTTAAAAAAAATAATTTCAAATTTAAGCATTGCCGCAAAGGAGTACAATTTTTGAAAATATGGAAAACAGACTTAATTCGGGTTAGATAATTTTCGATTTTATTTTTCTTCAATTTAAATAACCAAAAACGATTATCATTGATATCCAGTGAACAGTATTAAACAGAACAGCAGTGAATAGAACTGAGTAGTGGACCGTATTGAACAGAATATGTAGTAGTGAAAAGAACTGAGCAGCGAACCTTATTGAACTGAATAGTAGTGAACAGAACTGAGTATTTCTTAGCCCCATCTCTCTCCCCGCACCGTACAATCAGTCCAATCCAAGCTTTTTTGTGACTTTCGCTTTACTGTGTGTTGTCATTTCGAAAGCAGATTTTTTTTCTTTTTTGAAAATTTAATACTTAAGAAGTTATAAATGCATCAAGGGTTTTTTCTTATGACTATTTATTAAAGGTTCTCTCTCGAAAATAAATGTGAAAAAGTACTATAACGCCTGCTTTTTTTTAACATAAATTACTTTGACTTTTTACCATAAAAAAGATCAAATACCAAGAATTCATACTCCTTGTGGCAGTGTTTAACCTAAAACTAATTTTTATTTTATTTTTCCCTTTGCCTATACTTCAGAGAAAATATTTACCGCATAAGTAAATTTTTAAATTCTGAAAAAAAAATTTTTTTCCTATCCAACCTACCTAATATAACTACTAAATAAAAAAAGTTAATCTACTGAGAATTAAATTGAAACAAAATCTCAAATGTTATTTAAATCATGTTGTTGTTGCCTTGTCCTTCCCGAAGGGAAGGAATGAAAGTTGCCAGAGCCTGTAAGACAGGTTGGACTTCTTAACAATAGATGGTGACACCACCTATCTCCACCTCACAATTTTGGCATGGAACTGAAGGGGAGGGAAATATTCTCCAGCCCCCCGGCACTTGTGGTTTCTGTTGCGACCGCCCACAAGACTTTCGGACCCACTGATTTAACGAGCACGTACTCCGTGTGTACTCGGTGGTATTTGGTGGCATCGGGCATCGAACCCAGGTCCTCCTGTCTGGAGTCCGATGCTCTAACCACTAGGCTACCCGTGGCCCTTATTTAAATCATACTAACAATAAGCTATAATTTCACAACAAAAAAATTTATAAAATAATGAAACTAGCTTGTTCACATCAGTTGCGAAGTATAAATACATATGGCGCGTAAATTTCTTTTCAAATATTATAATGGCATTTTTCTAATAATACGTTAGTCAAAAATCACCTTCATGATTTTTAAAATCAAACAATTTTATGACCAACTAGTTTTAGAAAATTTCAGAAAGTAAAACTTTGTATATATATTATTGCATAAGTTTTCAAAAATAATTCCATTTTTTCATTTCTCTTAAGAAATAAGGCCACTATATACATATCAAAATCTAAAATAAAATAATGTAATTTAAGTTTATTTGTGAAATGGTAGTTAACTCTTTTTATTACGAAAAGTGAAATGACTTACTTAAAAATGAACTAAAATCATTTCACTGGAACATACGTTCAAAAGATATCTTTAGATTTATATAAGACGAAATAGCCAAAAGAAAAGAGCAGACAATATACGAGAGGAGCAGGTAGTGGAATATCTATGTCTGAAAATCTTAAATGTGCACATTTCCGCGTCTGGAAATACAAAGAAAGAGAGAAAGAAGCATTAGATCTTAGAATAACCTGCTTTCTTGAAAGATGAAATCAAAAATTCACAGCAGAAATTACACAACTCCTATCTATTCTACGTCTATAATCAGTACAAACTGCATTCCAACACATTAGGAAGATTCATTTTCCAAAAATAATTTAAGAACAATATCTTACATTTTTTATGTGTATTTTGCTTATTCAAATCAAAATAAAGGTTTTAACAAAAAGGAGGAATTGCCTTTGCTTCTTTATTAACCTTACTGATATACACCGAAGAGCCAAAACATTATGAACATTGACTCAATAACATGCTGCACCACTTTTGACGGCAAAACAACTGCAACTCGTGTTAGCATGGATACCACAAGTTCTTGGTAGATGACTTGTGACGGATCTATTCACGACATTTTTCCTACTAATCCTTTTGGGGAAACTTTGGGGCTAGCATTCACATTAATTCAAGCCTTTCAAGAAGATACCGTGATATTTGAATTAGTTTGACTCTATAAAGTCTAGGTTTTGTAGATGTAAGAGAGAAGGAGCCGGGGAGCTGTTACGTAAGTTTGAATATTGGAATATTTCATTCACAAACATAGTGCGAGTTAAGGAAGTAATTGCTAAGAGATTAAATTATTAGATTGAAGATTCCTGATATTAGAATTAGTTATCGGTTCATTAGCGCTTGTTCTCCTTATCTAGTTCACGTAGTCGGGTTTACTTAGAGTTAGTTATTGGGATTAGATAACGCTTTATATATCTCTCCAAGGTTTATTTTTGTAGTTTCACTTGTGATTGTTTAAGTGTGTGTAATGATAAATAAAACTAATTGTTATTATGGAAGTTTTTGGTGATGCTTTGTTTCCCACACACACACACCTTTAGCCATGCAGGACGAAGAGAGAGAGGTGCCGATTAGACTGAAGACAGATTGTACCAACTGTCTGAACAGTGGTACAAAAATTATAAAAATTTGTAACTTTGAGAATCCCCCCTCCCCTTTTTCACACATAAATCTATTTTTTAAGAACTATGTACTACTTCGACTAAACAGGTTCATTTTATGCACAGACATCCTGTATAAAAGTATAAAAAATTGGAACTATATAGTACAATGGTTTTTCTTAAAAGTGTACCTAAAATCAAAACATTATACTTTGAAGAAAAATGAAAAACTAAACATTGTGTAAGCGTTTGCTTACGTTTTTGACACTTCCTTTTGATCCTATTTTAAGGGTTTTTTTATGAACAAACTTATAAGTGTCGTACATCTTAAGATTCAGAAAAATATGTACTATGTTTAATACTAAATTTGAAAAAATCAATTTCGTGAATGCGTTGGATGTCCTAATTCCCTTAAAAGTAGTTAAGCACACTTTCTCTTAGTTAAATTATTCACTCTACAGTTACAATTTTTATACTGTAACGCTAAGGCTACGCAAAATCGAAGCAACCAGCTGAAATCAAATAGTAGAAAATAAGAAGTCTTAAAATAGAATCAAGTATGGAAGGAACTGCATTTATTATTTCAGACAAAATGTCATAGAAATTCCGTCTAGAAAAAACAAAAAGATATTATTTCTTGTTTTAAAGTTCTGACGGAAGTTCCGGAAATTAAAAGAGCATTTTTCATCACTAAATCAATAAGGGTTAACGAAGAAAGAAGTGTTGGTATTAGACTTTTATTTTTTCGAATGTTTAACAAGACTTCTTCATGCAAAAGAGTTAAAATAAGAAAATGGTGTACATGAGTTCTTGAATATCTCAAGCCCCGGATGTAGTTACTTTTCCTTTTTGTATTTTTATTCATACCATTTCGTTTTTTCCCCACCTCAGTCTGCTCGAAAAGTCAATCTTAAGAAATTATCATGCGCTTTGTTGAGTGCTAAAATTTCCAGCACTCTGCGTAACATTTCATTTCTTGTTCAGCTTTCACAAAATGTTTGAATATCATAGAAAGGAGAAATAAAGAAAAGAGAAGGAACTGTAATGGTGGATGCTGTGACGAATCTGTACGTTTCCTTCTATTAACCTCAGTGGAATTTTTACAGGCCAACATTTTTTCAACCAACTTTCTCCGAAGACAGAAAACGTAATTATGAAAATTAAGTTTTTATATATATACTGTTTATTCGCGAGTTTGAAAGTTAAAGAAGTGAGAATATATTTGAAGTGAAGTGAATAAATGAGAAGTGAGGTAAATCGGCAGTGGAATGTATACGAAAACAGTGTAGGGAGCGTGAAACCGGAATATTAATAAATTGCTTAGTTTAACTGTTGGAGCCGGGTGAAAGTAAACGCAAGAATTAGAAGACCGCAAGAGTTCAGGTACTGTGATCTTTTATCAAGTAGAAGTTAGAGAGTTAAATTATTAGTGCGGTCATTAATAAATAAGTTCTGTATGAAGTTATCTTAAAGGTAGATCTGCATGATTGAATATATTTTCCCCACGCCATCTCGTCTCACCCTCTTGCTCCGACTGATCCAAGTTATCTTATTTAGAGTGTTATTTGTGTCTCAGTTGAATATAATAATTGAAGTTCATCCACGTCGTCTGATCATTTAGTTCCTCCGACACCTCTAGCCGGGTCACAGGGAAGAAGGGATGTAAATTACTTATAATGTGAATACCAATAATAGAAATTTACCACGAAATACATTTTTCCACCAAATGAATCGTAACAGCAAGGTATTTCACAATGAAAAGCTCGAAACTTCTTAGAAATTGTGACTTATTTTGAGAATGTTTAAAATATCTTTAGAAAAATAAATTAATTCCATTGATTTTAGGACTGGTGCAACCAACTATTGAAAACTGGTATTAATTTTCTCACACGCAACAAGTAGCCGCAGTAGTCTAGAGGCCATGAAAGCGAACTCGTGGTTGGCGTGTCATGTATTCCACTCCTAGAGCAACTAAAGACGTAATACATGTTAAATCTATCCAGGTTCACAAAGTTCTCCCGTTGGCGTGGTGGGAAATTTCGGGGAGAGAGTGCCAACACAAGTTTCGTCGTAGTCACTTGACCATGGTTCCAAATTACGAGGTCCGTCACTCATGTCCTTCACTTTATAGTGAGACGTTATGATACCTCTTACAGTAAAAAAATATGTGAAAAGAGAGAGGAGAGAGAGAGTAAGAAGCATATTCCTGAAAATGTTTCCGATTATGGTCTGATTTTATTAAAATTTATATTGCATTTGTTTTTATTCCATATATAAAAATGTGTCAACAAATAATTAAATTTTAATTAAGATTTGCTTGAACCTCTTTATGATTACTTTGTTAGAAATATCATATGAAAATTTTCAAATGATAGATATTTCATTAAAAAAAATCAGAGTTGCTCAAAATTGTTTTCCTATAAAATAATTACGGATATATGGCTATAACACATTCCTGTTATTTGCATGAAATTTTAATATTGCTTTTAATCTTCCTCAAACTTTATTGTTTAAAATTGATACATTATTAGTGAAAACATCAACAAAAAAAATGAACTACCAAAAAATTTAACTTGTACCTTCTAACTTTAAAAAAAACTCCTCTCACCTTAAATAGTTCTTGATCAAATAAAATTTAAATGTTATTTTTGTGAATACCCTTCAAACAATGCTGTTGCGTGAAATATCAAAGTTTTAATGAAAGAAAAAATAGAATCAAAAGCCAGAAATATCCAACGGAAATTTAACGGTTGATAACTCAGAGGTATTTCATTAAATTACGGTTTTCTGCTTCTTCTCAGGAGATGGAAATCATCCAGAAAGAGTTCAGAATTACAAGAAGAATCTCCCAGGAAAAATCTCGTTACAACGTCAATGGTAATTTGATAAAATAATTTAATAAAGAATTCAAAGTTTTATTACAATTTTCTTGACTTATTTTCTTTTGGCAAGAAAAATGTTTGGCATTTAGAAATAGTGGGATGTTATAAGAGAGTGTTTGAATCTTTATAGAAGTAAATTCATACCAGAAACTAAAATGATACCTAAAAATATTGATAACATTTATAGAAATATCCAAAGCCCCATCCTTCAGTGCTTGAAGGTATCCGACTGGTTGCGACAACTTTTTTTTTTAAAAAAAAGGAGATATGGGGATTTTTGTTGTTATTTTTAGATTTGTTGAGTGCATTTTAAGAAAAATGTGCTAAAATTAAGAAGATAAAAAGAAATTATGACTGTTATGGGACAAAATAGGTAAAAATTGACAAAACATAGTATAAACGCGGTCCATTCTGCACCAAAGGTTTATGAACAAATTTTTAATTTTTTCAATCTAATGTGTTGCTATATTATTCAATTTTGAAATGACCTTCAGGATAAGAGATATTTTCTTTTTTACAAAAACTAGAGCACTTTATCTCGGTTACTATATGAAAATGCTTAAAAAGACAGTAATTATATACATATAAGGGACTGTTAATTTTGTAATAAAACAGTGATTGATACATCTGAAAGTTAAAACACTTCTACTTATGTACAGAACTTACACAAAAAATTTCAGTTAAACGTTTTCAAAACTTTTTTTATCGATCACTGGCCTTGAGCATTTAAAAAAAACACACATTTCGGGTAAAACGCGTTTGAAAGTATGACATCTTGCTTAAAGTAATGGCATTTGCTTTTACTAAAACACTTGTAGTTTTTGTTCTAGTGAACGGAAAATGATAAACTTGGTATTTTTATAAGCCTAATAAGATGGCCCATAAAATAAAATCATAAAAAAAAATTGTCAATTTTTGGCAAAATTCACAGTTTTAGGGCAGTCGGATAACTTAAACTCGAGAAAGTAAGAGATGTCTTGTAGTATATTTTGGCGTATTAAGTGCGTTTATACTTTCAGTGAGTGAATATTAAGGTCACACTGTTCACCTACACAAGGGCTTCTGGCGACGGACTTCGTCATTTTGAACCATGGTCAAGTGACAAGGACAACACCTGAGCTGGCACCTCCAACAGGAGGACGTTTGAGCTCTCGACAGATTTAACGTGAGTGAGTGAGTGAGTGAATATTAACGTCCCACTGTTCAGCTACACGAGGGCTTTTTGGGGACGGTCCGCGTAATTTTGAACCATGGTCAAGTGACGCGGACGACACCTGAGCTGGCACCCCCCTCTCCTAACTACCACACCACACCAACGGGAGGACGTTTGAGCTCTCGACAGATTTAACGTGCATCGCTCCCCTACACGGCGGATCTTTAGTGGTACTAGGATCGAACCCATGACAAACTAGCCATGATCCGATACCTAGACCACTCGGCCACCGCGGCCACCAGATTTAACGTGCATCGCACCCTTACACTGCTGGTCTTTAGTGCTACTGGGCTCGAACTCATGACATGCCTGCCATTACCCGATACCTTGACCACTTGGCTACCGCAGCCACCCTTATACTTTCAGATTGCAATTTTGAGGTTTATTCGCCGTATAACATGCACCCTCTTTGTACGGACCGACGCTGAACGTCACTGGGAAATGGAACGCGGAGCGTTCCTCCATCCCGTATCGGAAAAATTGAATGTGACCTTAGGTTGGAGGGCCTTGATGAGAGAGTGTCTCCTGATTGGTAGGGTGAAAGTGGCAAGGAGGCGTGGATAGAGGAGCTACTTCGGAGATAACCGAGTTGGCGGGGAAATGTCCTTGCGTTGCAGTGAGTAGCTTTACTGCCATTGGCTTAGAGGTCTCTGTGAGTAGGCACTCGATTGGCTGCACTGATACGTTGGAACTAGAGAAATGGGTGGGGTCTGGAAAAAGCTAGCCTGTCTTTGTACGAAGCCTGAAACGAACATGTTCAATGTACTTATCTTTTGAATTGCAGGTATAGTGTGAGTGGATAATAGAAGCATGGTACGAAATTAACCCTAACATAATTCAAAGGTCATTTAACATATATAGTGTATCTGACACACTTCATGAAACAGAATATATTTATTTATTTATGAATCATTGTCACAACCCACCCCGTAGGTATGGTAGATATTATCTTCGGCTTGTAACCGAGTGGGCTCGGGTTTGAATCCCAAATAAGACATGGAAGTATCTTTGGGAAAAGAATTCGGACATTCACCTGAAATGGAATGGAAATGGAACAAATAAGGGTGAAAAGATGAAACCAAATTCGTGCTGTGCCTGAAGATTTTACGGAAGTGTACTTTGCATGCTATCCAATAATGAAAATTACGAGGTATGTCAAGGGTGAGGTATGTATGTAAGGGCCGTGGGTAGCCTAGTGGTTAGAGCATCGAACTCCAGACCGGAGGGCCTGGGTTCGATGTCCGATGCCCTTAAATCCCTCTGAGTACGTGCTCGTTAAATCAGTGGGTCCGAAAGTCTTGTGGGTGGTCGTAGCTGAAAGCACGAGTGCAGGGGGCTGGAGAATCTTTCTCTCCCCTCCAGTTCCATTCCTTAATTGTGGAGATAGGTGGTGTCGCTATCTATCGTAAAGAAGTCCAACCTATCTTACAGGCTCTGGCAACTTTCATTCCTTCCCTTCGGGAAGGACACGACAACAACAACATGAGGTGTGTCCCTTGTTTTAAATGAACAGCATTTAGATATATGCAGAAATTTAATATTTTAGGCTTATCTTTCCTTTATTTTTAAGGTTTTCATTTTTATGTCCGGCATGTGTAACGTGCATCCAAACATTTCGATATTTAAAAATATTTTTAGTGCTAAAAGTGCGCACTACACGGTTGAATATACAGTATTCATGCGGTACCTTGAACCTTTTAACGCATTTACAAACGTTTGAAGATACTCTGATATATAGGACTGTTTTGCATTAAAAACACATTAAATTCGTTTAAATTTACTTTGGAGGTATTGATTTTCAAACATCTGGACGACAATCAGAATTGTATTACGTTACACAAACAAGCGTTATACAAAAGCAACAGCAATGCATACGACGAACAATAACGTTACCTTTTCACATTTCAAAGAATCTTTGCTTATACACTCCTATTTCTGGAAGTTCGAGAACATTTTGATTCGCATTATTTCCGGGTTTTAGCACGATGATTGGTCAAAATCCATGGCAATCTTGCATCATCATCAGCAAATGGATTGGCCGACGATGCAATATTACATCATCTTGCCACAAAAATTGAGGACGTAGCATTTTCTTAAGAGTCAAAGTTGTAGTCAAAATAGAATTTCCTGTTAGGCGGGTAATTAAGGAATCAAGTATCACGTGATGTTATGGAGGGTTTTGGACCGTGGCGATTTAAAGAAATTTCGTTTGAAGAAAGGCGAGAAGTAGAGATTCTTTATATATATATACACAAACATGTATATATATAACATTTAAAAGCCCGATAATACCGATCGCAAGGTATGGTGCACATCGTCTCCTAGCGAAGAATGTACTGGCAGACAATGTGCGTATTTAGATCTAGCGAGGACTTATAGAACGTAGTCTGATATCATGTGCACCCCTTTTATTGCACTGTCCCTGGGTTGTAAGTATATTGCGTCATTCGGCTCGGCAGGTATAGACACAACTGTTAATGTTGACTTTATCATTAAATAAACTATATAATCGTCTGAGTACGATGATCGCATGAAAATAAATGTTATATATCTGGTAACAGAAATATGTTTTGATGAGGATTGAGAAGAAGGATTAAATAAACTGTTTACATTCTAGTGGATATCTGCACCTTTTCCCCCTTCGCATTGAAGTAAGTCATATGAAATTTAAAAACCTGCTAGTTTGATATCACGGGGCATCACGTCAAGTTGTTGTTTATGTTTGCCAAGATGGGCGATAACATTACAATATGGTACCTTGATATTTTTATCGTCTGGCGATGTGGTTGCCATGGAGATAACGTATATTAGAAATAATTTTTATTGGTTCTATTCCAACGGTAATCCTATTAATTTCAGACGATTTTATTTGGATTTCTTATACAATTTAACCATTTTCATTGCAATCCCAAATCAAAATATATTTCAGTCTTCTGTTTTATTTAATGCTGTTTTCGAATATGGATATTTCTAATATCATTGGTGAGAACTAGTATATATTTTTTTAAAAGAATGAGTGTTATATTTTTAGTTATTTCTATAAATCATTTTTTTTTCTTTCCCTTTTTAAAAATGTTTTTTTTTTTTTTTTTGTTTCTTGTTTGATGAAATTCCTTGAAGAAATTTGCAGTTTTTGGAACATAGCAAGCTTTCTGTAATTTTATTTGCTATTCATAATCAATTTTAGTATATATTATGTAATTATTTTATTAATAATATAAAAATACAATAATTATAATGTGTAATAATCATATAATATACGTTATTTTTAATAATTGTTATTTTATAAATATTATTACATGTGTTATTTATTTAATTATTATTTTATATATTTCTAAGTATTGTTATTTATTTATTATTATGTTATTTATTTACAATTATTTTTTTGTTTTTTATAATTATGTTAAATTAGTATTCTTATATCTGTACGATTCTTTTTTATTACAATAGGGTGATAATTCTTTTTTATCAAATCTATTAAATTATATTACGTGATTATTATTACATAAAACAAAAAATAATACCATATTACTAGATTATTGTATACTGCATATAATATTACTATTAGTAAAAATGATTTTTATATATATATATATTGATATTAATTATTTATTGATCTTGGTTAGTCTCAATCTATTCCTAAATTCTTCATTTGAAATCAATTTTAATATTTTTCAAAATAGTTCTTAAAAATTATTTTTCTGACTAGTCTTACCGCTAGGCCGCCATCTTGAATTTCATTCCAACGGCATGCGCTGCTTGGCGTGATTCTTTATCACGCCAAACAGCGTTTGGCGCGTTGCCCCGTGATATCAAACTAGTTCCTTTAAAAATTTAATTCAGTTATCGTAGATTTTGTGTCGACTACTCTTCGTTATCGTTTCACAGACCTTGTGATATTTGTTTTTTTTTTGTGCATAAATCCATTATTTATTCCATTTTATTTATAAAATGGAATAAATAATGGATTTATGCAAATATTTTAAGAGAATTTGAAACAAATTTAGACATTTTTTTAAAAAAATTACATGTTTTGCTTTTGCATATTTAATATGAATGCATTCAACCGTTTTGCAAGTTTTTAAATTAAAACATTCTAAGAGTAAAATTAAATATTCTTAAATTTGTTTTGTTGATGCTTAGTTGTTTCTGCATGGAATGATATATTTTTTTTTCTCATTATTTAATAAAAATTTATTTAAGTTGATATTTTTTAAACAATGTAACATAATTTTATCTAAAATTTAATCAAACAAAGACTATTTGCATTACTTACACATCAGTAAAAACTTCTGTTTCGGCTTCATTAGTAGAAAAAAGATATTTTCTTCGAAACATTTTGTTACAGAAAATTGTTTTGCTTCTTTTTAAATACATAATTAACATACAACGTACTAAATAAATTAAAAATAATCAATATAAAATCATTCTTTAATTTAATACAAAGAAAAAAATATTGTTTCTTTTAATTAATGAATTTTATTCATAGAGCGTTACAGAAACAAGAATCTTACATTCATGTTACACGAATTTTCTTACAATAATTATTACATCCAAACAACAATTACCAACTTTCTATTAGCTACGAATATTGATGCCAACCGAAAATTGAGCAGAGAATTGGAATATCTCTCCAGTCATTAGTGCTATTTCCGAATGCCGCAAATTCGAACATGGAAATCGAATTCATTTGTCAGGTGTTATTTCGCGAAAGTCACCGAGACACGATTAAGGCGGGGAATTTAGAGAGTCGATTAGGGGGCACAGGCATACGGGATGCTAACGATTTCCCTCCTTTTTAAAAATAAAATATCGTTAAATTAAAGTGTAAAAAAATATTCGAGAACTTAAAAGATTTTTTTTTCTCATTTTTAAGAGGACACAGTACGATTCAATTAAAAAATTGGTCAAAAAATCAAATCTAATTTTTTTAGCCTAATATATTTTTTATATACTTTTCTATAACCTCAAAAAATTCGAAAGCTCTAAACCTAAAAATTGCAGAATTCTGACAGCTTTTAAATTCGTTTTTATTCACATCCCTATGGCAAATCAAAATTTTAAACTTACTTATCTCGGAAAGATAAAATAACGAGTTTGTCTTCATTTAAAATACTGAGGCTTTTTTCTATTGTGATTGATGCTTTAAATTTTTTTTTACCTAGTGCTGATAGTACATGTAACAACAGTTGGTATGCATTTTTAAATCAAAGCAATACTTATTTTTTTAAAAATGATTGAATTCAGAATTTATACATTTTTTAAGAACTTTTCAATAAACATACATAAAAAGAAGTATTGTACGAATACCAATCATGTCATCGCAAAACCCATACCAATATTTTTTATACATAGTTTGACGTACTTGTAAATCCAATTTCATATATGTACGTCAATTTTTGTAGGAGGAATAGCATATTAAAATCAATTTAAAAATTTTAAGTTTTTTCCTTTAAATATTAAATGGCTAGATTCTTATGAAGTTTTGGGCACAAAATCTGTTTTACATAGTAAACACACATAGGAATCAAAGCAAAAAATTTTGAAAATCATTAAATTAATTAAAAATTTTTGAATTAATCTTATCATGTCCCTTTAAAACGAATTTTTAACAAGGGTTCTTAAATTGAGTTTCTGAAGCTAAATAGTATAATGTAGCTTTATTTAATTGTTTTTTAATAAAAACTTTTTTTAAATTTTCAAAAGGAGTTATTGGAAATGAGAATCGTATTCCATGCTACGCACACAGAAGTGAATGAGTGTGTGTTAGTATCGCATTATAGAACAACACGACAGCTATATACGACGGACTTCTTAATTTTGAACCATGGTCAAGTGACGAGAATGACACTTGAGCTAGCCCCACGCCAACTGGAAGACTTAGGGCCAAGACGGCTTTAACAAACATCTGCCTCTACACTGAAGGTGTCGTAGTCTCTCACTACCCCTATGATTATTAACTCCCCTTTGCACATTATCTAAATTCAGGTATGTTGGATTCATAATTAACAACTACTAAATTAATAAAACAATATCATTTATTAATCTTTCTTAATAGATAAACACACAAATATTAATCAAACCTTAAGAACAACAAATTACAGTGGAGTGAGATAAGAATTCAATTATGAACGACGGAACACTAACTGAGACTACGGAGAATAACGCATACAATCAAACTACGCATTTAAATCTAATTTATGAAAATCACAGGCCTGATATCTTTTTAAGGCAGGATTCTTTAATATTTGAAGGATCTAAAGAGCGACTTCAATCCTTGATATCTTCAGTTCCGTCCGAACCGAATTAATGAACCTTTTCAATAATCTTCTTACGGCGAACAAACTTCACTAGTTAAACTGATCTCTCAGAACCACCTTCTTAATCAACCTCTTAGTTAACTCTTCTATCAAACCACGTAGTCATCCCTCTCTCTCTTCATTTCATTTCTCCCTTTTATATCTTTTTCGAACTCGCTAAACCCGAAACTATCTTGTTTGCATAAGTCACACTTTTAGCTCTCAGCGGGGATTGGTTAAAATAAATACAATCTTAAAAGAATTGAGAGAAGGTTAGTGAAACGCGTAAGCACCCGTCACAAAGGTCTTTAGTGGTACTAGGCTTGAATTTATGACATGCTGGCTGCGAGTGAGTGAATATTAATGTCGCACTATTTAGCTACTCGAGGGCTTTTGGTGACGGACCTCGTAATTTTGAATCATGGTAAAGTGATGAGGACGATACTTGAGCAGGCAATTTTCGCCCCCCTACATGGCTCGTATTCAGTGATACTAGGCTTGAACTCATGATACATCAGTCACGTGTCTGTTACCTTGACCATAAGGCCACCGTGGCTACCACGAAAGCCACGAGTTCGTTACCATAACCGCTAGGTAACCGTGTCCTTTCATTAAGAGAGAAAATAATACTCAAAAGTAGATTTTCATCTAAGATTTTGATGGCCAAGACCAAAAAATTCAACTAATGTGTTGCGTTTTCGCTTGGTTTAGCGTGTCAAAATAATAAAATGCGCAATATCAATAAAACTCAATTCCCTTCAATTCAAAAATCATTTCAAATTATTTTTGACGTATTTGGAAATATTCTTGATATTTCATCGCTAGAACTATAATGCTAGTGGTATACAAATTCGAGAAAAGTATTCTGTATTGATGAATTTTTTAAACTAGTAAAATAAAAAAAAATTTTAAAAGCATATTCCTACTTCGTTAAAAAGACCCACTCGCGTCATCTGTTACAGATAAATCTAACTTCGTTAGAAATAACGCAGAATAAATTCAAAATTAGAAAATAAAGTTTAATAAAATAAAAAATTGAAAAAACTCAAAAAACATCAAGTGTTATCCATTTCTAACGAAGTTAGATATAATGCAGAATAAATTCAAAATTAGAAAATAAAGTTTAATAAAATAAAAAATAGAAAAAACTCAAAAAACATCAAGTGTTATCCATTATAAGTTTAAAAAAATGTGTTTGAACTTGCGTGGATGAATAAAAAGTATTTTATTAATGATTCAACAAGATATTATATCTATATATATAAAGGAGAAAAGCGACTGACTGACTGACTGACTGACTAATCACGATATCTCCGGAACTATTCAACCTACAGATTTGAAATTTGGTAGACATGTTCCTTTAATGGAGTAGAGATCAGCTAAGAACGAATTTTGCGAAATTCGAATCGTAAGGGGCGTTACGGGGGGTTAAGGGGCATTATAAGTAATTCTTTCCATTTTTAAACTAATCGACGTACAATCTTGAAATTAGGTAAACAGATTCCTTTTATAGAGTAGAGATCCCCAGCCAAATGAGTTTGGTGGAAATTGACCCCCAAGTGGCGTTGCGGGGGCTTAGGGGCCGTTATAGATAATTATTCCCATTTTTAAGCTATGAGACGCAAAGTCTTTATATTTGATAAATATATTCCTTTTATAGAGTAGATATAAGCTACAAGATGGGTTTTGGGAAAATAGCCCCCCCCCAAGTGGCGTTGCAGGGGATTAAGGGGCGTGAGAGATAAATATTTTCGTTTTTAAACTACTTGACCTACCAGCTTGAAAATTGGTAGGCATGTTTATTTTCATGGAGTAAATATTCGTTACAAAATCGGTTTTAGGAAAATTGACCCCCAAGGGGTGTTGCGGGGGGTAAAGGGAGATATAAATAATTATCTATATATATAAAGGAGAAAAGCGACTCACTCACTGACTGACTGACTAATCACGATATCTCCGAAATTATTTAACTTACAGACTTGAAATTTGGTAAACATGTTCCTTTCATGGAGTAGAGATCCACTAAGAGCGGATTTTTTGCGAAATTCGAAACGCAAGGGGCGTTATAAGTAATTGTTTCCATTTTTAAACTACTCAACGCACAATCTTGAAATTCGGTAAGCAGATTCCTTTCATAGAGTAGAGAACTGCTACAAAATGAGTTTGGTGAAAATCGACCCCCAAGTGACATTGCGGGGCTTAGGGGGCGTTATAGATAATTATTTCCACTTTTAAAATATTAGACGCACAGTCTTTAAATTTGATAAATAGATTCCTTTGATAGAGTAGAGATCAGATACAAGATGGTTTTTTTGGGAAAGCAAGTGGCGTTGCGGGGGGAGGGGGTTAAGGACGTAATAGATAAATATTTTCGTTTTTAAACTACTTGACCAACCTTCTTGAAAATTGGTAGACATGTTTCTTTCATGGAGTAAATATCCACTACAAAATGGGTTTTGGGAAAAATGACCCCAAGGGGTGTTGCAGGGGGTTAAGGGGAGATATAAATAATTATTCCGATTTTTAAACTATTAAACGCACAGTGTTGAAATTTGGCAAGCAGATTCCTCTCATAGAATAGAGATACGCCACAAAATGCGTTACGTGAAAATCGACCCCCCAAGTGGCGTTGAGGAAAGTAAGGGGCGCATATTTTTCAATACAATCGAATTCTTAATGCTAGGACTTAAATATCAAAAATTTATACATATATATAACCAACAAAAATTTATAAAACATCATGAAATACCCAGCGAAGCGGGCGGGTAACAGCTAGTATATATATATATATATATATATATATATATATAGGGAGAGAGTGAACTAATCGTAGGAATTGAAAAACAAGCAGTTTAGTAAATGGATAGCGTAAGATGTCACGAATTTATATGAAAAAGGGTGTTATTTTCCAAAAAAAAATTGTGCATTTTATGTCATTAATCTTCTTTCTCTCTCAAATGGACCTGCGTAAGCATAAACAGCGTAATCGTAATCGGAAAGCAATTAAATAAAATATTCTATATAATGTTTGACTACACTGTAAAACAAATTGTTGAGAACAAGAAGAAAAATGAATTTCCACCAAATTTTTTATTTCTTTTTGGGATATAAAACAGCTTAGTAAAAATAAAATACTCTTCTTTTTTTATTTCAATAACTTTTATCCTTGCAGCTGTATAAAAACAGGAGACAGAACCACTCTTTTGAGAAAAATAAAGTACTATTCCGGACAGGAAATGGTGTATATATAATATTGCTTTTTTTTCTGCGTCTGGATATGTAAAATAAATTTTAATCGAGGAGAGCGATTCTGTTGTCCTTTCTATATATATATATAGTCATATCTAAAAATACAAAGTTTGCTAGGAGTTGAGAAAAAGAGAACCCCAGAGTTATTTCATAGAAAAAAGGTATTCAATTTATCTTCTTGAACCCTATGGCTTGATAAGAGGAATTTAATGTAGCAAGATATGCATCTAAAATAAATCCTCCTTAATCGCATTAAACATATTTTTTTCCTGCTATTGGCTCATTCTCCTTTATATTTATATATATACTAGCTGTTACCCGCCCGCTTCGCTGGGTATTTCATGATGTTTTATAAATTTTTGTTGGTTATATATATATGTATAAATTTTTGATATTTAAGTCCTAGCATTAAGAATTCGATTGTATTGAAAAATATGCGCCCATTACGTTCCTCAACGCCACTTGGGGGGTCGATTTTCACGAAACGCATTTTGTGGCGTATCTCTATTCTATGAGAGGAATCTGCTTGCCAAATTTCAACACTGTGCGTCTAATAGTTTAAAAATCGGAATAATTATTTATATCTCCCCCTTAACCCCCTGCAACACCCCTTGGGGGTCATTTTTCGCAAAACTCATTTTGTAGTGGATATTTACTCCATGAAAGAAACATGTCTACCAATTTTCAAGAAGGTTGGTCAAGTAGTTTAAAAACGAAAATATTTATTTATTACGTCCTTAACCCCCTCCCCCCGCAACGCCACTTGGGGGGTTACTTTCCCAAAAAAACCATCTTGTATCTGATCTCTACTCTATCAAAGGAATCTATTTATCAAATTTAAAGACTGTGCGTCTAATATTTTAAAAGTGGAAATAATTATCTATAACGCCCCCTAAGCCCCCGCAATGTCACTTGGGGGTCGATTTTCACCAAACTAATTTTGTAGCGGTTCTCTACTCTATGAAAGGAATCTGCTTACCCAATTTCAAGATTGTGCGTTGAGTAGTTTAAAAATGGAAAGAATTACTTATAATGCCCCTTAACCCCCCGTAACGCCCCTTACGATTCGAATTTCGCAAAATCCGTTCTTAGCTGATCTCTACTCCATTAAAGGAACATATCTACCAAATTTCAAATCTGTAGGTTGAATAGTTCCGGAGATATCGTGATTAGTCAGTCAGTCAGTCAGTGAGTCGCTTTTCTTCTTTTTATATATAGATATGTATTTATCGTGTTCAAGTTTTTAATCATTAATAAAATACTTTCTATTCATCCAATCATGTTCAAATAAATTTTTTAAACTTGTAGTGGATGACACTCGATGTTATATAGTTTTTTCAAATATTAATTCATTAATTACTGGTTAATTAATTAAATTAATTTAAATACAGGTTTTCAACGCCAACTTGAATTTGTTTCCATTTTGTAACAATGTAACTCATGAAACAATGACAAACGTTGGCGTCAAAAATCAGTTTTTCAACCAAACTAATCAAACCGAGTGGGCATTTTTACAATGCAGACAAATTATGCTCTTTTTAACACCCTTTTATAAGCTTCACTTGCATGTAACAGAATCTTTAAACTCAATTTTTACCCCCTTTAAAAGATCAGATTCACTCGAAATTTTGCTCACTTGTCCTGGACTGATGGCAATACAATAATTTACTAATTGTGTTCCATTGTCCCGATCAGGAGCATCAGGACTAAGGATTTCCCAATATCAGATCCCATCCCGCATCTGGCGACTCATTCCAAATCCCATATCCAGATTTTGCGACTAAAAGATTAAGTTACAACTTAGTTCGATTAACTATAAAAGGGTGTTTTTTTAGTTTTTCTAAGCTGTAATTTATTCAATACAAATGTTCAATTATTAATAAAATACTTTCTATTCATCCATTCAAAATAGAAATTGACTTTAAAAAAATTTATATTACTTGTTTACACCTGCTGTTTAAGTGGTTAGAAGTGTGTATACCACATTTTATATGAAAAAATAAACGAGAATAAAACGAGTTAAAATATATAGCAAATAATAATATTTCTAGCAATAAATCAATTCATCTTCGTATCAAAAATATTTTGATCATTTGAAAGGGAAACAGGAGTTAAAGTTTTAAAATAATTAGCCATTAAAAGTTTGCTCAAAGATAAGAATATTAGGATTTATTTATGCTTAATGGGAGAAATTTTTTACAAGAGACAGGAAATAAGAAACACAGTATCACATGATTTTACAGTATGTGACGCTTCAACAAATTTTTTTGTAAGAATATACAGTAGAGTCTCGAAAAACTCGCCACTCATTAACTCGACCATATCCTTGCAGGTCAACGATCAAGACATGATGTCCTATGCAGAAATTATTGCTGTTGTCACAGTTAATGAAAACAAAATACCGATTAATGAATATGAGGTGACCGTTGAAGGCACCATACAAACCCCTAGAATTTAAAGGCTGTCAAAAACACCCTTCAATAGTTTTAACAACAAAGTGCGTCAGTAATAAAATTACTGTTCCTTCGTCGTATTCATGATGAAGCAGCAAAACGCAGTACACAATATAGTAGACGACAGGACATTACGTTTTTTGAAAAGAAATGTGGAATGTCTTGTTGTAGCCAACTTTTCAAGAACTAGCTACTTTTTTTTTAAAGTAGCTAATTTTCGCCAATTCGTCTACTTAATTTTCAGTATAGCAGCGTTTCTCAAACTTGCACCCCTGGGGTGCGCCACCTTAGGGGGGGGGCGTGATAAATCTACGAGGGGGGCGCGAGCACATTGAAAAGACGTAAACAAAAGATTCTTCTAAACAATTATTAATTTACTGAAAGTAAAGAAACAGAATACGTTCTGACATACTAAAAAATACAATACACATTTACCCTGATATAATAAACTAATAAATACATCAGTACTGCACGCGATGTATTTCATAATTAATTTAATAATACTATTATAAAGTGTTTAATAATTGCCAGTGACTCCAAGGGCTTGTCATATTTTAAATTATATGCAAAAAATAATACTTATTTTGATAATTTGGGCGGTTTATAATTAATCTCTTAACTGCAGATAAAAAGTTATGCGATTTACTCCCCAATGCCACCATTTTCCATGCAGGCACGCGTATGTGATGTATTTGGGGGGGGGGATATAAATAAGCAAATCCTCTGAAATAAAAAAATCCTTCGCAAACACTGTCAAAGTCCTTTTAGCCTTTAGCAAGGTCAAAGCCTTCGACATAATTGTACGGATAGATGCGCTCAGAAAATATCATACTTCGGAAAGACGTACATATACGTCCAAGGCAGGGAACGCTTTCAGTGAATGAGACGTTTATATGCGCCTGGAGCACTTAAGAGTTTAAAGTCGTATTGTAGTTTTAGCGTCAAAGAATAGTAATTTTTAATTCAATACATTGTTATTGTTAGGAAGGGGGGCGCGATGAAAATTATGATTTAATATTGGGTGGCAAACATTTAAAGTTTGAGAAGCACGGGATTATAGACAATTTCGTAAAACATTTTGACGTGTGTCTGATCAAGTTAATTACTGCATACTATGCATTCATTCATTTTCATGTAGTAAATGGGATCTATGCCTTAATACAGAATATACACTTCCTTTGTTTAAGGGTATTTGGGCAGTTTATTTTCTGTTGTATTCTCAAGCAAACAATATATATGTACAATTGCAATAAAATATTTTCCGAGGAAACACTCGTACTTATTCTTTTTTTAATTGCATTCTCGATAACCCAGCTGCCCATCGGTTCACATTAGGTCAAGCTTTCGAGACTCAACTGTTACACGTTGTTATATTTAGAGAGTTTGAAGCTGATATGTTACGTTTTTTTTCTGAAGTGTGAGAGAAAAATTTCTCTCGTCAACTTTTGCTTCAAAGATAGTTTATTTAAAATAACCAATGAAATGCTTTATTTAACTAGAATATGAGCTAAAATATTTCAAATATAAAAATACAAATAAAATATTTTGAAAAAAACAAAGAAAATTTTAGAAATAGTTATATTTTTATCAAGGATTATTGGAATAAAAAACTCAGTGTATTCTTTTTTAAACTTTTTTTCTTAACACCACTACGAATCTTTTCTTAAATACAGTAAGAGTTCTTTTTAAAAGAAAAATCGAAAAATTATCTGTTGTTCGTTCACTTCTCTTCCTTATGGTATTTAGTATGATTTTATTTTGTTCTGTTTTCACTTTTACCAAAGAATCCTCAATCAATTCACAAAATTTATTTATGCAACTAAATTAAGAAAAGAAGTTAATTGCATGTTTTAGTTTTTGTACAAGCCGATTGGGTGGCGAAGTTGGTTTGCCGCTGGCCTTTTACACCTAAGGTTGCGTGTTCGACCCCGGCCCAAGTCGATGGATTTTCATGATGCAGAAAATCGACAGCTGCCATGTCGTATGATTATGCGGAATGTAAAAAATCCCTTGAAATGCCGGATTGGCTTGGGTGCTCTCGGCAAAATTAAATTCCTGAGTTCAATTTCGCATCGTCAGAGCTCTGGTGCCTTCATCTGGGGAGGAAACTGGGGCGTCAAAATTACTTGAGGCAATTGGTATCGCCTATACGGGGCCGCACTAAAAAGTGATTCCATCTCCTGGGGAAGGAACTAGGTCTGCAAAGGTAACAAATACCAATACTCAACCCATAAGGAAAAAAGTTTTTGTACAGCATCTTATGCAATAGATGGGTCTAAGTAATTATAGCTTAAGTGGGGTATAACTTATTTTTAATTTGAGCCATAGGTAGAGGATGTGGTCGCGGTAGTCAAGTGGTCTAGGCATCGGATCATGGCTAGCGTGTCATGAGTTCGATCCCAGTACCACTGAAGACCCGCCGTGTAGGGGAGCGATGCACGTTAAATCTGTCGAGAGCTCAAACGTCCTCCCGTTGGTGTGGTGTGATAGTTGTGAGAGGGGGATTCCAGCTCAGGTGTCATCCGCGTCACTTGACCATCGTTCAAAATTACGCGGACCGTCGCCAAAAGTCTTCGTGTAGTTAAACAGTGCGACGTAAATCACTCACTCACTTTCTGGTGTAGAGAATTTCATAAATCTAACAAAGTAGGTTTGGCAGCTAAAAGATTGGAGTCTATAATTTTAAACTTTTTAATGGTTTTTCAACTAAACTGAGGCCTTGTATTAAATTTCCAATGTCCTGATTGAACTGGATTTAAAAACTCAAGTTCTTCAATGTTTTGCTTTTGCACATGTATTTCTGTGAGTTCACCCATTGTATAACAATGGGTGAATGTAATAACAAACATGCACTTCGTAGATAAGAAATAATTAACACGAAATAATTTTTTTGGCTAAGCGTCGATTCAACGCGATACGTCCAAACATTTACATTAGCTTAACAGGAAACGGGGAGTGAGTAATACAGTTGTGTAGTGCTCACAAACGAAAGACTAATCGGCGAGATTTTAAAACATTTGGTTTGCGTAAGTCGCGTAGCGTTAATCGGGGAATAACTAAGAAAAGATTTATCTCAAAAACACATTGTTACAATTCCTTAAATTAAAAACTGTTTTTCCCCTTAAAGAGTTGAAGCTTACTTGAAATATACATCTATCTGGGCTATTCTTGCTGTATGCAAAGGGTTTAGTTGTTTGCTTCCTGGACACAGATATCAATCAAAGAAACACAAGTCAATTTCTACAATTACTCAGACCTTGATAATGAATTCTTTCATTCATTAATAGAATCATAGCATATGAACACCGCAAGGCAAAATGTTAGTAACTTGTTTGCAAACATGTACATACTCGGTAAACATGTTTGGTTTGAACTTAAATAATAAATAATCCCTTGGTCGAGTTGATCAGCGTGCGAATATGCATGACTTCTTCCTCAAAACAACTGAAACGAAAGTAGTCCGCATATTATTTAGTAATGCAAATTCTTGTTGTTTACAATGCTTTCACAAAAAGGATTTATAATTATCCGGGGAAAATATTTTTGTCGCATTTAAATAATTCTACATCAATTAAAGTTTACATTGCATCTCTCGTGGGAAAATAATTAAATTTTATGGAACATTTTGTTTAATTGTTTTATTTAAATTGCTAAATTTTAAAACTAGTTGTAAATTATTTGAAAATTTTACATTTCTGTACAATCTTGTGGATAGGGATTGAAATACCGGTATTCACAAGTTTAAATACCGGTTTTTCGGTATTTACTAGAAAACTTAAATTGTTTCTTATATGTTCAGGGATCGCCAACATAGCAAAAGAGTGTACGCTTTTGTTTTTATGTTATAATGTTAATTATTGCACCATGATTAAAATATATTACAAGTAAAATAATTTATATCCATTTCAGAAGGTGAAAATATTAAACGTCTTTATTCCGCTCATTCCCTTGTACTTATTTTTATTTTTCCTAGCTAGTTCTACAGTTCTAAGGCAACTCATTAAATCCATCATCTGATTTTTTCATTGCACTAGTACAATACCTAAAAGACTATTAATCTGAACTTAAAAATATTGACATAAATTATTTCTCTGACAAAAAGAACTAAATACACTACTCCTAACTAAGTTCTCGTTGAAAGAAGAATAACATATCCAAGCTCAGTCTTCCATCATCCATAAACACCTGTTACTACAATGTCTCCCAAACGGTTGAAATTAATTAGACTGTGAATACAAAACTGCATCGTACAATCAAAAGAAGTTACAAAATATCTGAATCTTCCAAGGCCAAAACTGTCCTATTACAGCTTTGAACGATATTGCACTTGGACAGGATTCGTAGTTTTATATTCGTATCTGAGAAACCAAGGTTGTGAAGAAAATGCGTAATATTTCGATATTTTCTAAACTGGTGAGTTTGCTATTCACATTTTGTTTGAATATTATACTTTAGGGTTCAAAATGTTTTTCAGATTCCTAAAAATATACTCATAAATAATAACCCATAATAATGAATAAGAATAACTTTACAGAACATGAAAATTCAATTGATAATACTTAGAGATTTGGTTTCATCATTTATATGATGAAAAGATAATGATGATACAAAGTAAAAAATGTTCTAGAGTTATTAAAGAGAATGGAGGAAATACAAGTGGACTGCATACACATTTATAAACGAACATGATACGAATTTGTTAAAGAGGAAAGAATCTAATTGCGATGAAGGTGCAAATTTAAGCACAGTTTTTAAGCCCAAGACATAAGGAATTTTAGATTATTTCGAAAAAAAAGATAATTTGGATGAAATTATAGGTAAAATGACAGTAATATTTGCACTTTTTTGTGATTTAAATAAATAAGATGTTCCTTTATTTATTATTTTTTTTTGTGATTCTTTATATTCTGTTATAACTTATAAATTACAAATTATTTCTTGTGATATTTAAGCTCTCTTATAAAACTGGCAAGTAAAACAAAGAAACACCTATGTTTTCTTGTTTTTTTTTCTAAATTTCTAATACCGGTATTGAACTTTTGGTTCGATACTGCAATCCCTACTTGTGGTTAATTTATTTCACATTTGAAAATTAATAAGATTATAACTAAAAGTGTGATTTAATAGAAAAAAATTTATTTGTAATTTTTAATAACGAATTATATTATGTAGCAAAATAATCGCAAAGAGACAAACCTATTTTTTAAACCGTACAATAAGAAATATTAGAGTAAAATTCCTTCCTTATATTACAAACTTTGATTCGAAAAAAATATTTTCAATTCAAGAAGAAGTTAGAGATTTTATTTGAAAAAAAAATAACTGCACACAAAAGGAAAAACTCTCGAAAAATACTTAACTTGTTTACTTAAAAAATTCCTGAAAAATCTTCGTTAATAATAATAGCATCTAGAATTCTTCTGATGGATTATAGCGAAAATTATTTTCCAATCAATACGCATTTCCCGTAAATTTGGGACACTTCCGGCACTTTTTGTGTTTCATCTTCATTTTCCCTTCTTTTTTTCATGAGAAATGGCGAAATGATGTTTCGAAGAATGAAATATTTCCAGAAAGAAATTTTAACTCCAGTCTGAAAGTGACTTGCTTCTGACAGGGGTCTATATTTATGAGGGAAAACGAACGAAAGTTTTTTTTCCTCTGTAATAATGGTTTGGAAGAGCGTGTTTTTCTGGATGTTTCTTCCGGTGGCATGTTTTCAAATTAAGGTGACACGCGTGCTATTCTAGTTCTCTCTAAAATCCACAATTTTTTCACTTTTTTTTTTTGGAGAAGTAAAAAAACATACAAAACACTGCTCCCTCTAACGTTCAAAACATATTAAATTTAGGGTTTTTTTGTTTTTTTGTTTTCTACTTACTTTACTCCCTCAAAAGAAAAAAAAACCTACATCAGAGACGTGAAGTCAAAACATATAAATTAGAAGATCAAAAAAATATCCACAAAATTGGAATAAAGTGAGGAATAAGAAAGGAAAATGTTGTTGTTATCGTGTCCTTCCCGCAGGGGAAGGAATGAAAGTTGCCATTGCCTGTGAGACAGGTTGGACTTCTTAACGATAGATGGCAACACCGCATATCTCCACCTCCACAATTTTGGCATAGAACTGAAGGGGAGGGAAATATTCTACAGCCCCCTTCACTCATGGTTTCTGCTGCGACCGCCCTCAAGACTTTCGGACCCACTGATTTAACAAGCACGTACTCTGTATATACTCGGTGGTATTTAGTGGGATTGGGCATCGAACCCAGGCCCTCCGGTCTGGAGTCCGATGCTCTAACCACTACACGGAGAAAAAAGAAATACTCAAAAATGACTACATGGACATGCTCATTTTGAAATGAGTTTGTTTGTATCAGATTTGAACGCATGCCTTTACGAATATGAAACATTACATGTGTACTCAAAATTCCAAAAAAAAAGGTTAATTAACACTATCAAACAAATTAAAAAGATATTCAGGATTAAAAAAGTTTTTTTAATATACTGGCTACATATTTTAAAGATTGGGGTTCAACAACAAATTTAGTTCTCATAAATCTTCCGAACTATTTTTCGTTTCTACCACGCTACCCGTGGACGAACACATGAGTACTAGATTGTTTCGATTTTGTGTTATGACTTTAAATCAAAACAGTCTTTTTCTATATTTTTGAATTAAAGTTTTCACCTATTTGTTTTACAAAAGTATGTGCCTTGTTTTTAATATAAGGCTTTTATAGGAATTTAGCGGGAAAAATGTGATAAATATCTGCCTTTTTTTGGCGGATTACTTAATAAAACCAATTTAAGGTATGTGGCTACCTTCGGAGCATTTTATTGAAACATAAATTTTCAACTAAAAAAACACTTTTTTTCTTTAAAAAGGGTGTGCATAGAACTAGGGATTAAGGTTCAAGTGTAGTATAGGGGGGCCCTTGGCGATGTCAAATTTTTTCGGTGACCAAAATCGATCGCCAAGCTCCTTCACTTAGCGATAGGTTTCCCGAAGCCAGAATGAATTCGTTATCTCACCATAATATCTATATAAAAATCGCAAAATCCAAAGACAAATCGAAAGGGGCCCCCTCGCCTATACTACACTTGAGTCAGGAATTAAAATACAATTCCACAAAATTTTAAATTATTTTGGATAGATTGGGAATTTTTAGTTAAAAATTGCAGTTACAGTAAACCTTGTATTGAAAAAATTTTGATTAATATATTGAAATAATATTAAAACTGCACACAAATAACATCATTATCTGTGCCTAGAGCGATAAGATTTATATTTTTTTTTTTTGAAATTTGTCAATTTTTTTTAAAAAAGCATGTTTTTTTCTCACAAATTGTATGTGCAATAAAATGCAAAAATACATACACAGAGATTATAGTCTATAATACAAATAAAATAAAATAAAAATTTTCTTAAAATTTTAATTCAATGTCTTAAAAAGAAATCCATTTGTGAACTTTACCGTGAAGCCAAAAAACATAGTTTCTCAGACAATGCTTTTAAAGATTTAAATACAATATGAAAAATGTTCTACTAGTTGTACATTTCTTAAACTCACCATATTTATAGCTCAAACTCTCTTTAGCTTCATGTTTAACTAATTTTTCAACCCTTTTGCTGTTTTCTGGAGAGTTTTATAGATTATAAAAATTGTCGAGTTTAGTAAAATTTTCATGAAAAATTGCAATTAGGATCTTTTACACAAAATTCTAATGCATGTATTCAAATAATATTTATACAGTACATAAATAATGGAACATCTTTATATATTAGGAATTAAAAGATATGTATTACTTTTAAAAGTTTTTTAAATATGCCAAATTTTATGCAAAAACTCGAT
Organism: Trichonephila clavata; assembly: GCA_019973975.1. NCBI lineage: Eukaryota > Metazoa > Arthropoda > Arachnida > Araneae > Nephilidae > Trichonephila > Trichonephila clavata. The sequence goes on along the minus strand of BMAO01009162.1, from coordinate 91,090 downwards.
TTTTTAAAAAATTAATGATATTTTTTACATTTAAAGGCAATGAAGTACATAAATACAGTGAACCCCAAAAGTGTTCGTACACTTGCAGTTTCCTATAAAATTTAATGATTTCGAGTAATAAAAATTAATGTATAGAAATTGTAATTTTTTTATATCTGCAACTTGTTCTAAATGGCATGACATAATTATTTTTTTAAAAATAGTATAACTATTATTTTTAAAAATTAATAATCAAAAAGCTACTAAAAAATTACACCACAAAAGTCTTCGTACACTTAACAAAAAACTCAACATAGCTTTAAATACTGTATTTCTTTCTTAATTTAGAACTTAATAGGATATCTTTTAGTGTCCACAACAACTTTTAAACATCTTGGTATAGATTTAATCAGTTTTTTGTAATTTCTGCATCGATTTACCTCCATGCTTCTGTGATTATTATTTTTACTTCCCATTATGTGTTTATGTCATGTTTTCTTTTTATTTTAAATCTAGTTCTCACCAAATATGCTCTGCTGGGCTAAATAAATTGATTGTGAGGAGGTGTTTTCACAAAATTTTGGGGCAGTTATAAAAACACCAGCGGTGTACATTGAGAGCAGTACGCTTAGCGTCATTATCCTGTTAAAATATGAAGTCGTGTTCAATATCAAATTTTGGACAGACAATTTAAAATTTATCTTTAAAATATTTGGCTAGAGCTCATGATTCTCAATACCATAAAAAATTACCTAATTCTGTAGCTGATTTACGCCCCCACCGCAAAAACACTTCCACCTCCATGGTTCATTCATCCAACTAGATTCTTGTGACTAAGTTTCAGAAAATTCAAAATTGACAGGAAAGTGATTGGGATGACAGAAAATTCAACATTTCTGGTTCTGATGGGCATATAATAGTTTTAAAGGGAAAAAATGAGGCATCTAATTCGGTGAATTTATGTGGAACAAGAGCTCCTCCACCTCCATGCTTCAACATAGAGGTGTTCTTGCGGGGGAGGGAGGGGGTGTAAATAGGCTTCAGGAATTAGGTAATTTGGTATTTATTGATGGTATTGAGAATCATGAGCTCTATTTAAATATTTTAAAGAGAAATTTTAAATTATCCTCTCAAAACTTGGATATTTCAGACGACTTTGTGACGGGTGCTTACGCGTTTCACTAACCTTCTCTTAAATTCTATATTTTATTTATTTCAACCAATCTCCACCGGGAGCCAAAAGTGTGACTTATGCAAACGAGATATTTTCGGGTTAAGCGAATTCGAAAAGGATATAAAAGGGAGAAATGAAATGAAGAGAAAAAAGAGGGCGATTTTGAGAGAGTAGTTTTTCTAGTGGAAATATATTCGTCGGGAGAAGACTATTGAAAAGTATTCATTAAATCGGTTCGGGATGGAACTGAAAGATAGCTGAGATTGAAGCCGCTCATTAAAGCAATCCAGATATAGAAGAACCTGCCTTAAGAAAAGGTATCAGGTCAGTTGTTTTCATAAATTAAATATAAATGTGTAGCTTGATTGTATGTGTCGTTCTCCGTGGATTCAGTTAGGATTCCGTCGTTCATAATCGAATTCTTCTCGTACTCCACTGTATTTTGTTGATCTTAAGGTTTGAATAGTATTTGTGTAATCTCTCAATTAAGAAAGGTCAATAAATAAGATTGATTTACTCAATAAGTTGTAATTAATTATGGATCCAACATATTCAGATTTAGATAATACGCGAAGGGGAGTTAATAATCATAGGGGTAGTGATAGACTACGACACTGGCGCCCAACCGAAATACCGGAATTAAGAACAAGTGCAGGAATTAGAGTTTTGTCGGAATTATTTTTTTCGGGTAAAGAAAATGTGTCTGAGTTTATATCAAATATTGACGACAACATAGCCTACTATGAAATACCGGTGAATCTATCATGTGCATATTTAAAAGGTCATTTAATTGGGAGAGCGTTAGACTGGTTTGACGTTATTGGGTTCGAGTGTGTAAATGAAGAAGCGACTGCATTTGCAACGCTTAAAAAGAAATTGTCGGATAGTTTTCCTGTAGTACGGAATAAATCAGAGCTAGAAGCTCAGTTTTTTTCATCGAAACAATGGAGAGGTCAAGCCCCGTCAGACTTTATTTTTCAGCTATTAAAAATTCATAAAGCTTTAAATTTGAATTATGATGAGGTAAAATTGGTCGATCACATAGTAATGCGACTAGAACCCCAAATAATGGATTATTTAGAAGTTCGAAACCCCACAACGAAAGCTCAGTTGGTAGAGTTGGTAGACCGGTATGAGGAGCGTCATAGCTGCAGGGAAAACCAGGGTTCGAGTAATAATTTTGCTAGACGAGCTTGGGATATGAGTAGGAATCCTGATGAAAGAAGGAATAATAGAAATTGGAGAGATACAGGGGTCGCAAATAGTCAAAATGTTCAAAGAGGACCAGGCAGGGGTGCAAATAATTTTTCTCGTCATAATTATCAAAATCAAGGATTCGAGGGAGGAAATCGCTACAATCAGCCAAATCAGCGAACAGACCGGTATCAGAACCGTAGGATGGTGGTTAGGAAGGGTCCTAGTGATGATTCAGCAAAGCAGAATTGGAGGCGTGTTGATTGCAACAGCGAAAGGTAAAGAAATGCCAATTTAAACTTCAAAGCGGTCGTGTTGCGGGAGGTAAACGATCGCTAGTTAAGTCAAATCCTCCTAATAGAATTAAACTTAATTCATTACGATTATCACCAGTTGATCTTCCGTATGTACCGGTTCTATTGCTTGATACATTTATAAAAGCGCTCTGGGATACAGGTGCGGAAAAGTCATTTATTTCAGAAAAACATACCGATCATATTTTTCTTTTTGTCCTATTAAAAAATCGTTAGCTGAAGTAGTTACGGCTCAAGGGTCACAATGCAGAAATTTAGGCACAATTGAGTTAAGAATTAAAATAAGAGGGAATTTTCGAAGTTGTGGAAATTTCATGTGATTGCTGAGATGCAATATCCCTGCATCCTAGGTATTGATTTTATGTCACATGCAAAGGTTAGTTTGGACTTTCTTACAAAATCGTTAATCATTCCGGATTCGCAAATTGAAAAAGTGGCAATTTCGGACGAACCAGTTCAGATAGATTTATCAAACACTAAGTTAAATGCAGAACAAAAACAGAAATTGCAGATTTTGTTTAAGGAATTTCATGGGTTGTTTTCACTTAAGCCTGCTCTGACACATGTGTTTTGTCATGAAATCGATACGGGTGATAATCCTCCTGTTTTTTCGAGACCTTATCGCTATGACAGGGTCAAACAGGGTATCATTAACTACCATGTTCAGAAGATGTTGAACGATGGAACGATAATTACAACAACATCACCCTACGCATCTCCAGTTGTTTTATGTCGGAAGAAAAACGGGTTGCCGTTAGATGACCCAGAAGCTTATAGGTTTGCAATAGATTATAGGAAATTAAATGCGATCACGAGATATCCGCGATATCCGTTACCAATAATTGATGATTTGATCACTAATATTCCACACACCGAAATTATGTCATCACTTGATTTACGCAGCGGATACTTTCAGATGGCAGTAGACCCCAAAGATATTCATAAGACGGCGTTTGTTACAAAAAATGGTACTTTTGCATTTTCTCGCATGCCATTTGGCCTTTCGGGGGCAGCTCCAAATTTTCAAACGGCAATTGAAATGATACTTAAACCAGTTCTCGGGCGTTTTACGCACTGCTATATGGATGATGTTATCATTTCATCTCCATCATTTGAAAGCCATGTGGAACACTTACGAGAAGTATTCAGATTGTTGCAGGAGGCTGGTTTAACGTTGAATCGTGAGAAATGTCATTTCGCGAGGGAACAATTACGTTATTTGGGTTTAGTTATTAATAAAGAAGGAGTTAAAACAGATGAGGAGAATGTAAAAGCAATTATTGAAATAAAACCTCCGAAAACTGCAAAAAAGGTAGCAAAATTTTTAGGAATGACGGGTTGGTATCAAAAGTTTATTAAGAACTACGCAGACATGTGTGAACCCTTATATAATTTAAAACGTAAAAACTCTAAGTTCCGTTGGTCGGAATTAGCGCAGAAAGCCTTTGATCGTATTAAGAAAGCACTGACAGAAGCTCCAGTGTTACAATTACCAGATTTTTCCCAAGCTTTTGAACTTTATACGGATGCTAGCTCAGTGGGAGTAGGAGCAGTATTGACACAGAATAATAGGCCTATTGCGTTTGCCTCAAGAACATTAAACCGCGCTGAAAGAAACTACAGTGTGACGGAACGTGAATGTTTAGCTGTCATATGGGCATTAAATAAATATCGCACGTATTTCGGATCCTTGCCGGTTAAAGTGATAACAGACCATGCTGCACTTACCAAATTAACGAATGGAAAGAATTTGTCGTCTAGAATGATAAGGTGAACGCTTAAGTTGGCAAATTTTAATGTAGAATGGGAACATCGCCCAGGTACGCAAAATTTAGTGGCTGATATGTTGTCTAGAAACCCGTTAGAAAGTAATGAAGAACCAAAGGTGTCTTGTGCGGTGATTAGATCGTTAGTATTATCGTCTAGAGAACAGTTGAGAGAGGAACAGAGAAATGATCCAGAGTTAGGTCACATCTTACGGTTTTTAGAAAATCCGGACGATAGTTCCATTAATGAGTCAATCTGTAGAAATTGGTCCCGCGACTTTAAAGTCATTAACGGATTGCTATATTATGCAAAATATACAACCACACTAGGTGAATTAAGGGTATTTATACCTAAAACATTACGTAAAGATGTTATGCGAGAATTCCATTACTCGCCGATGGCAGGCCATTTAGGCAAAAAGAATAACCTACTTAAAATTAAAAGACGCGTGTTATTTCCCGTACATGAGGAAATACATTTATAAATATGTAGCAACCTGCGACCAATGCCAAAAATTCAATTATAAGAACGGATTACCAGCTGGTCAATTAATTCCGATAGTAACGAATTTTCCGAATGAAATCGTATCTTTAGATTTATTAGAGGCGTGAAGTTAATGTGAAGGTTGATGATCTAGTGTTAGTTCAAACTCACCCGTTGAGTTCAGCAAGTAAGAAAATAGTGGATAAATTTAGGCCAAAGTTTGAGGGCCCATATAAAATTCTGAGTGTAAAAAATAATAATTTAGTAATATTAAAATTTGGTAAAAGAATAACTGTTAATGTGGATCAGGTGAGAATTTACCATCAAAGAGAAGACAGTGTTGCCGAATCGGAAAGTGCCAGAAGTAATGATCATGGTGCAGTGGCATCAGACAGGTCGGATGATGGGCAGCCGAGATTGGTGCAATCGGAGAGTGATGGGGGTTGTCGTGGAGGATCGAAATCAGGAAATTTAGAAGGTAGTAGAGATATAGTTATGAATAGACGCGATGGAGTGGAGGTGAGAAGAAAAAAACGGGGACGAACGGAGTCTGCGGTTTCTTCGGGGGGGGGGGGTGATGCGTATAATTTCAGGAAGAGAAAACCTCATTGGACAGAAAGAGAGAAAAGAGAAAGACTACTCTCCTGGAAGGAAAACATACAGAAGAAGAAGAGACCAGAGGCCCAGGTATCCCGAGACAAGAGAAAGTTGACCTCGTCAATGCCGTCTCGTCCCTCCAGAAAGCGGTATAGAAAGGTGGAAGAAAATAATTCTGAAGGAACAATTCCAGGACCATCCCACAGATTCAAATACAACAAACCCCAGCAAGAAAGGAACTGCCCTTTCAATCTTCGGAGCCGACGTCGAGTGGACAGCAGCCAAATTCCAGTTCTCACAAGGGAAAAGAACGCCTCAGCAGGAGCATATCAGCTTCAGCGGACTCAAAGGAAGAGGAGATCCAGAAGGTGGGAGCGCAGAGAGGACAGCCCTAGGACAAGGTCATCCAGTACAGAGGCCATGGTTGGAGACAAAGCCTATGCACATTGGATCTAAAGACTAGCCAGGTTGTATAATTCTAATTTGTTTATTTTTCCTCTGACAGACAGTTAGGAAAATTTTCTATGTGGGCTAGTCTTTTTTTTTTTTTTTTTGTAAAATTTCCGTACAAAAGTTACTGCGTTGTGTGTATTTTCATATCGGTTGAAAAAGCTTTTGTATTTAATTTTTTTCCAAATTGTGGAAAAACATTTGTTAAATTGCAATTGTTTTGCTACACTTTAAAGACGAGGCTTTATATGTGAGATTACTTGTATTGTTTGTTGTAATATATTCTATGTAAAAAAATGTATATATTTTTGTGTGTAATTGTTAAGATGTATAAGTAGTGTCTGGTTTCTGGGTGCGGCGTAATTAGGAATACTAACAAAAAACATTAACAGCGCGATTGATTGGGAATTTTTTGAAAATGAAACCAGATAAAGGTTATTTTGTTATGAAACTATATATATATATAATATAATGTATGCCATATTTTATGTCAATAAGGAAGTTGAATAAAATTTCTGTGCATTTAATGTCATGTTTTAGAAAAAATTGACAAGGTTTCCTTTCAGGGCAGCAGTCCCTGGACAAAGTGATGACATGAAAGTGATGTCGTACGAATATATTATTGTAAAATTTTTTTATTTATTAGCACTTAAGTAAAGTGCATGATCAGGGTTTTTTCCTTGAAAGGTTTTCCCCTGATCTTCGCCCGAATGGGGTGCACTGTGGATTGTATGTATCTAAAAGATCAATAAGTTAGAGTGGAGTACCCCTTTGAGTAGTCATTTCTGTGTGCTAGTTTAATTAAAGTTTCTAACTTAGAGTTAAAATTTTCTGCAAATTCAGTGTTTTCAAGCATTCTAAAGTTCGTGAGTTAAAACTTTCTACAAGTTCAGTATTTTCAGGCATTCTAAAGTTCGTGAGTTAAAACTTCCTACAAGTTCAGTATATTTAGGCATTCTAGAGTAGTTAAAATTTTGTGCAGGTTCAGTGTTTTTCAGACGTTAGGTAAATTAAGCGAGTTCTTTCAGGTCGTTTAGACCTTCAATAAGTCACGCTTTTTTTCTAGGAGGGGGTTGTGACGGGTGCTTACGCGTTTCACTAACCTTCTCTTAAATTCTATATTTTATTTATTTCAACCAATCTCCACCGGGAGCCAAAAGTGTGACTTATGCAAACGGGATATTTTCGGGTTTAGCGAGTTCGAAAAGGATATAAAAGGGAGAAATGAAATGAAGAGAAAAAAGAGGGTGATTTTGAGAGAGTAGTTTTTCTAGTGGAAATATATTCGTCGGGAGAAGACTATTGAAAAGTATTCATTAAATCGGTTCGGGACGGAACTGAAAGATAGCTGAGATTGAAGCCGCTCATTAAAGCAATCCAGATATAGAAGAACCTGCCTTAAGAAAAGGTATCAGGTCAGTTGTTTTCATAAATTAAATATAAATGTGTAGCTTGATTGTATGTGTCGTTCTCCGCGGATTCAGTTAGGATTCCGTCGTTCATAATCGAATTCTTCTCGTACTCCACTGTATTTTGTTGATCTTAAGGTTTGAATAGTATTTGTGTAATCTCTCAATTAAGAAAGGTCAATAAATAAGATTGATTTATTCAATAAGTTGTAATTAATTATGGATCCAACATATCCAGATTTAGATAATACGCAAGAGGAGTTAATAATCATAGGGGTAGTGATAGACTACGACAACTTCATTTTTTAACATGATAATGACGCCAAGCGAACTGCTCTCAATTTACACCGCTGGTGTCTCAATAACTGTACCCAAAAGTTTAAAAACACCTCCTCAATCAATTTATTTAGCCCAACAGAGCATATTTGGGGAGAATTAGATTTAAAATAAAAAGAAAATATGACATATAAACACATAATGGGAAGTAAAAACAATAATCACAGAAGTATGGAGGAAAATCAATGCAGAAATTACAAAAACTCAATAAATCTATATCAAGATGTCCAAAAGTTGTTGTGGACACTAAAAGATATCCTACTAAGTTCTAAATTGAGAAAGAAATACAATATTTATATATATATATATATGTAAAACTATGTTGAGATTTTTGTTAAGTGTACTAAGACTTTAGTGGCATAATTTTTCAGGAGCTTTTTGATTATGAATTTTTTTAAATAGTATTTATACAATTTTTAAAAAAATAATTATGTCATTCCACCAAGAACAAGTTTCAGATGTAAAAAAATTACAATTCCAAAATATTAATTTTTATTAGTCGGAAACAATAAATTTTATAGGAAATTGCAAGTGTACGAACACTTTTTGGGTTCACTGTATATACACAGAGATTAGACTTTGATTCATAACACAGATAGAACTAAATAAAACATGTTCTAAAAATTTAAATTCAATATCTTAAAAATATTTTGTGTAGGGATCAGCATCTGGTTTTCTTAACTCCAATTCCAGTTTACTAATTATGATATAACTTTGCTTCTAGATATCATAGAAACAAAAATAGAGTGTTTTTGGAATCTTAAATGTATAGGCTTTAAAATAAAAACACAAAAGTAATTTTTGAAAATTTTCACCAAAACTGCGAATTTTGGGTAGTCACATCTTAATGAAATTTACTTGATTCATAATAAGTCATATTGTTTGATTTTTTGGGCACTTGCTTATAGGCAAATAATAATTTAAGTATTTCTTTGCTACATTGGAATAGTTTTATTTTCATATTGAACTTTAAAATAGCTTACATGTCTTGAAAAAGGCAAGCCTACAAAATAAATTTTTGTTTTCAATTATTAATCTTTTTAAGAGACTAATTTCTTGTAAATTTTAAAGAACTTTTTTAGCTTATTGGTAAACTTATGGAAAATGTCTTAAAAGTTCTCATAAAGAAATTATTTAAAAGAGTCAACTATTTCAATACATTTATTTTATGAATCCTTTCACCCCCATTTTCGAATATTGAAAGAATCAAAATTTACTGAAAATAACAAAATGAGCAAAAATTGAGTTAGTAAAATTGAACTTAAGATATTTCAAGAATGTTTATTTAATTTTCAGTTTGGGACATAGCATGTAAAAATTAAATCTACTTAAAATACTAATATTTAATGGATATTTTGTATTATTAATAATTGGTCTACATTGTTTAAATTGGATTCATCTTATAACATAGTGCAGAAGGCTATACTCTTATGACCATTTAAAAAATCTTATTAAATTGATATTCAAAAAAAAAAGAGAGAGAGAGAGAAGCTGAGTCAAAGTATTCGCAACATATTGATCTTCTGGTTTATAAAACACCTTTATTGTGACTATAGTGTTGTGTTTATTTGGATGAAAATAAATGAAAAATATATATCAGATTCTTTATATTTAACACAATATAAATATATTTTATGCTTTTAATCATTAAAGAAAGGTAGAGAAAAATTATGTATTTACTGTAAAATCTGGCGTATCATGCATACCATCGTATAACCTGCACTTATACTTTCAAGTAGCAATTTTTATATGTTTATTTACTGTATAATGTGCACCCCCGTTTTCATGAAGAAACCTGAGATGTATGTGAGCCATGCTCTTAAAGTTTGAAAGTCATTTATTCTAAGCTTTAGTAAAAAATAGTATACATCTAGAAGTGCAACCCTTTAAGTTCATAAGGAATGACATTTCTTTTAAATAAAAATTATTTTGATCTATGTAGAAATCTAATTTTTTTTCCTGTGCTCACATTTTTAAAGCTCTCATTTTTATACCTGGTATATAACGTGCACGCATAAAATTCAATCTTATTTTTTGTGTTAAAAGTGTGCACCATACACCAGATTTTACGATACATATTACCACAACAATGCCAATGTTCAAGATAACGTGCCAAGTTGGTGACCCTGATTTTGCATGTGTCTTATGCGCCAGATTGACTATCATGTGTTGTATTACATATAATTTCACCAATATGGTTGCAATATTTTGCAAGTACCAAAAATTAATACAGCTTGGGTACAAAAACTCTTGTATGCAGGTATGCTGTACACAAGTGAAAAAACATAAGAAATCTTGGTATATATATATATACTTACGTATTATCCCAACCAATTGGTGACATTATATGAAACAAAGCACCTGTTTGCCAATTCAGCACGTTCAACACACAGGAACTCGGAGGGCATTTTGTATTTTTGCGACAATCGCTGACTCTAAATAACTTGCTGAGTTGGCCACCCCGATTTTCTATGTGTGGTACACACTGAATTGGCTGCCAGGTGCTTCATTTCACATAATATCGCTAATAGGTTGAAATAAGACGCAAGTACCAATCAGGGTTGCCAACTTGGTGTGTTATAATTATATTTGGGATTTGTTGTGATAATACGTAATTTGTTCAGTCTGACGTATTTGAAGCACAATTAATTTAAATTATAGTTTAAAGAAACACGCTTTTTTATCAAACTAAAAAGTAAGAAATAAATCTTAATATAAGAATAAAATGATTAACGAGAAAATTAATGTCATTGTGGTAAAAGCGTGGGGTCCTCTGTACTACATTTTTACACTAACTCTGCATTTTGGAATAGAACTAGTAAGAAATTATAACAATTAATATTGAGCACCCCACACTTTTATACGCAGTTATTATTTTTCCAGTTTCAATTTCTTTTTTTTTTTCCTGCTTCTTTTCTTGGCATTTCTAAATACCTTGTGTTCTATTTCTTTAAATCCTGGCACTCATATATTTCTAATTTGTTTTCTATAAAAAATTACTTAAATTGTTTGCTTCTTAATGTAATTCCTTTTTTGCCAGGAATAAGCCACTCTTTTAAATTATTTTCATTTTGAGTTCTTAGTGGGAGACTGTCATCATTGATTGAAAACTATCGGATGGCAAAATTTTATTTGCAGCGATTTCAAAACCACTTCTAAAAGATGTTTAATGTGTAGTGTACTGAAAACAAATTAGTTCCTGTATATATATATATTGTTCCAATGTGTGGTATTTTTTGAACTGTTGTTTTTATAAATGTGAAATTCAGAAAGACACCTTCATGTGTAATATTTATAAAATTGTATTTTTAAACCTTTTATCTTGTTTCTAAATTTTGAATGCTTTATTTTTAATTTGCATTAGTTTCATTTCTGCTTGTTAGCATTAATCTTCATTTTTAATATTTCCACTCATAATTTATTTTAAATTTTGCACATAGTTCAGAATTTCTCTCTTTTTTTACATGTATATATTTTGTCGATAAAAATTAATCTATGAATTTCATACACTTTGCACTTTCTGCCAAAAACCATTAGTTTCACATTGTAGACTTTGTCGTCATGTTCTAAATACTCATATAGGCATAGCATAACACTACTTGTGTTATGCTAAATTTTGTAGATAGCCATTTAGAAAACTATATAATTATAAACAACATTTGTAAAAATTTTACTCTAATGAGGAAAATTTCAAAATTCCTCTCAGAACCAGCTATTTATATAGTCTTCAGTAAATAATTTGGATGACTCACAAATCCTAACATATAATTTATTTGAAATAACACTGTTTGAAAGGCATTTGCACTCACATTTCATAACTCAAAGACATGATTTGATAAAAAAGTAATAAAAAAAGCTGTTTATTTATGTACTTTTATACACTAGAACCTATATTTAAAATGATAATTCAATGTATATTATATTAAAACAGCTGTTCTATACAAATAAGGATGGAGTTGACTATAATATAGATTAGATACTGTTTATAAAAAAATCAATAAAAAAATAAGTTATTGAAGAAAACATGTTTCAAAAATCTCACTTATATTCTTGTTTATTTTTTAATGTATATATGTATGTGTACAATTTACAGAATAAATATTTCAACAATATGATTTTGGTTTGTTTTATTTTTCTTGTTAACAGTGAATAATATTGAAAAAAGGTATTGAAAATAAAATGCAGTACACCAAGTAAAATTGCTAAATTATGATTCCATTGGTCCTTATGATGTTATTTTTTCTTCTGAATGAGTGCTGAAAACTTCTCTAAAAGCTCTTTCCAGTTGGTTAAAAACTAAATGTTTTGTTAATGCAAAAATGTACTATTTTAGTTGTTTTTACATTCTTCTAAGGACTAAAATTTTTAAGTATTTTAATTTAAAAAAACATTAACTTAAGAACTATAATATTTGTTTTCTTTGGGGATAGGAGAGTGTAAAATCAGTTCATTTAACAAAAAACGAGCTTAATTTGTAATATAGCAATGCATTTTCTTTATTTCCATGTGGATGGATGTGTTTCCATTTAAACAAAACAATTGATATAAAGAGTACTTACACACCTGGGCCTAATGAGTGTTAGTTTAGTCAAAAGGGTTTTTTCTTCAGGTTATATAATATGTAAAAAAGCTATTTCTTTCTGGCATTGTTTTGAAATTTTTACTTAGAAAAATCTGTTATTTATCATAATGTTTCCTAGATATTTCTAATAACTTATTATTGAAGGGCTGAATTTTTTTAAATAAAAGTTAATTTTCTGCTTGTATATGATTTTAAGGAAACAATATAATGCTTCTAGAGAAATATAAATATAAATAATGAATCAAATTGCTTCTGGAACTAGTTTAAAATGCATACACATTTGTTTAACTATTACATCGAATTTATTTTTGCAGTTTTCAAAGATTTATATTTGCCGTATAAGTTCGAAGACATGCAGTTTGTGATCAAATAATAGTTGCATTTTTTTCCCGAAAAGTAATACTTTTATTGATACTTGCGTATTGTCGCCACCGTATTGGCGACATTATATAAAACGAAGTACATGGTTGCTTATTCAGCGCGTAGGACACATGCGAAATCGTTACTGCCAAAAAATTTGGCGAGTTATCTTTAACTTAGGCACTTTCGCGATAATACGTGAGTACCTTTTTGTACACACAATAAATGTAAAATGAATTTTGATTTCGAAGTTAAGTGTAAAAATTTCATGAAATGAAAATAAAATAATACGTAAGATGAAGAAAGTGAAAATTTACAACTCGGGTATCACATTTTTAAATCCCTTAAGATTTGGGTTAATAAATATTTTTCTGTTAAAAATTCATATTAGATACAACAGTATCGAAAATAAATGCTATACATACTCATTTTATTGTTTTAAACTCATATTTGATACACTAACAATTCAAATATGAGTGTATTATATACTCATTTTGAACTTTCATTCTCAAAAATTTGATCCCGTAACATGTTCAAAAATGAGAATCACTTGTTTCTCAATATGAGAATATGCGATTCTCAATTTTGAGTACGCGTGCATCGGAGCTATTTTGAGAATGTGAAGTAGTCAGAATTGTGAGCTGTTTGCTCTCAGTTTTGAAAATCGTTTCTCGCAGTGTAGGCTACCCACGGCCCCAGAAGGAAAATACTAGAGTTCATTTTAAAAAAAAATCCCTAAACAGTTGAATTGCGATAAAAAAAACTTAGAATCATATTTACCTCAAAAAATTAATTAATATTACAACACACGCACACATGTTAGACATGCACATGCAAACTATTACGGACTTGGCTTAAGGAATTTTTCAGGTGGAAATTATTCAATTTTTTATAGTCGTAGAGGAATGAGGAGGCTTTTCTTCTTTAAACACCCATATTTATATATTTATTTTATAATAACATAAAAATGATGTTGCGAAACACAGCAAAAAAAAAACATACACACGGACCAACACACACAAAAGTATAACATAACCACAAAAGCATTCTTCGTTCACTCCCGAGATATCAGCTTTTAAAAGTGTTTGTCAACCGGAAACTATTAAAATCATGTGATTTCTGGTAGAAACTTTTCCAATTGGTCCGAATACGTGAGTGATGCAAGTTTGCATCATCCATTTTAGAAACGATGAACATTAGGTTTTTGGAGATTAAGTTGAGATTATTTACCGGTGATAGGCGAGTAAACTAGAAATTAACTATTGCCAAAATTTTGGAGGGATTAAGGCCATTATGAATTCAAGCCCCTCGAGAGTAAATTTAAGGGGATTATTATATACATACGGATACTCAAATTCTATTTATTTTATTATAATTTACTTATTTTATTCAGTTTATTTATTTTAGCAAATTCTAATTATTACCTATAGCTAATACAAAAGAAAAATGTTAGGTACCATACAACTGGTTCAACTTCAGAATAAACCAGATTTACAAAATAATTTGTCATGTGTCCTTCTTTTACTCGGTTATTTCATTCCATAGACTGGACTTATTTGTACATGTTCGCTACTCGATAGTGAATACGCAAAGCCAAGTCTTGACCAGTAAAACATACAAATCGGTAGTTTGATAGATGCAAATGATCTGAAATGCGCATCTGCCCTACGCATGGCGATCACGATCAAATCGGCAGATTCAACAATAGTCTCGGTTCGCAATGATCATTGGAGTTGTTAATTGTCGCAAAGGAAACGTGTTTTAGGAAAGATACCAGACAGCTGTCAACACAAGCACCCAACAGGCGATCCCTCGAATAGTTATGCGATGAAACTCAGAAAGAAAGTTTGATCTATAACACACGTATCCTGGAGAAAAAAATGGTTGTAAAAAGAAATTTATCATTACGTTCAAGCGGTGTCATTGTGGCTTAAAGGATATCAGCTTGTAGAGACAGAAACATCCACCCAAAAGTATTTAGAGCCTAGCAATCAACTTTCAACACACTTTCTGCAACCAAGACCGTTACCATCAAATGACCTCAGCGACGTGACCTCAAAACGCCCATTAAAAATATCACTGACCAACGGCATTAATACTTCTGTTTGCAATGGTGTGAAGCTCAAGACGAAATGTTATAGAGTCTTGTTCTAGGATGAATAGCACTTACTTTTCAACTCTTGCAATGGATGTACACAAATTTGTCGTCGACGTGGTAACAAATCCAAAAATCAACCATTAAGTTGCAATACCACATCACCTAACTATACAGTATTATGATTTTGAAGCATCAATCCTTATGATTTTCGGTCACCGCTGACAACACTGGTAACAATATAATTGCCCTGCGATATGCAGGTGATAGGCTGTCTGTTTTGTTACCTGAACTATTATCCTTCCTTCAAGGAACTTACAGTGCCATTTACAAGCAAGATAATTGCTACTCTCAAACAACATGGATCAGGCAGGCAACTAAAGCTGCTACATACATAAAGCTTCCCAGGCCACCAATGACCCCTAAACTTTCAACCATTGCCTATGTTTTAAAATGATTGGCCAGAGCATTTGCATGCGAATCATTAGCACAATCGAGATCTAAATCTATAGATCGCCTGGCTTTTATGCTCAGTATATTGTTGCATCACGATGGAATAAACATTTTTGTTCGATGTTGCTTAACTATTTACCAACCTTTATCACTTTCTACTCGCTTGAAAGCTTTCGGAGTGCAGAATTTTGTCACGCAGTATGTGTATATGGGGATGTATGATTTGTGTGTGGTCATGCACTGCTGACAGGGGTATTTTCTATCAAATCGGAGTTAATTCTTTATATTGATGCAGAGATTTATATTTGAGAGTAGCACTTGTCGAAATTCAAAATCATATAGACGAGGGGGGGGGGAATTTTATTAATATCGCACTATAAAACAACATGTGGGCTATTGACGTAATTTTTAACCTCGTAATTTGCATCAACCCCTCTATGGGGTGGATCTTCAGTAGAACTATGCTCGGACTCATCACATACGAGTTGAAAACTTGCTAAAGTTTGGAGAAGGGTTTCCAGTTCACAGCTGTCGTCCTCGTCACTTGACTATGTTTCTCAGAATTACGAGATATATCACTATTAACGTTCGTATTGCTTCGAGAACCACATTATTAATAAGAAATCTAAAGAGTCGTTGGTACATAAAGCAACAAGTTGCGGTTCAATTACACATTGCAAAAATAAAGAAATGATACTGTGAAGAGAAAAAAAGATCAAATAATGGGATAAACACATTTTGGGGGACAGAGCAAAATGACAACAATTCATTCCAAAAAGGAAAAAAATTATCCTATATTGCTTGCCGCTGACACTGGAAATGATTGGGGGTGCTTATCAAGGAAAAACTGCATTACACTAAATTGCATTTACCTTTCATCACTCCCGAGAGTCATTTGAAATAATGTGATTTTCGTCGTTCCTTGTCCGTAGGGGACATCAAAATGATTGTTAGGAATGATAGAATCTCTTTTTTGCATTCTTCCAATCAAATGAATGCTTAATTTGGAGGCATGTCGGAAGAATCTTGTCTTTGTGAATGGTTGGTATCGCCGATGCCCTTCAGGAGCAGCTAATTATTGAAATGGGATGTTCTTTTATCGACGGAACTTAATCTTTCGGTCAGTGGCTATAAAATTGATCTCTGAAATGTCCAACATAAGAGAAGGGCTTCTAATTCTAGTTGTTACGGGAGGTGCTTTTAATCAAAAACAATTTCTAGTAACAAAATAATACATTATCAATAAAAATAATAGAATAACACTGCAGAAACAGGATAGTTATAGCAAGAAATTACCAATACTAATTAAAACTAACAATGATTATTATTAAAGCCATCTGAAAAGCCATTAAAGATTCTGAGATCTGCCAAACAAATTACACAACAAAGAGGTGTTGGTTTTTTTATAGACTCTCAGAAGCTTCATATCTGATTATTTTATTAATTTTGACACTTAGAGGGAACATGAGGGTTATCGTGGATGAGCCTTCTAATTTACAACCACGATTGAGCAAAGAAAGCACCCCATTTTTTAATTTCCATACTACATGAACGTAAGGAATTTGTGCTCCAATAAATTTAATGTACATCAGCTTTTTTTACATTCTGTTCTGTAGTTAAATCAAAACTCTTGATTTGATCATGCCCATAACTCCATTAAAACAACGCTTCTCACTGTTTCTTTTGATTTTAATCCTCTGACTGCATAATTATTTTATCAATGTAAATTCAAAATGGCTTATTTTTTATTACGTATTTCAAATCTACATACTGAATTTACATTTTAGAATTAAAATACACAAAAAAAATTTATAGAAGCTTTTTTATTTCAAAATATAGAATTAAATCATAAAAATATGAATGAAAGCATAAACAGGAACAACACGAGTTGCAGAACTAAATGATCGGAAAAAATTCATACCCGCGGAAAATGCGAGTTCCGCAAATTTTGCTACATCTACGCTTCCCGTGGAAATCGCCGGAGGTGAGGGTTAATATGTGCCCTGTGAAGTAATTTGCGTACTGTGAAATAACATTAGGGCTATTGGCAACGAGCCTCGTAACTTTGAACAATTGTCAAGTGACGAGGATAACATTTAAGCTCGCACTCTCTTCTCCAGATTTTCACACACACACAACGCTAACAGGAGAAATGTTAGCCTCGGAAGGTTTAACATGCCCCAGCTCCTCTACATGGCATGTCTTCAGTGGTACTAAGTTTTGAACCCAAGACTCAACTATACCGGCTACGAGTTCATGATCATGATCCTTTAGCTATCTTGACCACACTGGTCACGAGCTCGCAACCATGACCACTTAGCTACTATGGTCACTTATTTAGATTTTGTACTGGTTTATATGCAAGTTATCATAATAAGTTTATTTAAATGCCCCTTAAATATTGTATAAGGGTATTAATATACTCTAATCAAAAAATGCCATCCAGAAGGGCAAGTGCCAAATCAGCCACAAAACTATTCAATCCATCTGAAAAATCATCACAGAAAAGAGATCCTGCACGCTACAAGGGTACCAGCCCACGTAAATATATCCTCGGTAATGAGAAAGTCTATGACCTCTTGCCAAAGAATCCAGAGCTTGCCCCCCAATCATCTAACCTCACGCCCCTCATCGACGCCAATGCAGTTGCCAGTTAAAGACAAATCAACAATAATTTTAAATATTCCATCCCAGCTTTAAATAGTAACCGTACGATAGCATCGATAATAACTAGACTTAGAACAAACCACGTAAAATGAATGAAAATCTCAACTGGCGGACAAAGAAGTTACATAAATCATTGCCCAAACTGCCTAATGTTCAACTGTATCCACAACATATCTTCAGGTCCCCAGGAATTCAACCCAGGCTTTTCAAGGTTAGCTCAGAAGACCCAAAAGTTTTGTTCTTCTCTGATAAAGCTGTTGAAGTTGCCGAGGTTGTCTTCGACAACTTCGGAGCGATTTAAAGATTCTTTTTTTTTAATCTATCTGCACATCATGGACACGCCAACAACTACAACCAGAAAATAGAAAGCAAATTATATAAAGAAAGTTCCCCCAATGCAAAGTTCTTATATATTCTTCAAAGTATAAATTATAAAAAAAATCAACAAATAATTCTTTAAAAGTTCTTAATTCTTGTATTAGTTTTAGCTGAATCCTGTGCGCGCGAATTTTAAGAGATGTTTTTAAGTAAATTCATTATTGATGAGGGAAAACATTTGAAAAGTGGTCAAGTACAATATATGGGTAACTAAAACTATAACCCCTTGATGGCTAAAAATCATTAAGAACAAAAATATAACTAATCATAATGCATAAATTTCATCGATGTTTCGTTTGAACTATTGCCATTGCACAGAAACTCTTCTCCGGTAATATTTTCTAACTAATGCCCTCCAATGATATACCGGGAAAACACTCCGGTACTCTCTCAAGACATTAAATTCCTTCCCAGATAATACTCTAAGAGCTGGACTGGCTTTAAGATAACAACATGTTAGGCCAGCTTGTTCTAAGTTAGAGAACTTAATCCGATCTAACACCTCTGGAATGAACTAGATCGAATAGTTCCTGAAATCTCTTGATCCTTCTGTTTTCTCTATGATAGGGAATTGGGAATCATTCCTATACGTACAAATAATCCAAATATATAAATGTAGAGTTTGTTTTGAAAAAGTTATCATTTTCATGTATATATTATCATTAAAGTGTGTATAATTCAGTTATTTCATAGAATAACTAGGTATTTCATGAAATAACTAGACAGGTCAGTTAAAGTATATAATAGATGAAAAATTTCATACTTTACCTACATATTCTATGAAATAACTAGATATTTTATGAAACTACTAATGATAGACCATTCAAGTGAAAAATAAACAACTTCAAAATTATTTGATAAATTAACTGATCATAAATAGCTAAAATCCCTCGAAAAATACATTTTATCCCTTCTGTGGATGAATAATTCATTAATAATAAGGGAAAACAGATGCTATAATTTATTATTGCTCATATTGCTAACATTAGTTAAACAGAAAGGGGAAAAAGGAATATGTTGCAAAAATAGATTATATTTAAACATTATCAACAAAAATATATGCTGGGAAGAAAAACTGTTGCTTCATAAAAACCGTGTGTAAACTTTTGAAAACAAAAATATAAGAGAATATTAATTTAAGTTTTTTGAAATACCTTTATTTTAATTTTCATTATTTATTAGAGCAAGGTTTGCTGTTATGAAACTTTGGATTGTACTACTTATTATTCTTGAAGCAAGCACACTTTTTACTTTTTACACATTATTTTTACACGAGCACTTTTTTAAATCCTTGTCCTGTACCGCAGCTTTGAGCTGCTGCAATAAATCGAAGCGTAGTGTCGATATTTGGAACTTCTTCAATAGAAATTAATTCTCGCTGGCATATACTGAACTGATATTTAGAATACAATTGCTTTTTTTTTCTCGCCATTTCTAGTTCCTAATTGGAAAAGTCCTTCTCAAAGCAGCTAGAACCGGTTCAAAGAAATTTCGAGTGCCGTGTTTCATACTTAAACGATCAAGTAATCGTTATTTTATAGAATACTTAGTTAAATCTTAGAGTTCAAAAATTTTATATACCTTAACTGACTTGTCCAGTTATTGTATGAACTACATAGTTATTCTGTAAAATAATGGATTTCACACTTTAACGGTAACACATATCTATATAGAGAGATATAGACTGTGGGGAAACATTTTAAATAATCAGTAATTGAAGAGTATTTTTTAACTATTTTGATTCCGAAATTTTTTTCACAATATGATGAATACTTTTTTTCAAAGGGGTTGTGCACATTAGTAACCAAGCCTTTACAGACACGGCAAGTGATGCTTGAATTAATTACATGCTGAATACTGGTATTAGCCAAAGTAAAATGTATGTTACTTCACAACCCAAAAAAAATTGTTTTGCATTTTGAGCAGAAAACTACTTCAAATAATCTAGTATTTTCAAGAAGTTGAGCATTCATTAGGATCTTAAGCTTGAAGGTATGTTAACACAATGGTCATATATTATTACATTTCAAATGGAAATTCTTTAGAGCCGGAAATATAGGCATTTGATTCGATATGAAGAAGAGGTAATATAAGAAAAGGTCAACTTACAGAAAGTGGACAGTTTTAAAGATTCTACTGAACAAACACAGTTGTTTAATTTAAATAAAAAGATACTTGACAATAGCTTTGTTTTTAAATAGAATCCCACAAAATATGGAATAAATTTCCTTCCCATATAAAAATTCATAGAAATAACACCAAGAGAATGAAAAAAGGAAACATGTTTGTTTAAAGTTCTTAACGCAATCAAAACTCAAAAACTTGCATTACAGTGTTTAGATTTTTTTTCTTTCTCATTTTCGAAAGCTTAACTTTTTTACATTTTCTTCACTTAGTAAAGCTCCTTTCTACTGACAAACAAAAAGAGATTAAAATGGTTTACAAAGTGCTCGACTTTTTAAAGTTCTGGATTTAGTTTTTTTTTCCTTGTAACATTTTGTTATAAATAAAAAAGTAATAAGGTTTTTTTCCCTTTCTATTGACATGGCTAATGTGAATTTTTTAATGTACGTTCTCCTAGGCACTTTAACAGTAGTACTATTGTTTAGTTTTGAAAAAGAAACTCAGCATGCTTAATATCTCTGAAAACAATATTAAATAATGAGGATGCAGGTTAAAATGTCTGCTTGTACCAATAATGATTTTAAAAAATTTTCCATGCAAAAATTTGCAATGAATAGTTTTAGCAATGAAATATTCTTTCCAAGGGGCTATGTTATTGAATACTTAATAACGAAAAGTATGAATTTCCTTTGAAAGCCTTTAATGAATATTAATATTTTGAAAAATATTATGAAATTAAGTTACATATCTATTTATAAGGTTACTCATAAGAATACATTAAAATATAATTAACAATTCACAAAAAGAATTCCCTACTGAATAGGATCCCTGAAAATTATATTATTACGTAAATAATACAGCATTTCAAAAACAATAACTATTTTCAAAATTTGGGATACGAGGTAAAAAATTAAGTGTATTTTTGCTTTCAAAAACTAAAGAGTAAAAATCTACCAGAAGTTAAATTTCCACACACACATATATACATTTATTCCAAAATTTCGGGAAAATCGTTATAAAATTTGGAATGGCCCTAAAAGATTTAAAACTGGCTTTCTTCTCGTGAATTATTTCACTATAAATTATATGCCATAATAAGTAATCCCAAAATCACAGAACTGATCATTGATAATAAGATATCAATGATTTCAAATACAAAGATATTTACTCTGTACATAATTATGATCTTGGAAATCTATTGAGTTTAAAAAATCTTAATGATATAGTAAAGTGTCTTTTAGAAAATTACAAAAATGTTGGTCTAAATAGTGTATTTGTTTCAAAAATATAACACTATTATTAATTTAATTCTTAAAGAAACTTTTATTAATTCAGTGGTGCATATAAAAAAAGACTTATACCACAAAGAGTAGCTCGATTGCTTGCTTGTTTTTTTTTACATTTGAATTCTTATGAAAAATGGAATACCGGTAACAATGTTATTTTTAAATATAAATACACTGATGATCTCAACTTTTTCATTAAAATTAGTGAGTTTATACTTAAAATTACTTTTTTTTCTACTTACTCTTAACACCTATATTAACATCAACAATAATCAATTTAAAACAGATTGCCAGGACGTAGATTCTCATATCATGGATCTTAAATTAAATAGCAATCTTTTTTATATAGAGGATGCTTACATTATTAACGTTCAGTTCTGGAAAATTATAATTCATATTTAAATTATGAATACAATACTTAACTATTTACAACATAAATATAAAAGAGTGTCAAATTTAATATTAATAAAAATTATAAGGTATTGTTCAGAAAATTCCCTTGTAAATTTTTTGTCCCACATTTTTAATAAGTTTAATACTAATGTGAATTTATTTCATTGTAATGTTTATTATTTAATTTATACTCATGTCCATAAATTAAGGATAATGAAGTTCAGGCAAAGAAAGAGACAGAAGCAAAACAAATTTGACATATTTAAAAAGTCTATTTATTAAACAAAAGGTAAAGAGCAAAAAGGATGCTATATTTTTGACATAATTAATAAAAATTGCGATTTTTACTCCCTGGAGTAAATTTCAAAAAAGAACCTATTTACAAAAAACAGTATAACATGGTTAGTATGATGGTTAATACGGAGTGTCTCCCGGACGATGCAATACATGCTCAGTATCAAATTATCAATCTGATCTTGGGGAATATTACACCACTCATCAAGCAATGCCCTCCGAAGTTCCGGTAGACAGGTGGGAGGGGGTTGACGGGCTGCAATTCGTCGGCCAAGCATATCCCAAACATGCTCTATTGGATTCAAGTCCGGTGAGTATGCTGGCCAATCCATACGGGTGATATCCTCCGATTGAAGGCATTCGTCTACAATGTTTGCACAGTGAGGACGGGCGTTGTCATAAATAAACAGAAATTCAGCACCCATGGCGCCCCGAAACAAACGTACATGTTGTTCCAGAATGACATCCCAATAGATGTGGCCTGTCATCGTTACACTCTGAACATGCAGGTCAGTTCTGGAACCAAGAATAATTCCTTCCCAAACGAGCCATCCTGCACCACCGTAACGGTGTCGTTCAATGGTGTTCTCTTGGTGGTAATGGGTACCTGGCGCTCTCCATATGAAAGTCCGGCGAGAATCAGACTGAAAACTAAACCTGGACTCGTCGGAAAACATCACACAAGACCACTGTTGCGGTGTCCATAATGCGTGCTCTTTACTCCAGGTTTATCGCAGGCGACAGCGAGTTGCGGTAAGGGGAACACATCTGACAGGCCTACGAGCATATAGACCACTCTGCCCTATGCGTCTGTACACGGTCTGCCTTGAAACTGTCGTACCGGTAGCTGAAGAGAGCTGACGAGATAGGTCTGATGTTGTGCTCCGTCTGTTTCTTTTGGCAGTAACTGCCAAATACCGGTCCTCATTTGGCGTTGTAACTCGGGGGCGACCTGTGCTGTAACATCTACTCACATTACCATCATCTTGGAATCGTTGCCAAAGCCTGGAGATGACACTCTGGGCGATTCCAATTTTCTCGGATACTTCCAGTTGGGTTACGTGCACATTCCAGTCGTCCGATAATTCTACCACATAAAAATCATCCAAATGCTTCCTTTGTGCCCTAACTATGCGGTTATTGCACTGAAAGGCTTTTAAAGTGCTTGCGAACAATTTTACTAACTAAAATTAGAATTGACGGGTCTACAGAGCGTAGCGCTTTTACCCAGTGTGAGGAGAATAGGAAATCCATGTCAGAAATTTTAAAAATCAAGTAACCCCCGGCGTGGGGGGCAGAGGAATTGGCTCCGAGGTGGCCGCGCAAGGCAGACGAACCGGGGAGAAATCTGGAGGAAGCGCAAGGAAGGAAAACGATCACCTAGCAACAAAAAAAAAAGGAGGCAACCAACATGAGCGGGCGGGCAGTGACAGTTCACTAAGAGTCCGTTTCGGCGCATTAGAGCATTTGATGTTGTAGATGTATAAAATTAGTGTTTTTTGTAGTATTTAGGGAGGTTTAAGAGGCAAGGCCCACTTTGTAGTGGCATAAGCATACTTTAATTTAGGATGTGGATACGACAATTTTACTTCTTTGCCACCATTCCTTATATACCCCTCTCTTACACTCTCGTCATTGTGACGTACTATCCGCGCCATCTGGTGGTTTCCTGTAATTTGCATATTCTTCAAGATGTGTGTGATAATTCTACATGTGAAATTTTTATTTTAGAGTTCAATTTCTGTGTGATTTTGAATTTTCCTTAATTTATGGACATGAGTGTACTAAATCATACATGTCTTACATCTACATACCAGCAACTTATAAGAATATTATCCAATTTAATTTATAAATTTTATTATTTGAGTAAATGAAGTTCTACAATTTTTTAGTTGATTTATTGTAATGAAATAAGTACATTACCGTAAAATCCTGCGTATAACGTACACTTTAAGATCGTAAAAAGATTGAAATTTACGGGTGCACGTTATACGTAACGGGTATATAGAAATGATAGCTTAAGATGAGTTTAGAAAAAAAATTTGACTTCTCTGTATATCGAAATATTGTTTTTTTAAAAGAAATGACATTCCTCATGAATTTAATGGTTTATAGTTCTAGAAGTATACTGTTTTTCCCCTGAAGCTTGGAATAGTACCTCAAATAAATGCTTTTAAAGCATAAGAGCATTGCATACTGACATTTTAATTTTCTTCGTAAGAAAAGATGTGCGCGTTTTACGGTGAATCTAACTAAAAATTAAAAATTGCAGCTTGAAAGTATGGGTGTGTATTATACGCCAGATTTCATGGTATTTTTCTGGCACTCATGAATTATGATACCTTAGAAATATTTTTACAAAGGAGTTTTGCAAAATTTCTTAGTAATTAAATAACTAATTAATAGTCTTGGGATATGGACTAGATCTACAACAAATTAATTTTAGAATTTAAAATTTCTTATAATAATTCAAATAAAGTAGATTGTATTTTTTATACTAAATTTCAACTGCATCTAATCAGTAGTTAATAAATAAAAGTATTCTCATTAGAAAATATTTTTATGCCATTTTAAAGATTTAACTTTTCTATTTAATTTTTC
The DNA here is from genome assembly GCA_019973975.1 of Trichonephila clavata. NCBI lineage: Eukaryota > Metazoa > Arthropoda > Arachnida > Araneae > Nephilidae > Trichonephila > Trichonephila clavata. Next base: position 66,154 of record BMAO01009162.1, on the reverse strand, counting down.
TAATTCTAAGATCTTTAAGGTACATTTTAAAACATCAGAAGAATGATGTAATCATGGTGAGATCTAATACATTTTAACTCTTCCAGATGCATTGTATTGCATTCAAAACAATGTATTACTCTAAGTTTGAAATCGATAAATCAAAAAAAAATATTCCATAGGATTAACATTACATTCTCGAATTCAGCAGTGCCTACAGACAGCCATTCATCCTTTACAATGCTCTTAGAAAAGAGTGTAGAATGTCCCACTATTCCCCATGTTTACAGAATAGTTGGAGGTACTTTCTTTCACGATTGACTTCCTTTCCGCAATAGCTTCATGGAAATTAATGGAAATTTTTGGAATGACTTTCTCGGAAATTGCAGAATTTAATCCCGTCTAACACTTTTAGAAGGAATTATTGAAGAGGGTTTGAAATCTTAAGCGGATCCTCCCGATGATTTGAAAGAGGAATCGTATGTTCGTCCACAAGACAAGTTCCGAAAAATAATTGAGATTTTTCATTATCAAATGAGTTCCATTTCAAAAGCAATCGATGAGAAGATTATAACTAGAGATTTCGAGATTTTGAAATTACTTTTTATAAATGTGCAATGTTTCCAAGAAAATACCATGGTGTGCGAATTCGAATATAAGATACCAGGAAAGAGCTCAAAAGAGGAAATTTAAGTTCAGAAATAAGAAATATCCTTACTCATATATTATTTACTATATTTTCATCAAAAGTGTTACATATTAATGTATATTAAATAATTTTTTAATCTCCAACACTCTAAACTACGATAGCAGTTACTTTTTTTTAGATTCCCCAATCTGCTAAATTTTTCAATATCATTTTGAATTCAATAAGTACTTACGTATAATACCATTGAGCCTTGTCACCAAATAAAAAAAACGCCAATGCAAAGGACGTTGCCAAGTTCTATCGTCGTTATTGAAGTGAACACTTCTTTAGCGGCGTTGGGCACTTTTTGGTAGGGAAAATCTTACGAGTCTCTGACTGGAATCTCTGACTGGCGCATGCCCAGTGTTCTGTTCGCCTAAGACACTTTTTGGATGGGTGAAATTTCGTGCGTTCGCGCCATCGAAATGCTTATAGCAGCATAACTGTAGCTATACAGCTGACGTATAGTGTTGTGTATATCTTATAAGTGAAGTTGAATGGATTTAGTGAAAAGCTCAATGCGTATATACTGAGCATTGCTCGTTGCGATTCCGAGAATGGGCAATACATGTTTATGGTTGGTTGCCGTTTATATTTCGCCTGGAAAATCTATGAGACAGAACAACAATTTTTATTCAAAAATTTAATAATTTATACAAAAGAAGGTTCTGAAATACTCGAAAAAAGATTTGGCGAAAAATATCATGATGTACCGATGATTTTAAGTGGATACTTCAATATTAACTTTGCAGATGATCAAAATCTACCACTAATTGAATTTCTAAATGAAACACTTAATTTAAATATGTCCAATGATCAAAAACTCAGCACTACAAAATACAAAATGACGATCGATGCGGTTTTTACGCGATACTGAGATAAATTTGAATCAAACATTTTCCTTTCTTACTTTAGTTACCATAAGCCTATTGTATCTTTTTTAGAACAAAATGAAATAATTGAAAGTACAAAAAGTCTAACTATTGTTGAAATTAATGGTGACAATGATGCAAACAATTAAAATAATGTTAAAGATCAAGTACATTGAAATTTAAGTAAATACAAATACTATCCATAAATAATATGATTGTAAATTAGTTATTTCAATTGAATTGTATTTATATTTTTTCATGATCTTGTACCGCCCGTAATATATTTGAATAATAAAAAAAACATATAAACATGCATTTAGCTGTTGCTCGGAGTGTCGATAGATGTGAAAACCAGATTGATGTAGATAATTTTAATTCAAACATTATGAAATTTCAAATTTTAATACTAAAAGTTCTAAATTTTCACTCCATCGGCAGTTTCTATAACTGCCAATTTTATTGTTTTGGAACGAGCGCAGGTAACGGTTTTCCACTATTAACTATACTAGGGTCACTCTGAAATTTTTGAGGTACGCGCAGACGAGAAGTTACAAAAAAAAAAATTAACAATTTAATTTGAAAACACAAAGTATTTTAACACAGCAGACTACTTTTTGCTGTTTTACTTCAAGTTGTTTAGCTTAGAATAAATTTTAGAGACAAGAGAAAATGGAGTTGACGCTAGAACATTATCGTGCTATGATTTTAAAGCTGGATTAAATCAAGAGGAATGCTTTCAATGGCTTCAAATGCATTGAGTTATGAATCTCCATGTCTTGCTTCTGTATTTAGATGGTTTAAGGAATTTTCAGTGGTCGCAATTCTGTTCAGGATGAAGAACACACAGGAAGGCCGCGGTCGGCAGTAATACTGGATAATGTGCCTACCATACGAAAAATGCTAATGGATGATATTCGCTGTACCTACCAAATGATACAGAAGGAACTTAACATTGGATCCGCAGTTATACGCAAAATTATTCATGAAGAATTACATATGAAGAAGTAGTTTGCCGTTGAGTTCCCATAACCTAACTGAGCACCAAAAAGATGAGCGTGTCAGAATCAGTAAAGAAACCCTTAAATTGCTAAATACTGGTGACCACTACATCATTTATAAAATTGTAATGGATAAGGAAACGTACATACCATTTTTCGGTTTTCCAACACGTCAAGAAAGCAAAGTATGGGTCTTTGAAGATGATCCTATGCCAACAATGGTGAAAAGACAACGAGCAATAAAAAAAGAAATCTATGCCGTTTTCTTCAGAAGTACGGGATTGATCTAAGTCATGAAGTTGGAAGGACAGAAGACAGTAACAGCAAACTGGTATGCCACTAAATGTCTTCTATAAATTCTCCAAGAAGTGAATGTCAGGGAACTAATGCCTCACCATGACAATGCATCTTCCCATACAGCCGGATTAACAGTTGAGTTACTTAAACAAAAACAAATTAAAGTGATAGAACATCCACCTTATTCTCCGGATTTAGCTATGCGTGACTTTTGATTATTTTTTAATCTAAAAAAGAACTTACGTGAACGTCGTTTTTATTCGGAAGAAATTGATGTGGCTATAAATGCATTTTTTTCATTAATTCCAAGAAATGAATGGCTTGAGGCATTTAATCTGCAAAAAATTCGTCTACAAAAGTGCATTGATGCTGGAGGAGACCACATTGATCACCCCTAAAATTTTGTAAGTATAACTGTAAAAACCTAGGAGTATCTCAAAATTTTCAGAGTGACTCTTGAATAACGCAATATTTGGTGATGTCTTTAAATTCAAGAAAAAAGTGACCGAGAGAGACGCGCGTGCGCTTTATAATATGCAAGTACCGTTCAATGCTGCATTTTCTGCAAGAACACTTTTATTTATAGTTTTCTTGCTTTTACCTAATAGCTTTTTTTAAACATTTTTATACGGTATTTTAAAATACGAACTCAAAGGAAAACAAAATATTTTAAAAAGCACCTTTTTTTTTACACCACAAAGCGTATTTCAAATTCTAATAAATTGCAGAATTCTACAAGCACACACATTCCTACAAAATACAAGCGCAAATAAAAAATTTCTAACAACATACTTTGTTTGAAAGATATCCTTGTTCTCCAATGTGATATTTCACTCTGTTTGAACCAGGATTTTTTCTATAATTCTAAGCTACGTTCTTAAAAAGTGAAAGCATAGATTACCTATTGCTTAAACATTGTTAGAGTAAGACCATTTTCCAGGATGCTGTATAGTAAAGTACCTGAATAATATAATATCTGTAACAAAGGGAGTTTTTCATAAATCTTTTTTCTAAACTCCAAATATTTTCGATAGTGTAGTGTGCAAACCAATACAAAAGAGCATTGAAATCATCACGTTAATCTCTGATATTTCTGATTTCTTTTAACTTTATGGTAAAAAGGCTGTTACCCCATTTAAGTAAGTTTAATACTAATGAAACATTGTATTAATTATACGAGTATGAAGTGTGAAATATGTATAAAAATATTAAGCAGAGAAATATATGGAAAATTATATTTCAAATCACATATTTACCTATTATTTTGCTTTTCAAAATTCACATCGTGTTTTCTCGTAAAGAATTGAATATTCGCTGCATTTATATAATTCAGACATATCTAGCAAACCTAATATTCTAAAAATAGCACTAGTTCAAATTTCTATTTTAGATGTACCTTTTCCGGCAAATAGAACAGAAATTCAATTTCAATCACACGTAATCTCTCATATATAATTGCTACTATCTTAACCCCATCATCTTAAAGAGTAAAAACCATTCATAACAACGGGAAAAAATAAAATATGTTTGACGCAATATTACGTAGACTCTTAAGTTTATATGAGATGCATTTATTTTCGTGTACAAAATAATGAAATGACACTATAAAATTTCAAATAAAGACTTTAAACATGTCAAAACTTACTTCATATGTGAATTTTTTTATATCTCGTGTGTGTTTTTATTACAGAAATATATATTAAACTTGGTGTACTGATGCTATAACAACAATGTCAGCAATATTTTCCGAAATTCTGCCTTTATATTAAATTCAAGTTGTATAACAGAATAATATCTGTCTACAGCTATATTTCTATTTACATTCTTTAAAATGAAAGTGGCGATATGAATATTAGATAGAAGAAGCTTTACAATATTTTTACGATGCTTCCTACTTTGCATACATTGCCCAGATAGCTAATTCTATTTTCTGTTGTGAAGTAAAATTGAAAAGCAAGTGATTTGTTTCTTCTCACTGAAAATAATGAAATATGTGACTGGATCTCAGCCAAAAACATTTGTGTAAAAACAAATAATACTTCCAGAAAAATCGAACCTATTGTGTTCGTTAAGGACGCTACTAAGAAATGTTTTTAATCGTGTATAAGAAGCATTTTTTTGTCGGTACACACATATAAAATATTAAATATTAATAAATAATTTAAAAAATCTATTCGATATCAAACACAAAACACTTTTTGGAAATTATTCATTCAAAGCACAAATTGGTACATTGAATGTAGCCAATTTTATTGATTCGAATATTCGTTTTATAATCTTGCATAGTCTCAGTACTATATAAGAAATAAATGCCCAAATTGGTACAATTTTTCTGACTGAAAAATTACTGTTTTATTATATTTCTAATTGAATTAATTCATTTTTATATAAAGTATTTTCCATGTCTTGTCTCTCGTATACCAATGCTAAATGAGTTAGGTGAGGGAATGAATGTATATTGGACGTCACACTTTAATGCAAGTGTGTTATAGGGTTACAAACGTGCAAACATCATTCTAAACTTCAACTTTAGAGATTATTAGAAAATACAAATTAGAAGTTCGGTCTTTCTTTTAATCAAGAGGCGAGAGTTACAGGCGTTAGTAATACAATCCTATTCTTAATGCTCTAGGACTTGGATATCATTAATATAACATCATGAAGCGAAGAGGGTGGGTAACGGCTACTGAATAAACATTTTAAGTATTTTATTTTTGAATTGGCCCCTCACGTCACAGTTTGAGAAACGCTGGGTTACATGCTAAAGCGAAAATATACATACAGACGAAATTTTTCTAAATTATAAAGACGTAAACATACCTATTTACCATATAGCTCCAAATTTAAATGGAAATTGAAACTTTTTCTTTCAAAAAATGTATTAAGAATTAGGCTCAGTCAATAACTTTTTGAAAATTGGGCAATGTGACACCCCCTTAAAAAAGTCATAAATAACCCAAACTCAGTTAACTCACATAAACAATTAAACTTTAAGAAAAGCAATCCACGTGACTGTTATTTTTAAAAGCTGAATTACCTACAGAGAAAAATTTTAAGAAAATTACATTTTCGTAACAAAAGTGGTCGAAAATTACATTTCTACTTTCACTGCTCCATTCAACGTTCTTAGATACGGATTTTGCTTGCGTGATTTTTCATTATCATCGCGTAAATTATAGCTACATTGAAGTTATTGGCGACAGTCCTCGTCCTCCGACAAATTTCAAATGCACCAGTCTATCCATTCGGCGACTCTTAAAGTGAAATCCGGACTCCAACTCACGACTCGACTAAAGAAACACCAACAACTAGTCCGTGGCCACGACCATTTGGCTATCGCAGCCACCTTAGACATGGAGCAATATCATCGTAGGAGCTACATTTTAATACAGTTTGAATTTCTGTTTTTTTAGCTCTAAGTGAGCACTTTTCCGGCTCCAGTGTAGTATAGGAAAGGAGGATGGAGGCCTTCGGATTTGGCGATTTTTCTTTGTATTTGGCGATTTTTATATAGATATGATGAGATAACGAATTTTTTCTGGCTTCCGGAAACTTATCGCTAAGTGAAGTGGCTTGGCGATCGATTTTGGTCGCCAAAAGAAATTGACATCGCCAAGGGGCCCGCCCCTTACTACACTTTAACCTATTTTCTCTAAAACTCAGGTATGTCCTTTACATTAAAATGATCTTAGATATGTGATATTGTCATTAGTAAAACACACGTACAAACGCACACAAATTAAAAATATAGAAACATGATGTAGCAATATGATTACAATGCATTTCATACTTTTCTATCAATTCGAGAAAAGTAGGTGAAACTGGTTAAATTATAGAAAATTATATATATATATAATCAGTGTCATATAAATATTGTGTGTAGAAGCGACCTATTTATACAAAGCACAAATTTAGAATCGACCCCATCCGGTATAGTGGTTAGCGACGCTGGCTGCTGTTCCGTAGGGCCTGGGTTCGAATCCAGGAGAAGGCATGGATGTTTGTAAATGTATAGTGCCTTCGCGGCAGGGGGGTACTCTAAATAGCCGTCGAGCCGCAAGTCCTCTCGTGAGGTTGGTGGAAGGGGAAGAGAGGTGGAAGACCCCTGGCCACTCCCTCAAAATTGGGGTGGAACCGAGCCAAATCATACTGTCTCCTGAATGGTGCTCAAAGCTACGGCTAACGACAGGCGTACAATCTAGCCCGATGCCCTGATGAATTTCGTGGGCCTCAATCTGACTACGTCAGACAGGTAGCATTAGTAACATCAACAAATTTAGAATCGAGCATAATTTTGTCATGTTGGTTTTAAGAAAAATTAATCATTTCAAAGATTTAATGCTTACATCTAAAATACGAGTATAAAACTTAAATTATACAAGAACATTTTTCATAGAAGTATCTCTCTTTAAAATAGAACCAAATGATAAAATATTTACATTTAACTCCTAATTAAAAGTCATGGATCAAGACAACGATAAGATGATGCTGCTTTAAAGTTCTTGAAGTAAGTACTAAAAGTTAAAAAGAGAGTCATTTTATACAGTTCTGAGATTTCTTTTTATGTTCGACATTTTAACTTTTAACTTTCTTCCGCTTAGAAAGACTTCTTTTCACTAAAAAACAAGAAGGGAAAAGTGGTTTATGGAGTTCTTAACATTTTAACATTCAGATTTTAATCTTTTTTTTTTCTAGAATTAAAAGCAGCTAGCACAAGTTCTTACTCTTCCTTTAAAGAGGCTAATTTGGGGTGAGTTTTAAAATACATTTTTCTGAGTGTTTCGTTAACAATAATGTGGTACATATTAGCTCTGCTTCAGCTTTGAAAAAAAATTCTACTTAGCGAATTTCTTTGGGAAAAAAGAAATCTCAGAGAATGGGCTTCAACAAATGTAAATGACAGGAATATAATAAAATGTACGGTTTCTTTGTATATCACATAATGAAAGCAATCTAATCATATAAGGGAAGGCTTTACTTTTTCAGTTTGCGTTTTCAATTTATTTCTGGTGTCAACTAAACGAATGGAAATTAAGAAGAAATTACAAATATTTTAAGAAAATAATACATCAGTTTTCCTAAGTTTAGTATACATTATACAAACGAAAAATGTTTTGGAAGTTTTTTTTTTTTATTCTTTACATATTGATCACATAATTGACGGGGGAAAAGTTTTGTTCGATTAATGTATCTGAAAATGGCTGCACTTGGATGTAACTTCTTACTATACAGCGTGGTCCCTAATTCATAGTACAAACTATAAGGGTATATACAGCACATTATAACAATCATTTATTGTACAGGAATATACGGGGCAAATGACGTGGTGTGGAGCAAACAAGGGAAAAGAAAGAAAACACTAGCGTTATTGGTTGTTTGTATTGCCGGTAGGTGGCAGTAGATGCCTAGCCACCGTTCAAAATGATGCATCTCAGTAGGGGAAAGCTCCCTTCGCAATTGTGCTGGCGGTCTACGACGGGAGACTTTACGTGTGCCGAAAATGCAGACATGCATTACATGTGCGGCCATGTAAATGCTAACGACAGAGTTGTGCAACGAATGGATCAAGTGCAGTTTCTTGATCGCCGAATGCCGAAACACAGAATTTTCAACTGCTAGTGGGTGGTACGGCGCTGCAGCTTTCCTTCATAGCTCAGGTGCTGAACAGTTATTGTAAACATTTCACTTGTCAACGACGCTTTCAATAAACATTTTGTCTTTCCTTTCGTCTCTTATTTTTTGTGTGTGCGCTTCACTGTGTCACTTCCACCCATACATTCCATAACAATAAATGATTGTTAGAATGTCCCTTAATGTTTGTACCATGAATTCGGTACCACCCTTTGTAGTTCGAAACATTCTAATTGGTTCCAGCTATTCCATACATTATATAAGATTGGTAAGAAACAACTCACATGCTCACCAAAACAATAAACATCTCGTTCGTTCTCCTATCCATCGACTCACTGGTGGGGGAGTACTTTAGCGGCATCTAAAATAAGTAATATCTAGTAACAGCCTCCGGACAGGAGGGATCACTCTTGTCTAGTGATATGTTACCTACCTACGAATCCATAGGTCCCGTGTTCTAATCTCCGATATTATCTATGCATTACAGTCTCGATGAAAAAGGTGTATTGAGACAAGTGGAACCTATTTTGGTTGAATAATCAGCTTTTGAAAAAAGGTATATACAGTTTTATATATTCACTTGTATATCCGACATTTTATACTCATCAATCAAATAATATACAAACATATTCAACTCCCGTAGCAAATTTTTAAATATAAAATGGTATAGACGCTTAATAAGGAATAAATATAGTTTTAATGAAAACGGTATATGCAATGAAATATTTTTCTTAATACAATTTTCAAAAAATCAAAAATAGAACTACGGTTTGTGTTACATTGTGAAGTAAACATAAAATCAAAAGACAACTCAGAAATTATCGAAATATAATCTCTGAAATACGTATTATACTGGGAAAAAGGCTCAAGAATCGGGAGATATAAAGTCAATGTATCACACAAGACAGCACAATGCGTCTTCGGATCGAATTTATATTTAAATATAGAACACTGTCTCCCAAATGTATAATAATTTAAATTTCAAATTGTGTCTGTAATGGCTTGGATGGGAATAGCTTTCCTCTAAGCCTATTCTTACTTGTCGCTGTTTTTCAATTATATATCAGCTTTCGTTGTCCCTCCTAATTTCGAACCGTTAAAAAGACTTACATAAGATAAATCACTAATTAACATGGATATTTTTAATTTAATTAAATGGCATATGTTTTATTCCTCACCTTGAGAAAGATGACATACATTATTTAGAAAAACCATTTATATTTTCTTCCGAAAGAGTAAACTTCAAATCGAAGTAAGCAAAATAAATTGACAAATTAAAAAGAATGTAAAGGATGTAACGATTAAAACTGAAGAATTGACGAAGATGAAAATTAACATAAATTGTTAAACTCCTCATTTTATTCAAAAGCAGGCACAAATGTTTCTGTTGGGAAGAGAGGGGGGGGAGAGGAGTAGGTATTTTGGAAAAATTGCTATTCCCAGAAACAATTTCTGAGGCCGATTACTTAGAATTCCATAATATCTTGAATTATAATTATGAGCGTACCTCACAAGATTATAGCCTTTCTGAATTGCCACTCCTTTCAAGTTAAATAACTCTGCTTCAAAGATTTATTTATTTATAAACGTTGCATATAGAAAGAACTCGAGGGCAATGCGTGTTGAACATCCTTATTCTCAATCATGATCTAGTGATGGAAACCAACTCAATAAACACCTTACTTTCCAAACTTCAAAGTGGACTTTGAACCTCAATAAATTTAGTGAGCATCAATTCCAACATACTGCGGGATTTCAATGCCATCAAGTTTCGAACGGATGATAAGAAAGAAAAATGCGAGAGACCACGAGCCTCCAATTATGACCACTCAGTTAGTGTGGTCATTATTGCTTTAAGAAAGTGATAGGACTTTGAAAACCTGAATCAACAATCTAGTTATAGAACATAAAAATAAACAAGTAATAATAAACATAAATATGTTTATGCATATGACAGAATCACAATATTAAATGGCAAAAAGGAAAACGATTTTCCTTGGAAGTTTCCATTTTCCTTTCTACATAGGGTGTTGAACTATTATTTTTGTTTGTTTTTATTCATTCATTAAATTTAATTATTCCAATAATAGTCTAGAAAAAAGGAATCACATTCTCAGAAAATAGGTCATACCAAATGGGATTCGAATCCATGACCTTTGAATCAGAAGTCCAACGCGCTATCCATTACACAATGATTTTCATTTCTATATATGCTGTTAGACTATTATTTTTGTTTACTTTTTTTCATTTTTTAATTTCATTAACGAATTAATACTTGAAAAAACTATATTAACATCAAGTGTCGTACACTACAATTTTAAAGAAATGTATTTGAATTTGAGTGGATGAATAAAAAGTATTTTATTAACGATTTAAAATTTGAACAACATATATTATATATACAGAGAGAGTGTGAACTATTAGTAGAAATTGAAAAATGGTAAAAAAAATGACCAACAGCTTCAAGTTTTGTTTCACTCATACTAGCAGCAATCATGTGATGATATTTCTAGTATGAGTGAAATTGGTCAGGAAGTGAGGCATTCATTTCAGCTATTTTTATTTTTCTTCGGTGTTTTCCTGTTGGCAAGCTTATTATATCACCATCAATTATTTTATCAATTCATTTTAAAGACAATTTTACTTTATAAAAGGTCGTTGTATTTTCTTCTATATTTTATAATGTCTTCAGTCCGTTTGATAAACCAAAATTTTAATTTTAACAGACGTTATTTGAATAAATTCAATCAACTAATTTTTATGGCATTTATCAAGGAAGGAATCATTAAGGATGAGAAAAGCGAAAAGCTGCTAGAAGGGAAACAACATATAGTGTTATTTTTAAATGTAAAAAAATTCAAAAGTGCTTAGTACATTGTACTTAAATGAAAAAAAAATAGTTAATGAATACATTTTTGGCGTGAAGCACGGAAAGCGGAGCAGTAGTATGCGGCTTCATTCAAAATGCATTGTTGTTCAATAAGATAATGACTATTCCCTCGCTTTAAATAGCCTAATAGTTATTAACATTTCGATCAAAACTGGAGGCATTTCTCATCTCCGACTTACATTAATATAGTTACTTTACCGAGCCGTTAGAGCTTATCAGTATCGTTTAAAGAAGTGTCAAAACCTTAATCGACAATTTAAATGTCATTGTCATCTTGGATGGGCGTGGAATCATTTTTATAGGGTTTAAAGCTCGCTTATGGGTGCTTATCTTCAATTACTTCTATAATTTCGGGAATCATACGTATTTTGTACCAGTGCTTACTTTATATGTTCCTTTATTGTGCAGAATAACTGGTTTCGTTCTAATAACGAGGAAAAACTCACGCAACAGTGCGTAGTTCTTCATGTTCTGCATTTTTATGTACTGTCATTTTTTTTTAAAAAGCCTTTATCTCAAAATGTTCTCTAATATTAAATTTTAAATTCAATTATTGATGTTTTCTATCAGAATTTTTTAAAAAAATGCATACTTTATTTTTAATATATAAATAAATCAATAATATCATTTCCGCGTATTAATTATATTACCATAAAAATTATTTGAACAACGTTAATAGCAATAGTGCGAGCAATTTAACTTTCAAAACTAACGAATTTGTCTATTTTGGCGCAGACAGTTACTACTGTTTTCAGTCTAAATTTTAAATATTTTGGAAATAAACAAGTTAAACAATTTATTCAAAAATATTTATTTACTATTTAGACTTAAAAAGAGAAACATTTCACATTAAAATATAAACGAGTAACTCCCGTCTATTACGCAAATAAAATAATTTTGAATATCATTATTTCCAAAGCAAGTCTTACACCAGCTTTTCTCAAAATGTGGGGCACGCCCCCTAGGAAGGTGCAATAACCCCACGTAGTACATCGAAAAGTCGGAAAAAAAAAGATTTTAAAACATTATTAATAATAAAAATTAAATACACATTTAAAATGATTAATAACATATAAATGTATCAGTAATGCACAATGTGTATTTGATAATTAATTTAACTATACTTAATTAGGAATAAGTTTAATAATTATCCGTGGCCCCATGGGATTATCTTATATAAAATAACGAACAAATTTTAATACTTATCTTGATGTGTTGTACGGTTATAATGAAAGTTGTATTGTAGCTTTAGCGCGCGTCAAAGTATACGATAATTGAATTCAAAACATTTTTATTGTACGGATGGGGGACGCGATGAAAATTATAATTGTGAAAATTGGGTCGCAAATATTGAAAGTTTGAGAATCGCTGTCTTACCCAAATTTCTTACATTCATGAGCAAACATATCTAGAAGTCTATATAAATAAATAAAATTGAAGTGTCTGTTTGTAATTTCAAATTAGCAGCTTTTTACTAAATGCATTTAAAGGTATATAAGGTATTTAAACCAAAAAATCAATTTTTAAAATTTTTGTCTGTCTGTCTGTTTGTTCCGGCTAATCTCGAAAACGGCTAGTGCGATTTTAAAAATTCTTTCACTAATGGAAAGCTACATTATCAGCGAGTAACATAAGGTACATTTTATCTCCATATTCCTACGGGAACGGAAACTATGCGGGTAAAACCGTGGAACTTTGCTTACTCCCCACCAAGTTGGCGCAAAATTCTGCATTTGGTCAATAATGGAAATTTTAATAATGGAAATTTCTCACATTTATAACACAGTGAATTGAAACACAGTGTAATTTAACATCTTTACAAAAAGCAATTTTTAAATGGTTTTTTACTAAACGTATAACGTTTATTACGTTACAGTTGTTAAAAGTCAAACTCAAGCTTTGAAAAATATCGCCAAGTTGGCTAAGAAGTTCTCTATTCCAACAATCCCAGATATTTTAATGCAAATTTTCTACCACATTTTAAAGAGGGAAACAAAATAAAGTTTTTGCGAATTGCGCACGTGATATTGAAAATTTTATGGTAATATTAATTGACAGCTTCATAAAATTAGGGAGCTTTACGCAATACTTATTTCATCTTCGGTCTTTCTAATCCTCAAACCTTTTGGAAAAAGTACAAAGACTACATGGCGGAAGATATTTTGCAGCAAATACAAGCAAATATGCCTTTCAATCAACACATCTACAACGAAACGCAATAAAGGTTTTCAAAATGGTCGGGAAGAAGCTACATGATTTTGGAATAATTATTCCTAGAAGTGTCGACGGAAATAGCTTCGATAATCAAATTGCTTGAGAATTAAACTACGATTTTATAGCATTGCAACATCAAGTAACAGAATTTATCCCTCAATTAACTCCAGAACAAAGTCACGTTTTCCAACAAGTGTTACGCAAAATAGAATCCGGCAGTGGTGCACTCTTTTTTCTCGACGCCCCTAGATGAACCGGAAAAACGTTTTTGCTTAACTTATTATTAATGACTATCAGAAAAACCCAGAAGATAGCAGTTGCTATGGCTTCTTCTGGTATAGCCGCGATTTTACTGACCAACGGTCGTACTGCCGTTTCCGTTTTAAAATTATTGCTTAATCTTGCATTTGAAGATTCACTCATCTGAAATTTCAGAAAAAATAGCTCTCAAGCAGGATGCTTCCACAATGCAAGCTTTTAGTGTGGGATGACAGAACAATGTCTCAAAAGAAAGCTTTTGAAGCGTTAAATCGGACTCTTCAGAATTTACGAGATAGTACAGATATTATAGGAGGAATGGTACTAATGGATGGGCAAAATTTGAAAAATTAAGTCTGAAAACGAATATGAGAGTGCATCTTCATAATGATGTAGATTTTGAACATTATGCAGAGACGCAATTGAAAATCGGTTATGGATGTTTGGACGCAAATGCTGGAGGTTATATTTTACTTCCAAAGAATTTTGTAATGTAGAAGAAAATGATGTAAATCTTATTGCTCAAATTTACCCGGGCTTGCAACAAAATTCAAATTGGGGTCAGTGATTGCGCGCAAGATCAATATTGGCGCCTAACAATGACATTGTCCATAAAATTAACATTGAAAATTTGAACGACGTGTGGGGAAGGGGGGAAATGAAGAAATACTTATCAACGAATACAATCTTGGATAAAGAACAAAGTACCTAATATCCCACGGAGTTCTAAAATTCACTTGAACTTTCGGGTGTACCCTCACATAAACTTCAATTAAAACTAAATGTACCAGTTATGCAAAATCTCGATGCTCCTGAACTATGTAAAGGAAGGAGGCTTTGGATCACAAAACTGAAGCAGAATATACTTGGTGCCAATATTTTAACATATGTCATGAAAAGGGATAGTGTTATCATACCTCGAATTCCAAGTATCTCCACTGACCTACCGTTTCAACTCAAGCGATTTCAATATCCCCAGTTTTAATGTTGCTATTAATAAAGCTAACATTTTTCAGGTAGCAGGGGTGCATTTGGAAAAGCAATCTTTTTACCATGGCTAACTATATGTAGCCTGATCGGTGTGTCAATGCCCAAATCTTCACATATTTGCAACTGACGGAAGGACGTATAATATACAGTTCTGTTTTGAGCTTTTTTAAAGAGAAATTATATATTAAACGTAGATAATTTCGCTTTCTAAAAATATTAATAGCTTAAGTTATTGAATTTTTGTTGTTAATTATTATAATAAATTACACATTTTCAGTTTTTTTAAAACTAAGATCAATTTTAGAATTTTTAAATTTTATTGGTTCTATTCAAGCAATAAAAAATTACCATATTATATTACTTACTTTTTAATGATAATGATTACGACTTTGACAATTATTTAAAGACATCAACGCGAGTGGAGTCGCGGGTAAAAGCTAGTTTTCAGATATAATTGTTCACTATGACTGAGTAAATTTCGCTACTTGTGCACACAATTAATTAGGCTTCTTTACCTCTTACTTCATATTATCCAATCGCTTTATATTCCACATTTCCGGTATAATACTTGAAATTTGCTTCTTTACAAGGAATTTAATAGGTTATGAATTCCACAATCCCTAGTAATCTAATTAATATTCCGATATAGTTCTGCGACTATAAGAGGGAATATTGATTGGGGGAAATTCAAGTATCCACCAATTAATTCCCCAAATAATTACTCTGTGAAAGTAAAGAGTCGATATTTCTGCTTGTTTTGCTAGCAGTGGGTAAATAACATATTGAATATGGAATGCCTAGTAGGATTTTAACACTCTACTGCTCATTAGTGAACGGGAAACTATTAGTAATATTAGGGTGTTTACTTTTAAAGATGTGTATGGCGATTTATTTACTTGTAGAAATATTAGAGTATATTTAATTTAAATTTAATGCATTTGAATAATATTTAAAAATTGTAAATTTGTAAAATATTCTTATGCGATAGTAAATTTAAAAAATGGAAAAAAACAAACATTTTAAGCAAATGAACTTTTTCTTCTTTTAGTAATAGCAAATTATTTTTTTTAAAAAAGCCAGTCATTATCAACCCGCTTCGTAGGGAAAATTATACATTATAATTAGTATATAATTATACATTTATTTCATGAAAATGTATAATTATATACATATATAAAGTTATTGATATCCAAGTCTAAGCAATAAGCTTTCAATTGCAGTGAAAAATATTTTTGTAGAGCCCTCCTCTTTTAATTTAAAAAGAACAGGACTTCAACGGAATATATTAATCTGTTGCGCTTTTCTAACCCCACGCTTTTAAGTCAACCTTAGCAAGCCCGGTCATGGCAGATCACTGCTCAATAAAAGAAACATGTTCACCCACTTTAAAGTGTGTAGGTCTAATAACTCAAAAACGTGTATTTATATCTATATCCCCCCCCCCTGCTAACCTCTGAAGTCAATTTCTACAAACACTTTGTAAGAGTTTCCGCATCAACAAACGATGTCATCAAATGTAGTCACCTGGGGTCCATGGGACCCAGGGGTTCCACGAGTTACAGTAATAAATTGAAAAGAAAATTATAAATGTATATGCAAATATATTCACGTTCACAATGAGTTCTCAAGTATCTAAAGTTCATCTCAGTCAATTAAAACTGAAATATTTAATTATACATAAATACTTTATATTTAGCAACACTTTTTAAAACAGTATTATTAATAATAAAAGCGCATTGAAAAGTGCTTCTCTTTATATGAGCCACCTAATGCATTGAGAATATTTTATTGCTTAATATCCTAAATTCCACGGAATAATTTTATACTCGTTAGTACCATGTTTTGCAGAACTAAATAGGTTTTATTTAGAGGGACGGAAACACTCAGAATGAAGGAGTAGGAACAACTTATATGAAAAAATCAACAGATTTTTTGATAAGTTGAAACGACACTAAAATTTAAATTTAAGCAAGAACAGCTCTTAAATTCTTTGTTAGAAATTCATACAAAATACACAGGATTTCTCAAACAGATATAAAAATTTGAATGCTCTATTCAGAACAATTTATTTAAGTTAAAAATATTTCTCAACGTGAATGGCTACAAAAACAAAATACTAAAAAAATAAATGCCGAATAGGAAAGTGAGTGCAAATAACTTCCATAGGCAATTCTTTAAAACTTCGGCAGTTTCTTTAAAAAAATGGGAGCGCACCTCCGGTACTAAATATAATGTATGAGTAGGTGACACTTGGATCACAAACTAATATTATTAACGATTAAATTATATTAAATTTGGATTTTTAATTTTTAATAACAAATATGATACTTTTTTAAATTGCCTTTACATGAAGTGTCTGTAGCATGTCTCGATCTACTTTAAATATTATTTAAGATATGTTCTTTTAAGTGTGTGTTGAATAGGGTTCCACGAATACACCTTATAGTTCTTAGGATTCAATGAGTAGGAAAAGATCCTCATGGATCCCACCATGAGCGGGAACGATTTTCTGCCATTAGTTGCACATCACGGCAGTTGGGGACTTCGCACATACACATAAAAACTCTTTCTGAAACAAGGGTGTTTGAGAACAAGTTCACTAAAAATAAATGTTAAAATATTTATTAGCAGAAATATGCTTTCGGCTCCTTTGACACATCTCCGAAGCTCTTTGCAAAATTATGGATCGATACGATCCACGGCGTGAATTTGTATAAGAGTCCCAAGCAAATATACAGATATTAAATTTTTATATGATAGCAATAGTGATTCTGATATACATATATGTTGTTTTAACTGAAGTTTAGCTTTTCTATAATAGGCAATTTTGTAATTATAAATTTTAAATGTAAAGAAACAAGAAAATGAATACTTGATTTAAATATTGTTAATTAAAGAAATAATTTGGTCACATTATTTAAGGATTTATAAACTTAAAATATGTATGAAAAGTAAATTACTTCTTTAAAGTAATTCCTATGAATAATTCAGCAAAAACTTTATATCAGAATTCCATTCTTTCCTTATCCATAGAATAATGAACTATTTATGATGAATTAGATGTTTATAAAGCGGAAGATTCATTGGTTCATTATACAATATTTCTTGTTATTAGCTTGTAGTGTGTACAGTAGGGACAAATAAACTTAAATTTATAGCAGTTCTTTAGTTTCCAAATATATTAATTATATTCAACTGTTCATTTAAAAAATGGCATCGCATTCATTTTATATTGCAAAAATTGAGTGCTATGTTCAAAGAGAACCATTTGTTAAAAGCAAAGCTTTTTACAAAATAAAGTGTTCGCCAAAATCTCAGATTTAAAATAAAACTATTTCTAAAACAACGCACTTCACTTTGTTTTGAAAAGGTTTATTCTGTATTCCTTTCTCTTCAATACCAAGAATGCACATCATTTTCCACGAGGAATTGACATGTTCCCTCACAAGCGAAGTATATGTATTCTATTTTTCGTACAAATAAGAGACCCAAAATAAAACTTTCAAGAAGTAACATTTCCAGTTAAGGCCTCGGGTCATATGCAAAAAACATAAATATTGTTTTGTGGTAGGAGCTATAGCATATACAAAAAATATTTCACAAAATTTTTTCATTCTTTATCTTGTAAAATAGTAAGAGGTGTTTGCACGAAGTGAAAAATGCAAGTGAACAAAATTTATCATAACATTTGCAGCATACAACAAAAACATAAATTTTAAAACAAGCATAGAAGTTTATATATATGCTTAAACTTCTGGTAAAGTATTCCAATCTATTTTACAAAGTATTATAAATAATCTCCAAGGTAAGGATAATATTGTTAAAGATAGAAAAACTCTTTAAATATTTAAAATACGAAGGTCTTAACTGTGTAAATAGCAAAAGATTGTAATATCTTTGCAGCTCAATAAATGTTAATTATAAAACAAAATTATCTTACAATTATGTAATGGTTATTGTTTAAGTAGTTTTACAAAATTTCAAAATTATAACACTCTTGCTAAATTAGTTCTTAAAAAATTATATATATGTATATATAATTATAATGATTATATATATATATATATATATATAACAGACCTAAGGCATGCCACAAAAAAGAACCGAAACTAAATAATTTAGGTAATTTATACTTTAGGGAAAAATATTATATTGAAAAAATAATTTTTACCTATATAGGTATGATAATCTAATAATAATGAGAAAAATATTGATTTTATACATAAAATTACTTTTTATTCCACTTATTTAAACTTCATTAAAACTATCATTAACCAACATACAACATAATACCCGGATACAACTTTACATATTACGGAAGATAAATTAGTTAGCAATGTATTTTTTTAAAAGAGCGAGTTTTTTAAATTTAGTATTATTAAGTTTTATTTTGGAGCACAATTTTGGAGAAAAACGACTCATTCACTCACTCGCACATTCATAAAGATATCTCTAAGACTATTAGACCTACAGACTTTAATTGCGGCAGGCATATTTCTTTTATTGAATAGAAATTCACTAAGAACGGGTTTTAAGGAGATCAAATGGCCAATTAGGGTTGCGTAACAGATAGCTACACTTCCTTTTCTGAATTTCAAGTCCTTTTCTTTATAGAATTAATGAGGATATGAGGAAAAAAAGAACGTTTTTTAATACAATCGGGAGCTGGACCTAATATCAGTAACTTTAAAAACATATACAGTCACGCAACATCCAGAAATACCTAGCATAGAGGGTGGGTAATGATTGTTATTTATATGTAAATACGTAGGAATAAATGATTTTGCAGCATAATTATTATTTAATTTATAAAGATAATGACAAAATGAACAGTTTATAAAAATTTATATGTTGCTCTAGAATATTATAATCCTAACAAATACTTTAACTCATATATTTGTAACGAGTTTAATGATAGTTTTAATTAAATTTACATCATCATTTTGGCAGACAGAATTATTTCATCAAAAACTATGGATTATATTTATTTTTACCTTCAGGTTGAAAACCGAATTGCATATACATCAAAATTATATAAAAGTATAAAAAACTTTTTACACAAATTTCCTCAATAACTATCTTTAAAGATAAGAAATATTTCAGAAGTTTTGTTTCAAATTCAATTTCTAATAATTCAATTTTTTTATTTTATTTAAATGCGCTTCTGCTTTTCTCTTGCTCTTTCCGTGCTCTTTTTTTCTTTATCACAGCCTTTATAATGAAAAATCAGGCGAAAATTAAAAGTATTTAAGATTTTAAAAAGTGAACAAAAAGTACTGTTACAATATTTTTTTTTCTAATCAACTTCCTTATTAGATTTCACACACAATACTTTTTTTCTATTTATATTAAAGCTGTGATAAGTTTTATGTGAGTAAAATTACTGTTCCTTCCTTATTGGTGATATTAATGTTCAGGAATATTTAGTTACTATCTCTTTTCAATATCCACATTAACCCAAAACGATAAAAAGTGTCCATATAAGATATACATCAACGTTACTTTCTTTTTGTATAAAATAATTTTAAGTTATTCTTTTCAAACAATGATGAAACTTTTGGGGTTACCATCAATTAGCTAAATTTAGGTGACGTCATAGTCACATGATAAAGGCAATCTCTTGTTTCCAGCCAATCAGTTCACGCGATTTGCTGTTACCAGCTTTAGTTTTCTGAAGAAACTTTATTTAAAAAAATGCATATTTTTCAACAATAATGATGTGCATAGGTAAAAAAGAAAAAAAAGAATCGATTTAAAAGTATAATATGAGAATTTGTTATTTATTTAAAAATCGTTTTGAAGAATTTTAATACTTGAACATATTGACCCAATTATAAAATTTTTGTTAGAAGAACAATTTAGTGTCAGTTTCTATCTTGTGACGTCATGAATTTAGTCCACTGGCGAGCGATAGAACAGAAGTATTTTTTAATAAAAAAGGGCTTTATAGTAAAAAAAATTATGTTTTCGTGTAAAACGTGATAAAAAATCGTAATGAAATACACAAAAGTAAGTGAAGTAAATTTTATATTCATCTCGAGGAGGAATATATATATATATATATAAATGATGGGTTTTTTTACTTCCTAGATGTAAATGTTAGCAGCAAGTAATAAAAACAATAATGTGTAATTTACGCATCAATATAAAATCAATATTTCAAAGTTTTTATAGTCAAATGCTTTTTTCCCCTTAAAATATTGATAAATCTTTTCTTTTTTCTGTTCAATGAAAAATAACAATATATTTAATTATCCAAGGAATCATCGCTCAAATGTTGTTACAATATGCACATAAAGAACTCTGTTTTTTTTTAATTTTACCCCCCCCCCCACTAATAAATAAGAAGAAAAAAATGAACCTAAAAAATTATAAATAAATATAAAACAGGAGAAAAATAAAGAAAATTATATCTACATTATTCCTGCTGTTTCTATACATCGAAACTTTTCTCTTTTTCTGTTCAGTAAAAAATTAAAATATATTCAATTATTTAAGGATTCGTCGCTCAAATGTTGTTACAATATGCACATAAAGAGCTATACTTTTTTAAATTTTACAGGAAATAAAAATGAGCTTAAAAAATTATAAATAAATATAAAACAGGAGAAAAATAAGGAAAATTTTATCCACATTTTCCTGCTCTTTCCATACATCGAAAAGTTCTTTAGAATTTATTTGATGCCTTGAACATACGGACATCATTCATTTTTTCCCCTCATACGTCATCATTCATCATATTTTGACAGTATTCCTTTCCCCTGCTGTTTCACCGATCTGCAGAGTCGTAATGGGGGCTTTATGCTCCATTCGCATGAATAAATATTAGTGTACAAAGGCAGAATTCAACTACACGAGCGCGCATGCTCCGGAAATACATAATGTAATTTAACTGTGGAGGCGGCTACTACTACACGCATTCATCAACTTAACTCTTAGAAAGACAAATTAGAGAGGAGAAAACATAAAAGGGAAATTTTTGTCTCATAAAATAAAAGATATTTATATTTAGAAATCAATAGTAAAGAAATTGTAAGCACTGGTAAACTAAAAAAATAAATAAATAAATAAAACAGTATGCGAATATTATGAATTTTTCATTTTAAATATTTGGAGGTTTTTTGGGGGGGGAGGACTGTTTCCTCTCTTCTGCCCATTTTATTTCTTAGATTTAAAAGTAGTAAACATACACACACACACACACACACATATATATATATATATATATGAAATAGACGTGGCCGTTGAAAGATATTTCTTTTTATGATTACTACTATTTTTTACGATTGATGTTGGATATTTAATATTATTGAAAAGGCAGTCTTGGTGTTAGTTATTCTTGTTTATTTTCACTGAACATGTTGACCCACATATGGACGGAATCACAAAGAAGCATACACACCGCAACAAGAATACACAAACCAAGCTGCAGCCGGCTACTTGATGAGACACAAGACAGAAGAGAAGAAGGGACGGTCTCAAGGAATCTCGGAGTAAATATAGACGGCTCAAATCACATGTTCTAAGTAGGTAGCTAGATGTAGTTTAAAATACTATCGTTAGGCGGCTGGCTAATTTATTACTAAAATGTGGATCCTGAAGGGATGGACCATAGATAGTTAAAAGTTATTTAAGAATAAGTTAATGGGGTTATTACATATATATATTAGCCGTGACCTACCCACTTCGCTCAATAGTATTAATGTTGTTTAACTGTTCGTACTTTTAAGTTATTGATAGCGAAGTCCTAGAAAATTAAGCTGATAGTCAATTTCTATAAAAAAAGCTTTGTTCTTAGTGGATTTCTATACAACAAAGAAAATGCCAAAAAACTTGAATTTTGTGGGTCAGATGGCTATAAAAGGGAATTGTTTTTCCATAACAGCCTTGGGAGTCGATTTCCACAGAATCCATTCTTAGAGGATCTCTACACTGCAAAAGAAACATGGCTGGGGAATTTTAAGACTAATTTAGAGATTTCGTGATGAGTGAGTGAGTCACTTTTCTTCTCTCTCTGTTTTTACTTCTTTAATTTGATGAAAACAATGTACATAAAAATATACATTACCATAAATTCCATCCTTTTATCAATAATTCTACCAAAAAATTAATAATTTACACATAATACCGATAGTTATTTGAAAAAAAGTGAACAAAAAATTATTAAAGGGTCACCACAATGTGGTTCAGCAAATCTAGAGCAGCGTGATCACCACGATCACCAGCGTGATCACCACTTTATGTATCAGTTTGACATCACTGACCCCCAATATTTTGAACACCCCTTCCCTTCATAATATTCTTGACCAAAATACAAGTTCTATGACAGTTTTTACATCCAGGACAATTTACTGATCTAGTCTAGTATGGCCCATCTTTCAAATTTTGCACGAGGCATTTCAGCGTCTACAAAAGAGAGACATTTCTACGTTCCAGGAGAGACTCGTGCACCCCCTAGAGAGGTGCTGTGGACCCCCAGGGGCAGCGGGTCACAGTTTAAGAATAATTGATCTAGAGATTATCTGTAACCACAAAACTATTTCCAACTCCATGAACCACACAAGTATGAACTCCATAAGTATTATATATTTATTGATACTGCAGCGTTCCTTTTTTAAATAAAAAAAAATTTAATTATCCATTTTAGAAAATAGTTCATGCCATGTTATTTCGATATAAATATCTTGGTTACTTTATAGCTTTATTCCCAATTAGGAGTAACACAAACTGTTATTACTTCGAAAATTATGAATAATTTACAAATAGAATATTTCTACATTTTAAAATTTAATCTTTTTTTTAATAAAGTCTTTAACTATGTTCTACTTTTAATGTTGTTGTTATTTAACAATTTCCTTATTTTTATATTTATCTATACATTTTTTTGTTCAACTTCAAAAATGAATATTGTCAAAAGCGCTGAAATTTAAAAGATTTTCATGTTTTGGAATGTTACAAAACTAACTTTTTTCTGCTATGTCTGGATTTTGTAATTTCATTTATCATTATTGGATTACATTCCATTTATTATTATTTATTTTCCATTATTGGATTTTAAATGTTAAAAAATTATTTTTTTAAAGGCGGAAATACTTTTTAAAGAAATGAAGAATAAAATTTTCTTTAAACCTAGGTTTTCCCAAAACATCAACAGATTAATATTCATATTGCTAACTATATCACTACAGAGAGTTATCTTGTCTCTTGTTCTAGCTTATACAACTTATAATTCAATAAATAATTAGAACATGATTTTTTTTAAAAAAAGCATACAAATCATATTTATTTTAAAGGGAAAAATGTAAACTTAAATCATCATGCTTCAAAAACAAAAGGTATATAATGGCAAAATGGGAAGGGGGAATTTATTTATATGTAAAATATGTAAATAAAGCGTGTTGATTAATAAATCAGTGCAGAAAGTGCTAAAAAAATACGGAAAATTTAAATCATGCAAATATAATCAAGAATTCAATTTCTGTTACTTCTTCTGTAGAAGTCAGATTCACATTTTTAATTAACTTTAAAAATGAAATGTTTGTAAGCCGAATACATTATACATTACAACTTGTAAACAAACACATTGGGGGAAATAAAAAAAATATCTGAATGAATTAGAAATATAAAAATAAAATCTCTGCTTATTAGTTTAAAATGTATTAAACACAACACATATTATTTTAATTTAATCATTTGTTTTAGAATATGTGCGCATTAAATATGCAATTTATATTCAAATGTATTCTATGTTTCTTAGCAAATATTTAATCAAAACAATACTTAATTAATAACAAAATATAATTCATTTTAATTTAATTAGCTACATAATGTCACAACAAAGTCTAAGACAAATAATGAATCACGATATCTAAAATAACATTTTCAAACCTTAATAAAAAACGAAAATATTAATAAATATCTTAGAATATTAATTCATATTTATAAAATTCAAGCAAACGATATCAAACTAAAAAAAACGTTTATTTACCTTTTACTTAATTGATTAAAATTCGTTTTTTAACTCTTCTATTTGTTTGTTAAAGCAGAAAAAATTTTTAAAGCGTTTTTAATTAATTAATCCTTTATTATCTAGTTTTTTTTCTTCCATATTTTCCTTTCAGTTCATAGATAAAGAAACAAAATGTTAATGAATCCTCTTCCTGCTTGGTTTAATGTTTTTCTTAGATAAAAACGATTCAAATAATGAATAGTTCTACAAAAAAGTGTGAAATATCTTATTTAACATTGATATTGAAATCATTTCCCCTCTCTAAGCAAGAATGATATCGTCAGTAAACGTTTATAATCTAAAATGATTAAAACTTGGACTATTATCGATAATTACATAAAATTTTCAAATTTCATTAGTACATTTGTTCCCACTTGGAAATTGAATTCCTGTCCAATAATAATTTGGAAGTGTGGTTTTAATCATTCAAAAATATGAAATTATTTCTTAAGAACGTGTAGAATAGGTAAAAAGTTAAATATTTATTAACTATTAAAAATTTTCTTTAAATTCATATTTTAATTTCTATACCATTTAGCTATGAAAGTATATGTAAAGATAACCATTCGTTGTTTAATGACATTGGTTGATCGCCAATAAAAACACTAATGGCTACGGATCTCAAAGTTTTGATCTACGAGTGACGCAAATAGATTGATTTTTAGTTTATATTGCTCTCTGAAGTGACACGAAGACTATTGGCAATAATGGACCTCGTAATTTTGAATCATGGTCCAAGACGAGGATGACATCATAGCTGGTAATCACTTTCCAAACGAGTGACGTAAATATCTCAAAGTTAAATGTGTACCGGAAAACTACACTGCTGGCCACCGTAAATGCAACTCCAAGAAAGACAAGAGATAGAACAACAAAATTTATTTTGTAGTTAACATGTTGACCAAGTATCAAATGATTAAGTTTATAGACTTCTGGGAAGAGTGGTTCCTGCCAGAATAAGTAGCCAGAGTAGCCGCCATTGTTGGAGATCACCGCTGCCACACGCCTCGACATTCATTCAAAGAGACTTTAGATGTGTTCTTGGGGTACAGCAAACCAAGAAGCTTCCACACGTTGCCAAAGTTGATCTGGTGGGGCAGCTGGAGGTGTAATCTGGGTCAATCTTTGAGCAACCATGGACCACATGTTTTTTATTGGTGAAAGATCCGGAGAGCAAGCCGGCCAGGGAAGCAATTCAATCTGGTGATTGACGAAGAACCTTTGGACAATGCATACCACGTGTGGTCACGCATTATCCTGTTAAAATATGGCTGTGGCCAAGCCCTGAAGGTAAGGAAGGACAACTGGCTCCAACACCTTGGAGAAGTAGCGCTGGCTGTTTAAAGTATCGGCAATGCGTACTAGAGGAGTGCGAGAGTGATATCCAATACCGCCCCATACCATAATACCCGGTGCAGGACCAGTGTGGTGGTGCATAACGCAGCTGTTCAGCATCCTCTCTCCACGGTGTCTCCAGACTCGAATTCGACCATCGTGGTGTTGCAGACAGATGCGTGACTCGTCAGTAAAGACAACTTCATTCCATTCTGCCGCCCACATCCTTCTTTAACCGCACCATTGGTGGCGGAGACGTCTGTGGTTCTGCGTCAAGGGTAGACCAAGCAATGGACGTCTTGCGGACAGACCACTCTGCTGTAAACGGCGTCGAATGGTACGCGCAGACACTTAATGATGCATTACAGACTCAATGTGTTGTGCTATGGTTCGTGATGTGACTGAGCGCTCCTTCACTACCATGCGCACAATTTGCCTTTCTTCACGTGAAGTGGTGCACTGAAGTGGATGCTTTCGACCACGTTGGTCCGTCGTACCCTCCTGAATCCAACGGTCACATATCCGCATTACAGTTGTTTGGTTTCGTCCAACACGCGACTACCGATTTCCCTGAAAGATAATCCACAATCTCGGTAGACCACTATCCTTCCTCTGTCGAACTCGGATACTTGATCAAAAGCTGATTGCTGTTTCCTACGAGACATTACTGATCGTTTTTTGAAAAAACCACAAGAAAAACACAATTGCCGAACTTGAAATCGTCGAAATCTCCAAGCCCTAAATAGCGCTTTGAGGTGGAGCTACAGGCGTGCGTGATGTGTGTCTGCGCTGAAATTTTAATCATTTGCATACCTCACCTCCGCTAATGCATGCTGTAAATTTCATGCTATTTGCGTGCTTCCTTCAGGGTGTTGCATTTACAGTTACCAGAAGATGATTTGTGAGTTCTACAAATCCTCTTAGAGGAAAATATTCTTTAACTCTGACTTTAGTTAAAAAACCGCTTTCCGTAGAGATGACTTGATTTTACACAAATGTAACTTGATCGCGTTAAGCTTGGAATTTAAGATTAAGAAAAGGTGAACTGCGACTGTAAGGTCGCATGTCCAGAGATTAATAGTCGTCGTAGAATCCACCAAGAAATTTGGAAGTAAAAAACCTTGGAGCTAACCGAGCTATCGGGGTTCGAGAAATATAGACAGAAGTTAAATGAATTTCACACATCGTTATTAATCGCCGACTTGGCGAATAAAATTTACTGTTTTGCAACTATTACAACCAAACTAGTATACTAGTACAAACAGGAAAAAAAGTGCTGCTATCGTCCTTTTTTATCGCCATGGACTTGGTAAACACTTTGTTCATTCGCTTTTTACGTCTATTTGGGAATTATAAACTTCAATTTCCTTTTTCTTCCAGTTGTCTTCCGTCATTTTTCTTCCAAACCTATAAGCTGAAGAGTAAAGAATTCCCGCCAAAAACTAATTCAAACATGAAGAATTAATATTATAATTAAGATATATCTAATATTTTTGTAGATATATAAATGATTTACACTGATGGAAAGAATAATCCCAACGCGAAGAAAAAATTCTTGCAGACAAATTTAACTTCACCAATAAATTTGTTTAGGTAGCTCATTTAATTTATTAAAGTTTCAAGATCGCAGGTTAATGTAAGCTTGAGAAGAGCTTTTTCAAATGTTGAATTATTGGATACTAATAACAAGAGTAATGTCCAAAAATTTGAATGAAAGCATGGAAATGTGCATTCAATGTGTCGTACAGGTACCGGTTATGAGTTTACGGATGATATTACATGTCTGTAGCACTTGGTCGGTTAATGTAAGAGCGTTTCATTCTGGTTACGGTTGACGCTAGAACTGCCTTCCAAAGATTTCTATTCGTACTCGATTAAAGAAAGATTCGCTGAAGTAGGAAGCCAAGACAACACCTTGATATTCTACAGAGCATATTGGGTTACAACAGCCGTATGAGGATGCCCGTCAGCCAGTTGGAACCCCCGCCCCTCTTGAATAACGATCATAAACAGCAGCACAATAGTTTGAATTATCAGACTCACTCATAAGTAATCACGAGAGGGCTGCTATTATAAAAAATTGCAGGTTCCATGTGTCTAGGCCTAGGCAGTAGAATGGTAGTTTGCAGGAGCTGACCTGGACTTCTTATAATCGATACATGGCCATCCTCAGGACAGAATCAGCTCTCATTAGAGAACACAATACATTGCCACTCCCCCCTCCAATGAGTTCTAGCGTTCGATTCAGATTCGATACAGTTCACTGTGTTAATCTGGTGCTAACAAAAGCTATGCTTTCGAATATGGCTATCTTTTCTGTCAGTAGTGACCCGCACGTGGTTGGCTCCCGGATTTCTTGAGATAGTGCCTTTCCAAGATCACAGTATATACAGGATTAGCAAGAAATAAGTTGCCCACTTCATAAGGCTCTAGAATCCGTCCTATTGGTCCAAATGACATAGAATTTGAACCGCAGGTAATTCAAATGATGCGCTTCAGATTTATTAAATAAAAAAAATTAGTACAAATTTTCGCCGGTAGGTTGCGCT
The DNA here is from genome assembly GCA_019973975.1 of Trichonephila clavata. Lineage (NCBI taxonomy): Eukaryota > Metazoa > Arthropoda > Arachnida > Araneae > Nephilidae > Trichonephila > Trichonephila clavata. The sequence continues at coordinate 37,444 of BMAO01009162.1, read as the reverse complement.
GTAATACACATAGCTTTATTTAATATGTTTTAAAAATATGCGTCAAAAATATAAAGTATCATTAATAAAACTGCTCCATATGATATCCTTCATGTTCAACAATGTGCTGAAATCGCAAAATCCTATTTTCAACAGGTGACCGGAGTAAATCTGCCGGAATATCTAAAACATGGAACCGAATGCTCTCCTTCAAATCAGGCAGAGTTGATGGCCTTTGAAGGTAGGTATTATGCTTTAGATAACCCCACAACCAAAAGTCGCAGGGGTCATATCCGGTGAACGAGGAGGCCATACTGTTGGGAAATGACCCGTGCATCTGTGAAATGCTGTTTTAGCAAATCATTTACACGGCGATCACTGTTACTTTATATTTTTGGTTTATTAAATGTTACTTTATATTTTTGACTCATTTTCTTAAAACATATTACATAAGGCTATGTGTATTGCAGCACCACCTACCTGTGAAAAATTTTACTATTTTTTATTTAATAAATCTTAATCGCATCATTTGAATTTCTGCAGTTCAAATTCTATGTCATTTGGACCAATAGGACGGATTCTAGATCTCTCTTAAGTGAGCAACTTATTTCATTACAACCCTGTATATTCCTACCAAAAGTCCTTCTGAAATATCGGGGTAAGAACATTCACCCTTTTTCAGTCTTTTTATGCTACCACGTTCAAACTGAATGCTATAATTTTTTCGTCTTCTTCAAGGCATAATTGACTAACATCAACTCATTACGTCATCTCAACGATAAATAACGCTCATGAATTTATCAGCGCGTACTTAAAATACTCCTGATTTGCATGTTCTAAGTGGCGCTACTAGCATCACACTTATGCGTCTAACGCGAAATTTGTATCGAAGTCAGATGTATAAACAAGTTTACCAAATTTCTCGTTTATAGAGTACAACTCCTTCTTGGTGGTGGTACATTTTATTTCCATAAGTCTGTATATCTTTTCTCTATCACACAACATCACATGAAATTGTAGAAGTCAGCGGAATTCAATATGGCCGACAAACATTGCATTAATCTAATGTGTATGTTAAATACGTCCTCGCACGAAATATTATTTTCATAACGAGTAAGCAAGGAAATAAAAAAATGTAAAATTCTTAAAGTAAAATTTGTAAAATTATTTTCTATCACTTTGAAATGGGTAGCCTAGTGGTTAGAGCATCGGACGCCAGACTGGGTTGCGTGAGTGAATATTTACGTCGCACAGTTCAGCTACACGAGGGCTTTTGGCGACGGTCAGCGTCATTTTGAGCCATGGTCAAGTGACGCGAATGACATCTGAGCTGGCACTCCTCTCCTAACTACCACACCACACCAACGGGAAGACGTTTGAGCTCTTGACAGATTTAACGTCCATCGCACCCCTACAAGGCGGGTCTTCAGTGGTACTGGGATCGAACTCATGACAGGCTAGCCATGATCCGATGCCTAGACCACTTGGCTACCGCGGCCTCAACTCACTTCGAAATGCCAACTTTATCCTCTCAGTTTCATTCTTAATTTCCTGCGTTTGAGTCGTTCATTTCTCTACACCGACACATACTCCCGAATGCTTCCTTTTATTAATGTAGACCACTTGGCTACCTAGGCCACAACGCCAGACCGGAAGGCCTGTGTTTGATACCCAATGTCACCAAATACCCTCCAAGTACACACGGAGCACGGGATCGTTAAATCAGTGGGTCCGAAAGTCTTGTGGGCGGTCGTAGCAGCAGCCACGGGTGCAGGGGCTGGAGAATATTTCCCTCCCCTCTAGTTCCATGCCTAAATTGGGGAGGTGGAGATAGGTGGGGTCACCATCTATCGTGTATGAGTCGAGCTAAATCGCACTGTCACCTGAACGGTGCTCAAAGCCAAAAGCTAACAGGCGTACACCTAGCCCCTTGCTACGATGAATTTCGTGGGTCTAATGCTACCTGTGTGACGGTGTGAGACAGGTAGCATTAGAAACAACACAGTAACATAACCTTAACGGTGAGAGTCGCTAAAAAAAATTTGTCAACAAAAATAAATGCAAAGCAGCGATTACTAGCCAAATGGTTGACACACCACAAAAAAAAATCAAATTTTTATCATAGAACCGCAGATTATTTTACGAATATATATCTAATTCAAAATAAAAAGTTGCGGAAGATTTTCTTGGGAAATAAAAAACTCATTGAGAATGTACAAAATGGCAAAACTCGCTGCAAAGAATGAAGTATGTTGTGTTTCTCAAAGAACGAAATTCTATCTCGCATCTGAAAGTGACTTGTTCGTGACAAGCTTCTATATTTATGTGGAAAAGTGGGCGAAACTCTTCCACGACGATGATTTCCTGAGCGTGTTTTTAGATAATTTATTCTCTTGGATGCATTTCCGATACTGCACTTTCAAGATAAAGGTGACAAGCTTCGAGTTTTCTTTTTTGGTGGAATCAGCCTTCTTTTAGAAGAAAACAATTCGATACTTCCAATATCTCCGAGTTTTTATAGAAAATTCCTTCTTTTTCAAATTCTTTTTTTTTTTTTTTTTTTTGGTTTCCATTATATGAATTTGCTCATTTGTCACAGAATCCGAGCTATCTGAAAAAAGAATTTCCGGGGAAATTCTGCTAAAAATATTTCTGCTCTGTCAAATTTCGAGAAAAGTTGCCGTATGCTTATTCAGGAATCGTGAAATAAGATTTTTCTTTATAACATTTCTGTTTGATTTTTAATTCCGTAAATAGGTTGCTTAAAAATTTTTTTCGTCACATTTTTTTTACCCGCGATTCAGTCATTGAGAATAGAGTACCTTAAATCTATAACTATTTAAAACACATTCATTTTTGTTATAATTATAATTTATAAAAAATACAAATTCTGACATTTTATTGAATAAAAACTTCTGTGTCTGTATCTTTATAGTGATAACTCGGGTATTACAAGACAAATAACATTTAATATGAAAAAGTATCTACAATTTATTAAGTTGTAAGGAATAAAAATATTTATGGTTACACGCAAAGTGACGCAAATGTCCGTCTGACGTAATGCAAATCATAAAAGAGTGTGCGTTTATTAACATCGCACTATACAGCAACTCGACAACTGGCAACGGACCTTGTCCTTTTGAGCCACAGTCCAGTGACGAGGACGACATCTGAGCTGGCCCACCACTTTCTGAACTTTCACACCATGCCAGAAATAGAAATATAAATCATAACAGATTTAGTTGCAGTAGCCCCTTTGCACAGGGGCTCTTAAGTAGCACTAAGGATCTAACTTATGATACACCTGGCACGAGTCTGTTAGACCATGACCATTAGACTAACGTGTCTTCGCAATACAAAATATAAAAATGTCATAGACAATAATAGTGCTTACTGCACCTCGATCAGAAAACCCGCTTCATCGGCTAGAGTCTCTTGTTTACCTGCATGTTGCACATGAAGTGGGGGGGGGTGTATTTATTCAAAGTTGCTTTCTCCAAAACAACACGAGGGGTACCTCGTCATTTTAAACCACGTTCAGGTGAATGAGGACGATATTTTAGTTCGAGCTTAACTCTCCAAATATCCACACCATATCAATGTGAGATATTCAAGCACATATTGTTTCTTTACTCTCTTTACAGGGCACTGCAGAAAAATGCGTGCGGAAATTACCTTCTACATTGTGCATGATAAAAAATAACATACTTTGAGAGCCAGGGGCCTTATTTTGCCTATTAGTGGAGCAAGTGAATAAATAGATAGGCATTTGGTACCTCTTAAGGAAGAAATATTTGAAAAATTTGAGACTCAGAATAATTTTTCATTTTATGTCAGCGTTTCTCAAACTGTGGGGCGCGCCTCCCTAGGGGGTCGTGATAACCCTACGAGGGGGGCTAGAGCATTTTGAAAAGTCGAAAACAAAAGACAATTTTAAAAAAATATTAATTTACTGAAAGTAAACAAACAAATACATTCTGACATAATAAAAAATAAAATACACATTTACACTAATGTAAAACATTTACATATCAGTACTGCACAATGTAAACTAATTTATAACAATTTTAGTTAAGAGCAAATTTAATAATTATCAATGACCCCATTGGCTTGTCATATAGTATTAAGTTATATGTAAAAATGAACACTTATCTTGTTAATTTGCACATTTTTTAATTAATCCCTTAAATGCCGATTAAAAATTACGTGATACGCACCCTAATACCACCGTTTAACTCGTAGGTGGACGTATGTGGTGCATTGGAAGAGGGAGGGGGGTAGAAAAGGAATAAGTAAGCAAATCTTCTGAAATAAGTAAGTCCTTCGCGAACACTGTCAACGTCATTTTATTTCATTTGTAGCCTTCGGAATAATTTTAATGATCACAGTTCACAGAAAAGACCATACTTCGGAAAGACGTATATATACGTCCAGAGTAAGTAACGCACACGCTGAGCGAGACGTTTATGTACGTCGGCGGCACTAAAGAGGTTAAAGTCGTATTGTAGGTTTAGCGTCAAAGTATAGTATTATTGAATTTATTGCATTGTTATTGTATAGAGGGGGGGGGGGTGCGATGACAAACATGATTGAATATTGATTCGCAAGTGTTGAAAGATTGAGAAGCACTGGTTTATGTGCTACATCTTTCCTTTACAATATTTTGATATTTAAGAAAACCAGAATTTTGGTTCTGATTTATACGCTTACCTGATTTCCTCTTTTTGTGACGTCCACTTTCGAAAGGTCAATGAAATCCAAATGTAAAAGAAATTAACCCCATAAAAATATTTTAACGCTGTTCAAAGAATATATATATATACTATTATGTTATTTCCAACACGATAGGAGGATATCTATTTCGCTTATCTTACAAGTATAGAGACCTGAAATAAAACTTCTTACCAATGTTGGTGATATCGTTGTTTCTTTCGAACGCTTGCAGAACAAATATTATTTTGTGACTGGAAAGCAAATACCAGGAAAATATATCGAACAAAAACATTCTTGACTTTCTTTCACAGAACCAATCATATTTTTTTTTCTTTAACAGAAATAAATTTTAAGGCCAAAAAGTTACAAATCTAATTATTGAATGAAGATTAGTTTATAACTTAAATTTTTAAAATGACTGCGTAAAACCGTATGCGAAATATTTTGGAAATAGCAAAATATTCATTTCACTAAGCAATAGGTTCACATTGGCCTGGTTGTTATAATAACAAGACATATGATCGAAAGGTTGGTGAATTCAAGTCTTGCAATTCTAAAGACTGTCGTGAAGCGCATTAAATCTTTAAGAGTTCAAAGCCTTCTCGGTGATGTGGTGAAAACTCTCCTGGAACTCATCCTGGAACTCTCTTGTAATTGTAGTAGATTCCCTCCATTAACACTTACATAAAAATCCACATCAGCATAGAATAAAAAATCAAAAATATTGAACACAATAATCACAACATTGTATAAGGCAAATGAAACACACAATCGCTGTCAAATGTTTGACTCCCATGTGAATTCTCGGCATTTTCCTTATATAGAGCAGAAAGAACCTGAAGCAGTTTCTAGAGTTTTCTTGACAAATTATCAACCTAAACCTTCCTGTATTTTTCCAAACACATCTGTTTTGTTGTCAAAAGTGATGACTTGGCAGCCAAATTTGACAAATGAATTTACAAACCACTTTTTGGAATGTTTGATCTATAAATAATTAACAACTGAAAGACAGATGTTTATAAAAGCTGTAAAACATCATGCAAATAACTAAAAAAGAAGTTAAATCTCTACTTAAAAATACACACACAAATAAAAAGCTTTGAAATTATATAAAAAGTATTTTCTAGTTTCTTATCGCATAAATATGAATGATAATAAATAAAAGAAATTACTTATGCATTTTTTCCAAAAGTAAACTAATGAATTTTATTTAGGCAATAAAAATTGCTTTATGAACTATAAATCATGTATTCTAATAATGGGATTTAGGCAAATTTTTAAAATACATGAATGCATTTAAAAATTGGATGTTAATCAGAGTTTTCATGTTCGGTTATATTTATATCGACCATTATAATAGTTGCACACAATGCTATTATATTGTTATAATTGGTTGTATAGGGATGATATTTATAACAACTGCTATTTAAGACTTTTATACTATATAAGAATCTGGTGCATAAAAATTCAATACATAATTACTACATGTAAATAAAGTTTGTTGCGCAAAATTATTATCTAGAAAGTCTGCTACTTCTATAAGTTATACATATAATTACGGATATAAATTCCACAGTTTCTATGCAAAAATGTTGATTTTTTTTAAATGCAATATATTTTCTCATTTTAAATCTGATGCAAGAGATATTTAAGAATTACGAAACTCTAAAATGCATCTCATTTCTGTCTTTCTTTTACCTGATGCTTGAATGTTTAAGCAGAAAAACTAACTATATTTACGTTTAAGGTATCCAACTACCTTAAAACTGTGAATTTTGCTAAAAAATGACAAATTTTTTTTATGATTTTATTTCATGGACCATCTTAGTAGCTTTATAAAAATACCAAGTTTATCATTTTCCGTTCACTACAACAAAAACTACAACAATTTTAGTAAAAGCAGATGCCATTACTTTAAGCAAGATAAGTCATACTTTAAAACGCGTTTTACTAAGAAATGTGTGTTTTTTTTTTTTTTTATAAATAAGCAAACGGGGTCAGCGATTGCTAAGAAAGTTTTGAACATAATTAACTGATTATTTCTCTGTAAGTTCTGTATAATATTGGAATTGTTTTAACCTTCATATTTATCAATCACTGTTTTATTGCAAAATTTGCAGTCCCTTATGTGAATATAATCACTGTCTTTTTAAGCATTTTCATATAGTAACCGAGATAAAGTTCTCTAGTTTTTGTAAAAAAGAAAATATCTCTTATCCTGAAGGTCATTTCAAAATTGAATAATGTAGCAACACATTAGATTGAAAAAATTGAAAAGTTGTTCATAAACCTTTGGTGCAGAATGGGCCGCGTTTATGCTATTTTTTGTCAATTTTTACCTTTTTTTTTTCATTTTAGTCATAATAATTTCTTTTTCTCTTCTTAATTTTGGCACATTTTTCTTAAAATGCACTAAACAAATCTAAAAATAACAAAAAAAATCCCCATATCTCCTTTTTTTTTAAAAAAAAAAGCTGTCGTAACCAGTCGGATACCTTAATATTCAGTTTTTTAAGTAAAATAATTATACAAAGCAAATGTTGACGTAATTTGATTAACTTAAATTAAAAGAAGTTTTCTTCAAAAATGGAAATAAGAAGGAATGACATTCCTTTCAACTTTAATCCTCAAGTTTACAGTGCATCTTGTTATAAATGGTTGGAGAACTTTGGAACAATTCAATTAATTAATTTACAAACTCTTGGGAGACACAATAATAGAAAGACTCCGCCAGGAATAAGCAGAACAACAACCCATTTCAGAACAAGAGAGAACAGAGGAAATTCAAATCATAGCTGAATTGATTCCAGAACTCTCATAAAACTTTAATGTTGGCGTATTTCAAATTAAGTCTGCTTCAACAATAGAATTAAAATTTAATTTTCACAATAATTGTCTCTCGTCCAGACTTTGTTCTCAAGGACTCTTTTGTTTTTAAAAAATTCTGTTCACTTCAGTTCGTATCATATTTGCTTAAACAATCTCGGAAAAACAACTAAACTCTCTGGAAGAAGTAGGATCGATAGAAAAGAATGAAGTAATACTATATAAAGCAGAAATAATTTCATATTACTATTGATTGGATTTTCGGAAATGTTATTAGCGAATAATAGTCGTGATTTTTTTATTAAAAAACTTAGCAAACAGTGCAAGAGCATCCTAATTATCAGTTCCTCAACTTTTGATTTCTTTTGTTTTGAAGACAAATTTGCAAAAACTGAGCCGATGATAATCGAAATAGAAATAAAAATGTTCTGTAATTTCTTTCCTATCTCTCACTCTTTAATCGATTGTGTTTTCGGTTGTTCTATTAGTGCAAACGATAAGAATTAAGAATTGTTACCGATTGCTCTAACATTTTTTTTTTTTTTTTTGCTCGCAATAAATTGATTAACGAATTGATTGGATTCTTTTTTTTTCAGTTTTGCTTTCCATTTCATTGAAGAAAAAAATTTCAGTGAAGTTCATCAAGTTTTAAATAAAGCGTGTTTTTATACGTCTGAAATAACTTGGAACGTAATGCTTAATACTATTTAATGAAAAAATGTTCTTTGTTATCTTACTTAAAAGGAAATTGGAATTATTTCCCTTCTGGACAAAATTGAGCATTGATAAAATCAAACAATTTTGAAAATATATATACATAAAAAATAAGAGTAAAATTTAGAACAATAACAGATTAGAATGGATCCAAAACTGGTTGAAGAAATTTATTTTTATTTAAAAACTTTTAAGTATTTAAAAAACTCTTATTTTTTTATTATTATCATAATCTAAACAAATACAGATGAATCTAAATCACATATTGAAAAAAAATAATTGGAAATAATATTTATTTTTAATAGTTTGACAAAAATGATGTATTAAATTTAAAAGTAGTTTTAATCTTTATATTACATTTAACAGTTTTTTCAAAACATTTTTCTCGATATTTAAAAAAATATTATTAAAAATAAACATATTATTCTATATCAAAGAAAATAGTGTGTTAATAAATATCCTACTGTCCTTATAATAATAAAAAAAATTCAAATTTCTCTATTTCTGCTGAAAAGATTAAAATTATTCCCATCTATAAAATGTTCGATTTCTCAAAAATAAGAAATGTTATTCTCGTACTATACTTACGATTTTATTATTTTTATATCCAGATAAATGAATGATATTTTATACTTCTTTTTCATATAAGAAATATCATTCTTTACAATTCTTAATAAATATTAGTTTTACTCAATCATATTGCATTGATTTATAAATTCGAAATTCACTATATCGTATCAAATGAATGAGTATAAATGCTTGTTCAGAACACAAATTTGTTTTTAATCAATCAAATATGACGATATATAGCTGCCATTATTTTAATACATAATTAGTTTTCTCACATTAAAAGTTATTAATCTTTGTCAAATCAAGAAAATATTTTAAAACATTTAATTAATCTTAAATAAAATTATATTGAAAGGTTATTTCCTCAGTCAAAACTTAAAATTCTAGCATTGTATTCATAGATAAGAAAAGGTAATAATTTGATCAAATTTTAAAAAGTTTAGGATACTTCAAAAATTAATCTATTTGATTTAATTAAAATAACGATAACCAGAACGTCTTCTAATAAAAAGGTACATATTTAATTAAATTATAATCCCGAACACCACAGAGGTAAAATAAATACAAATAAATACGTGAATAAATTAAATTAAATTAAATCAAATCTTTTCTACTCAAAGGACTAAATTCATGCAATGTCATAGTAACATGAGAAATACAATCACGAGTTTCCAACCAATCAGTTCATGCATTTTACCGTTGCCAACACACTTTTGCATTTTACAGAAACTTTCTTTAAAAATATGTACATTGGGTACAAAAAGTATTTGCTCACATACATTTTTGTTCACAATTGAAAAGAAAATGCATTAAGAAATACAAAAATTGGCATTTTAAAAATAAAATAAGCCTATTCATTTAAATTAATTACAAAAAATACAATAATATTAATAATAAACATTTTTTGCAACAATATTAAAATATCTTATGTCAAAAAAGTATTTGCACACTCAACTCAACTTTAGCAAATTTGCATTTTTTTGCTAATTATATTTGACAGTCATCCCGCAGTAAATAACATACGTAAGACGACTATAAAAGGAGGTATTGGCGAAACTTTATCAGTTGATTGTCGATTTCAAATTGTAATGGCACCTAAGAAATCTGAATTGCCGATTTCGTTGCGAGAAAAAATTGTTCCTCTACGTGAAAATGGCCTAAGTTATCGAGAAATAGGTAAAAAAGTAAATGTTTACTTCTCTACTGTTCGGTATGTTATAAAACGTCATAAAGAAAGAGGATCTATATCAAATAACTTGCGCTCTGGACGCCCAAAGAAACTTTCACTGCGAAATAAGCGAAAAATCATAAGAGAAGCATCGAAAAACTTGAATTCGCTAAGAAATATATCAATAAGCCATTTGATTTCTGGAAAAATGTCATATTCTCCGACGAGAGTAAGTTCAATATCTTTAAATCAGATGGCAGGAAATTAGTTTGGAGAAACCCTTGTACTGCTTTTCATAATAAAAATGTGTTACCTACAGTTAAACATGGAGGAGGTTCTGTTATGATTTAGGGGTGCATGTGGCTAGCAAAGGAGTTGGTAATTTGTGTTTCATTGATGGGAATATGACAGCTCGAACCTATATTGATGTGTTGCGAGATAACTTGCCACAAAGTGCAATAAAATTGGGTATCAGTAATTCGTACTATTTTCAGCAAGACAATGATCCCAAGAACACTGCCGGTATAACACGTATGTGGTTGCTTTATCATGTACCCAGAAAACTTGCCATTCCACCACAATCACCAGACTTAAATCCTTTGGAAAATTTGTGGAATTCTGTGGATTTAAAAATAAGAAAAAAGATTTCAAGCAGATCTGCCCTTAAACAAGCCCTTATTGAAGAGTGGTCGAATACTGATTCTACTGTTACAAAAAATTTAATTAAATCAATGCCAGCAAGATTACAAGCAGTAATAGATGCTAAAGGAATGCATACTAAATATTAGTTATTTGAAATTTGCTTGTATATTTTATTTCTTTTGTATTCATGCAGGTGTGCAAATACTTTTTTGACAAGAGATATTTTAATTTTGTTACAAAAAAGCATTGTTATTTATATTATTGTAATTTTTCTGTTTGTTTTGGATGATTAAACTTATGCTGATTTGGCAATACCAATTTTTTTATTTCTTAATGCTTCTTTTTTATGAATTGCAAACAAAAATGTAGGTGTACAAATACTTTTTTTACCCACTGTATATTTGTTAAAAATAATAAGGCGCATAGATAAACAAAATGCACTTGATTTAAAAATACAAATATAATATAATTTTTTTTTTAAATTTTGATAAACCTTTTGACTAATCTTGATACTTGGAACATCTTTATCAAATTTGAAATTTGATCCAAATTTTACAAACAGAACAAGATGTATAAGAATAAAGGCAGTCTTGAATTCAATATAGAGCATTGGTGATTGTAGTTATGTAACCATCATGAATTTAATCCATTATATTTTTTTAAAAATTCTCAGTTCAAATTTTCTTAAACTGTATGTTTATGATACAATTTACTTAAATGACTAAAATTCGAACAAGTTAATTTTTTTGTTATATATAAATATATATATATATATATGTAGTACATAGTATTCTCTTTTTCCCTTTTTCACAAAACTAAACAACTCTTAAGATCCTGGAAAAAAAATTTTATAGCCAAACTTTTTGTTTACTATTAACTGTAAGACAAAAAAAAAATGGCGAAATGATGTTACAGAAGAATGGAACAAATGGTTCCGAAAAGAAATAAGTTTCCTTCTTCTAAAAGAACGAAATTCTATCTCATGTCCAAAAGTGCCTTGTTCGTGACGGTCTTTTATATTTATGAAGGAAAATGAGGCAAACTTTCTTCTTGAATAAAGGTGTTTTAGTCCCTTATAGTTATATAATACCCTTCTTCCCTCCCTGATGTTGTGTTATTTAGGTAATGGTGACAAACGACAGTTTTTTTTTCTTTTATGATTCACACTAGACTATTTTATATCGTTATATATAAAAAACTATAAATAAGACGATTTTTATTCTCATTTTTATGGAGAACCCTTATCGACACACCTTTCTGGGATATAAAATAGAAAAACAATTTATGAAAGATTACGTTAATCCAAAGGGAAAAAAATATTTTTGTCTTAGGTTTTATATAACTCTTACAAAACTTCTTTTGGTTTCAAAACTGTTGCAAGTTTAATAAATGATATAATTTTTATGATTATTGGAATTTATCAATTTAAAATTTCTTCAAATTATGACATAAAAGCTTTTATTTATTGACACATGCTGTTTTGATATTTGTAAGCACAAATTTTACTGCTAATATTAACTATACTTACACTAATACATATGAATGAATTCTAATTAGTTTATTCAATCAAATCGCTATTAACAATTTTTAAATACTCTTAATATTTAAATTCATTAAGTCTGTTTGGCAAAACGCCATTCATTACAAAAAGTAACCAAGCGTTAAATGTTGCCAATATCAAAAATCTAATGTAAAATTAAATATGAGTTTCCAATATTGAAAATAAAATGCGTACACACACAAATAAAGAATCAGAAGGTCGTCAGTAGTATTCTAAGAATAATAATATAAGCAGATATTTTACAATTATATATGGATAATACTAAATTTTTTAATAATTATGGCTTAAGTGTTATGTAAAAAGTACACGAATTGTCTATAAATACGAAAGTAATCCATTGAGATATAAGAAAGTTACACATTATTTTTAAAAAATACATCTTTCATATTATATAATTACAAAACTTCCCCACCAAACTGCATAAATATTTAAGAATTCGTTATATATGGTAATTTCTGCGATTCAGTAAGAATTGTTTGATTAAATCTTTGCCTTATTTGCAATTTTTTCTTAACTAAAATGTTAAAAACCACCCTAACCTAATAACCACGATGATAAATTATGTGGTCACCAATATTCGCGGTCAGGTATGAGTTCAAGTTTTATTCCCACCAAGATAAAAGGAATAATAGAATCCAGTTTTTATTAAATGCGAATCTTAGCATCAAGTAAAGGATGACACTTGATGTTAACCTAGTTTTTTTTTAAATATTCAATCATTAATTAAGCCTTAATTTTAAGTCTATTTTGCGTCATTTCTGATGAAGTTAGAACTAGCACCAACAGAGATAGCGCCAGTAAGTTTTTCTGACGAAGTTTTCTTCACTTCAGATATATTTTTTAAACTTGTAATGGATGACACTTGATGCCAACACCAGTCTTTTTTTGGAAATATTAATTCCTTAATTAAATTTAACTAACTTAAATAAATTTTCTTTGTTGACCAAAACAAGATTTGACTTTAAATTTGTTTATATTACTTGATTTTTTCTTTTAAAAAATTATAATTCTGATCATTTCATCTACTTTAGTGTATCTTCAAAGTGATATGAGTTCAGTTGATCGATTATTTAATAAAATTGTATTCAGATTCATTGGTTAATTTTTAGGTCAGATTGATTAATTGAATTTTAGCGTTGCATGCAGATTTAGTGATTGATTGTTTCTTTTTGCATTCAGACTCAATGCTTATCAACGTTGCAATCAGATGTATTGTTTGTCAACATTGCACAGCCAGGTTGATTGTTTGTCAACATTGCACAGCCAGGTTGATTGTCTGTCAACATTGCACAGCCAGGTTGATTGTCTGTCAACATTGCACAGCCAGGTTGATTGTCTGTCAACATTGCACAGCCAGGTTGATTGTCTGTCAACATTGCACAGCCAGGTTGATTGTCTGTCAACATTGCACAGCCAGGTTGATTGTCTGTCAACATTGCACAGCCAGGTTGATTGTCTGTCAACATTGCACAGCCAGGTTGATTGTCTGTCAACATTGCACAGCCAGGTTGATTGTCTGTCAACATTGCACAGCCAGGTTGATTGTCTGTCAACATTGCACAGCCAGGTTGATTGTCTGTCAACATTGCACAGCCAGGTTGATTGTCTGTCAACATTGCACAGCCAGGTTGATTGTCTGTCAACATTGCACAGCCAGGTTGATTGTCTGTCAACATTGCACAGCCAGGTTGATTGTTTGTCAACATTGCACAGCCAGGTTGATTGTTTGTCAACATTGCACAGCCAGGTTGATTGTTTGTCAACATTGCACAGCCAGGTTGATTGTTTGTCAACATTGCACAGCCAGGTTGATTGTTTGTCAACATTGCACAGCCAGGTTGATTGTTTGTCAACATTGCACAGCCAGGTTGATTGTCAACATTGCACAGCCAGGTTGTTTGTTTGTCAACATTGCACAGCCAGGTTGATTGTTTGTCAACATTGCACAGCCAGGTTGATTGTCAACATTGCACAGCCAGGTTGATTGTTTGTCAACATTGCACAGCCAGGTTGATTGTTTGTCAACATTGCACAGCCAGGTTGATTGTTTGTCAACATTGCACAGCCGGGTTGATTGTTTGTCAACATTGCACAGCCGGGTTGATTGTTTGTCAACATTGCACAGCCGGGTTGATTGTTTGTCAACATTGCACAGCCAGGTTGATTGTCAACATTGCACAGCCAGGTTGATTGTTTGTCAACAGCCAGGTTGATTGTTTGTCAACATTGCACAGCCAGGTTGATTGTTTGTCAACATTGCACAGACCAGGTTGATTGTTTGTCAACATTGCACAGCCAGGTTGATTGTTTGTCAACATTGCACAGCCAGGTTGATTGTTTGTCAACATTGCACAGCCAGGTTGATTGTTTGTCAACATTGCACAGCCAGGTTGATTGTTTATCAACATTGCACAGCCAGGTTGATTGTCAACATTGCACAGCCAGGTTGATTGTCAACATTGCACAGCCAGGTTGTTGTTTGTCAACATTGCACAGCCAGGTTGATTGTTTGTCAACATTGCACAGCCAGGTTGATTGTCAACATTGCACAGCCAGGTTGATTGTTTGTCAACATTGCACAGCCAGGTTGATTGTTTGTCAACATTGCACAGCCAGGTTGATTGTTTGTCAACATTGCACAGCCGGGTTGATTGTTTGTCAACATTGCACAGCCGGGTTGATTGTTTGTCAACATTGCACAGCCGGGTTGATTGTTTGTCAACATTGCACAGCCGGGTTGATTGTTTATCAACATTGTACAACCGGGTTGATTGCTTATTAACATTGTACAATCGCGTTGATTGTTTATTAACATTGTACAACCAGGTTTGATTGTTAATAAACGTTGCACTCAGAAACAACACGAGAGATACGATCAAATGAGAAAATGATTTCTGTGAGCTGGGTGACAACCTCCTCTCCAAACTTCCTCACCATACCAACTAGTGTTAGGGACGTCTTAAAGCATTGGCCAACTGGACCCGAGCACAGGCCTCGTCTCGTTCTCGACTCAATCTTAATAAAATAATTATTCGAATAATTTCAACGACCAAATGATATTCCCAATAGAATTCTCCGAAAAATTGGGAATTTCGAACGATATGTGAACTGACTACATTTAATGGCCATCGTCCCCATACAGTCCTAGCTCTACCACCATACACCATCATTACTTATGCAGTCAAAAGTCGGCAGTTGGTTCAACCGCGCGCGGTTTGTGTGACAAAGTCAGGCACATCTATTTGCTTCGGGTTATTGTTTGTACGAGTGTTTGACAACGTATGCTATGCACTCTTCACTTTTACGGTTCATAGGTGGGACCTACTTTTGTTTAGGGGTTCAGGGCCTCAAGAAATCTTAAGACGTCCCTGACTAGAGGACTGAGCAACTCGACAGATTTAACTATGCATTCGAGTCCATAATCAAATAGAATGTGACTAAATAGATTTAAGTGCGTCAGCCCCTCTGTAAGGCGGACCTTTTTTGTGCCATGAATTGGGCCCACAACTCCACAGACATAATGCACGAGTTGACGACCTTGATATCCATTGACTTTCGATATTAGTTCAAATCATCTAAGTTAATTCACGATTACATAAAGTAGGCAACTTACACAAACATATTTTTCTCAGATAACTATTTCCGTCTGACATTTTGATGGTGTGTGATCACTATATGAGCTTAGTTTTTAATTGGTGTAATTGTTTAAGAGATAAATTTTTGTCGGATAGCATTGTGATGGTCACAGAATATACAAGATATTAGATAAGGGAAAAAGTGTAAATCTAATTGGTAATAACAAAATGAAGAATTACTCAAAAAACGTAATCATTCGATTTAAAATATACATATAGCAATATTTTCAAACCAGTACATTATTTTAAAGTTCTCCCACAAAATCTCTTATTTTAAAACTCGTTCTATTACCGAGCTAATTAACGTACAGGACGGAAATAATAAACAAGTTTGTTAATAACCGCAACGGTATTTGACGGACTGCATTACTTGCAGAAAACTACTTCACGATAGGAATTGATGATTTTTAATAAACTCGAGTCTAAATTCCCAAACAATTGCTCTCTGCAACGAACTAGAATACGTTTCAATTATGAATCCATTCATTTTAACCCAAACTGAAATTGAACATGGAAGCGTATATTATATAGCAAGTTAGCCGAGAACACAGTTACAACAATCGATATTTTTAACAGAATATTTCAATAACAACACTTGAAGAACGGGAATTTTGAATCTTTGGAAGACCGACGAATTTAAGAAAATTCTGACTTTGATTTAGAACGCCATGTAGAACAATTGGAACATGGGGAGGTGTGGGATTTAAAAAAGAGTGTGATGCCATTTTAAGTAACAGTGTCGTTACTTCTTAGTGTTTCTTAAATTTTCAAGTTCACTTCATTGCCATTGTAAAGCTTTAATGAGATAATAAATGGAATTAAATGATAGGCTGGAAAGTCTTTTGATTGGCGAGGCTTGGATGTGGAAATTTAAATGCCAGACCACATTATCCAGCTGTGTTTTGAATGAGAAAATGAATGAGTGTTGATTAACGTCGCTCGAAGGCTATCGGCGATGGGCATCGTATTTTTCTTCCTAACGAGCTGCATATTAACAACTAAGCCTTTGCAGACACTGCAAGTCCCCAAATGTGGGAGAGTCATTTCAACTGTGGCACCATCTTGTGGTGGCTCTATCTACCAAATGGACACTTGAAGACCTCGTAATTTTGAATCTAGGTCAAGTGAAGCGCACGATACCCGAATTGCACTCCCTTCCCAAACTAGCCCGTCGCGCCCATAAAGGGGACTTTGCATCAGACCCTTTATATTGTGGGTCTCTAGGGACTCATGACACGCCTGCCATAAGTTCGTGACCATAACCACTAGACTACCGTGACTGAAACTGTGTTTAGAAATAATGAAGTATATTGGTTGTATACAGTGACGCAAACAAAAGGGGTGTCCTGGGGTCCGGATCCCCCCCAAGGCCCTTGAGTTTTTTTCGATTGATTATAATCATATATATATTATATAACGTAAAATTTAATTAAGTACTTTTAATTAACAATTCTTTTTATTAATTAATGCAAATTATTAATTCAATAATTCATTTTTTACTGTTTTTTGCTAATAAAATCGACAAAATCAGAATAATCGATTGGTGTTGTCTTGAGGTATGAAACAAGTTGGGAGATTTTCGACCATGGACACCCCCCTTAAAAAATTTTTGTCTGCGCTACTGGTTGTATAACGTTCCACTTCGATTCTTAGCAAAAATTAATATCAAAAACTTGTTTGTTTTGTTTCTCAGATTTTCAAAAATACACAGTTGGAAATATTCAGTTCACAAAAATATTCCATAAACATAACTATAGAGGTAACTCCATGATGGTCTAAAAAAAGTAACATACACTGGTTCAAAAATGTTGCTTTGTTGTCATCCAATTACAACATTGTCAATTAGTAATTACTCCAGTGATTGGACGGTTATAATAAATTTTCTTTTAAAACATTTAGTTATTTCCTTTTTAGGATACATTAATAATAAAGAAGCAATTTAAAAAGACTTATTAATACCAAGGGATTATATAGCGATTTGTGAAAATATAACCAATCAGAGGTCTTTGCTCAGGGGAACTAAGGCCCTGATTGGCTACAGCTCTTCGCTGCTCGCTTCTTATTAATTTGGTTTGGAGTTGAAGAAATTATATTTCTTTTAATTTCTTTCTTAAATAATGGAGAGTACTAATGTAAAATACTTACAATTTTATCACGTGTATTTGCTTACTATTGAATATTTAACTGAATGAAAATGAGTTAGAATTATATATTACCAGCAGGTATGCCCATTCTTCGTATACGTGAATTAAAAAAATATTACAACTGAGATGAAATTTTAAAAAACGAGGTCAAAATTTAATTATTATTTTGAATAATTTTAAGCGAATTGCAAATTAAACTTTAAGGAAAAAACGTTTTAGCATATAAAATAGCGAAGCAAAATAAATAAATAAAGCTGAATACCTTTCTCGGGTTCATTTGTCGGTTAATATATAAAATATATAAATGTCTTTTACACCACTGTGGGTGAATATTCCCACTAATCCCATTTCTAGCGGATCTCTTGCATAATAAAATAAACATGGCTGCCAAATTTCAAGCAAGTCCAATAGTTAAAAAATGGAATTTTTTATATCTATAATACCCCTACAACTTCCCTCCTTGGGAGTCAATGTCGACAAAACTCGTTCTTAATGGATATCTGCTCTACAAAAGAATCATTCCTGTCAAATTTCAAATCGATAGGTTTCGTAATGCGTCAGTGAGTCGCTTTTCTCCTTTTATACAAAAATATTTATTGTTTTTAAAGTTATTGAAATCACACCTCTTTTCGGTCATATATCCTGTTATTAAAACTTCATTGGTATTTATACGCATCAGCATATTTTGAGTCACGTCTTAACTTATTAGAATGTGTCATATTTTCAATTCATTCGCTATTGAAATGATTGATAATGAATTTTCACAATATTGCTTTAGCAATTTCCCCATTTTCCTTATCTTTCTATTCTACAGATATGCAGTTCTTTTCAAATCAGAGAAAGATATACATACACACGACTTTTTATCCAAACGATAAATCAAAAGCACTAGCATACGGTTTAAGAATTCCAAATATTAAAACGCAGCTCTTTTTTTTCCCATCTTTTTTTTAAGTCAAATTTCATCTTTCCGAACCAGCTATTTTATACCAAGCTGCCAAAGAAGTGGATAAAATTTGAATAACAATAAAAAATAATAAATAAAAACAGAAAGACGAAATCGAAACTCCTGTTTGGCTAAGAAATCTCTAACGTCGCACTCTGTGACATTTTCTTCGCGTTCCGGCGACTGTATTGACGTGCGTGGGTGTCTGCTTTTTGCATATAGAATGTTTTAAACGATTTTTCTTTTCGCTTTTTTTGAATAGAAAAACCTATTACGTGTTCTGGTTTTGATGTATTTATATGAAAGGCACTTTATATTTAACTTTTAAAAAATAAGTATCTGAGGGTAATATCTACTGTAAATATAAACAAAAGAAGGGGAAATGGTATACATTTTAAATCAGCGAGGATATTTGCATTTAATTTTTTCCACAGTGGAATTTTGAAGTGAAAGCAAATATTATATGTCAGACAGCAAAATTCGATCATATCTTCTACAGAAGATAAGGGCATGGAATGTTTTTAAAAGCAGCGTTTCTGATGCAGTGTTATTAACTTTTTATAATATTATTTACTAATGTGGTAATATTTTTAGTTTGGGAGCTCTATGATGAAATTGTTCTATGATGACACCTTCCCCTCCCCCCCCCCTTTTTTTTTAGTTTTCTCTTATGAATATTACTACACTTCTACACAAAGTTTCGGTGCCTTTAACCTGGCATCACTCGCGTGAAAAAAACTTTCACGCAGGGTGTGCCATACTCAAGGGTGTTTACATTGTGTTTTTACCGTAAAATTTGTATACAAAGGTTTAAAAGGGGAAAAAAAGGTAGGAAATTTTTAACATGTTTATTACCTTTTTCACTCGTAAATTTAATTTTTCTTTTCTTTTTATAAGGGCATTCAGTGCATTGTTTATATACTCCTTTCATCTCGTCGTGAGTGAGTGCAATGTTTTCACTGGATCTTATTTTTCTTAATCTGTATCTTTTTCAAACTAAACATATAGGAGTATACTTCTCTATTCTTTAAATTTAAAAATTTTAGAATATCTTTTTTATTTTCTCTTTTTTTGTTCCAGCAATAGTTTTTTTCTTCAAAAGCTCCTCTGAAAGTGGATAAGATGTGTACCAGTTGTCTCTTTTAAAATTACGTTCTTCCCAAATGTTTTTGTGTATCTACATATAAAACATTTATTTTCAATAGTGTTTCCCTTTTCTAAATCTGCATCGATTTCAGTGGAGGAATCATACTTGCTGTTATACTCCTCATCACTTAATTTTTCCTTATCATAACCGCGAAGAAAATTTCTTCAGCCGAAAATACTGTTGTACTGCATCTATTTAATACTGTATCTATTAAATTATTTAAATATCCCATTTCTTCATCATAACTACAATAATACGCTATAGCATAAGTAAGATTTAAATCGCGTTCATGCATTCGGAACTGTAACGGTGTTTCCCGCGCAGGGTATGACATACCCGAAGAGGTGATATCCAAAAATATATATTTAGAATTTGCCTACAAACTAAGGCCCCTCAAAGGATATGACCTTAAAGTCAGACACACGAGAAACTATCCATTTTCAAAAAAAGGTTTAGAAGGAGCATTGAAAAAAGTTACACGGTGGGTATTACACACCCTGCGCGAAAAGTTCCGGGTTAAAAATAAAAAAGGAAATCTTCCTTTAAATTATCATTAAGGTAATCATTTCCAATCAATTCTTTGTCTTAATAAAAAAAAATTCAGATAAATGATATTAAAATGATAATATCTATTGGATTATTTGAAATTGAAATTTATCATTTAAAAACATTGTGGGATGATATTGAACAGTGATGATAAATTTGGATTTCATTTCAATACTGTTAAATGGTTGATCGTTTTTCAATTGCAAGAAAGGTCCACGTAATTAATATGTAATTTCCTTCAGAATAAATTTTAATTTGCTCTAGAATTCCCTTGTAGTTACAGTAGATTTCTTTTAAGAAAAAATAATTGACACACTTGTATAAAGCAAGAATATCACAGATTCAGAAATCACACTAATCACGATTTCGCATAACGCAATTAAAACGTCCAGTTGCTGTCAAAGACTCCAAAGTTACTTCCCTGCAATGCTTTTGTACAGGCGTAGAAAACTTTCTAGGTAGGGGTCGACAACCTTTTAGCTGTAGCGTGCCAAGCCATCACCTCCTAGATATACAGAAGGCCTGGTGACTCCAACGTGATACGCTTGTGACGTCACACATAGTAGGGATAGAAAACCTGCTTGAATTCAAGTTAGACGCCTACGCCATTCTGGTGCTTGTCTCTGTGTGGATACCTGCTTGTTCGCTTTTTTATTATAGATTTTCAATTTTTTTCAATTTTCAATTTTTAACTATTCTGACAAAAATGGTCTACACATGCGTTGTACCGAATTGCAATAGTAATTATATAGGTAATGAAAAATTGCAAATGTTCACATTCCCCAAAGAGGACTCCCTTCGAAAAAAATGGATCCATGCTATATCAAGAAAAGATTTTGCTCCATCAAAGTATTCAAAGGTAAGTTATTTAACTTTATTCTATTTATGGAAACTGTAAAAATGTTAATTTTAAATGTCTACTTATAACTTTAATAGGTTGTTCGATAAGACATTTGAAAATGTACTCATTTCTTTTTTTTTCATGTGAGATTCTTAACATAATTACATTGGTAATTCATTTTTATATATCTATAATGAGAAAAGCGTATTGTTTATCAAATAAATATTTTGTAGCCCTAAAAAAATCTGTGTTTAAAAATGAGCCCGATCATGTTTTGGACAAAAACTGTGTAGTATTTTTGCTATTGCAAACAAACATTTTGTGTCATTTTCTAAATACCTTTTCACAGAATCAACGAAAGTTCCTTAAGTATTAATTCTGTGTTAGCAAAAGAAAGCCCATTATGATAGAGGTCATAGTCTACGTAAATATGAACATAAGAAATCATTTATTGATTATTTTGTACATTAATATGATGTGAGATACAAAATGCATAAGACATTCACTACAAAAAATAGCTATCTGATTTCTGAACTATTAGGATGACTTTAAAAGTAAGAAAAAAATAAAGCTAAAAACAGATAAACATGACTCAGCGTTAACCTCACAACGTTAACTTTAAGTACGATTGCTACGACAGCAAATGTCAGAGAAGACACCACATTTAGAGGTAGTGAGTACCAATTTCTAAGCCCTTGACGACAACACTGGCAGTTTCTTTTCTAGAATTGTTTGCATTAATATAGACTATGTGGTGTCCCGACAAGAATTATTTCATCGTATCAAATTTGCTTTGAGGACAACCATTTGCTGGAAAAATAAACAAATTTCATTGAATCAAAGAGAAAACAAACAAACAAAATTGTGTTCGAATTTTGTACATAAGCGTTGTCGAAAATTTTTTTGCTGTTGTATCAAAATTTTTTCAGTACTTCCGACAAAAGTTCCACTTAAAATTACAAAAAATATAATTATCAGAGAAATTTTTGTTAACTCTCACAAATCTTTTCTGTTAAAATGCAAAACAATATATATATATATATATATAATTTTAGGTTTGTGAACTACACTTTGCTGATGATGCAATACGAAGAAACACAGAAGCTTATGACGAAAAAACTGGGGAGAAGATATGTGTAGCCTTGCAGCGTTTTAGACTACAAAATTTTGCAGTCCTGACAATTTTTCCAACTTTCCCCAAATATATTTCAAACTCTACAAATAACATCAGAGAATCTCCTGAGCAAAGACTGCAAAGATTAGAAAATGAGCACTTACAACGCTCAATCCAAGAAAGCATCATTTCCAAAGAAGAATTCGAAAAAAGTAAATCATTTACGTCGCTTCCAGAATAAGTGGAGTGTTCAAATGCAGAGAAGCTTCAGGACATATGGACTGTTGTTTGTAAAAAAGATCTAGTAATAATTGTGATGCTAGACACAACGGTATCTCCTGTTATTAAAGCATCAATGATGATAAATAAAGAATTAGATTTGTCAATACACATAGGTCAAACAAAGATAGGTCAACTAGGTAAGTACAAATTTCCTGTAAAAGTTAATAATGTTATTGTTGTAAATAAAATATTACATGAACTGGTTCTCAGAGTAGAAATGAAAAGCTCCCATGATTTTCCTACAACATTTGGTTTTATTCTTAATCTTTTAGAAAGTATGTTTTCAGATTTAGATGATGATAAAAAAATTGTACTCCATTTCTTAATTGACCAGCTCAAATTTTTAACCTGTGACAAGTTTTCTTTTAGATATTCCTCTGAAATGATGGGGGTTTTTTTGTATATTACAATCCATATCTCCTCATGCCTATAAATTTTTAAGAAATTCGGGATATCTCAATATTCCCCATCCTAGAACTTTGCGCAAACTTTGTTCATCTTTAAAAACTAATCCTCAAACAGAACAATCAAATGAAAACTTTCTAACATACATAAAAAAAAGTAAGCATCCTAAAATCTGTTGACAAAACTGTCATACTGATGCTTGACAAAATCTATTTAAAACCATATTTAGATTTTAAAGGGGGTAATATTCTTGGGATGGCATATAACAGTGAACAAGCTGCTACTTCAGCTTATATGTTCATGATTCAAAGTCTTCTTTCTCCTCTTAAAGAAGTAGTTCATGTAATGCCGGTGAAAAAAATCGATGGAGAAAAATTGTTTGCTGTTGTTTAAAAAACTATCGTAGAACTTGATGGTATAGGATTCAAAGTTATAGGTGTAGTTTCTGACAATAATTCTATAAATCGAAAAGCAATGTCCAACTTTTCTGTTCCTCCCAAATTGAGCATTGTATATCCACATCCTTTTGATCCTTCCAATCCTTTATTTTTTGTTATTGATTCAGTACTCATTTTTAAATGTATTCGTAAAAATTGGATTAATCAAAAAAATGCGGGCCAATGTTTTTATTTTCCAGATTTCGAAGATCATAATAAGTTTCCTTTATTAGAAGCAAATTTCTCTACACTTAAACGACTATACGACATAGAAAGTAATAATTTAGTAAAGTTTGCTTATGGTTTAACTTTGAAGGCTTTATGTCCTACAAGTTTTGAAAAACAAAATGTGAAACTTGTGCTTAAGATATTTAATAACTTTGTTATTCAGGGGCTTCAACTATTAGGAGAGCAACATAAACTAATTAGATATGAAACATCAATTTTTATTTCTTTAATTTGTACATGGTGGAAAATTGTTAATGTTAAAACACCTTTAAAGGGACAACATTTGCTTGATACTTATCAGCAACCGATTACTTTATCTCCAAACAACAAAGCATGTCAATTCTTGCATCAAATTTTGTCATGGTTAGACTCGTGGAAGGAAAAAGATTGTACTACTGGCACCCTTACTAAAGAAACACATCTTGCTTTTACTCATACCACATACGCTTTACTTGAAATGTCAAAATATTGCATTAAAGAATTAAAATTTCAGTATTTTCTTCCTGGAAAAATTCAAACAGATGCGTTAGAAAGTCGTTTTGGTAAATATAGGACACTTTCAGGTTCTCAATATTTAATATCAATTCGACAGCTTTATGAAGTAGAAGCTAAACTAAGAATGCAAAATTTTTTACCTTTAACTTTGGTTTCAAATGCTTATGGCCAGCTTAACTTAAAAGACATTAATTTAGAAGATTCGTGTAATGAAAATCCTCCTTTAGAGCTATCAGTATCGCATAATTTTAATATTACACTAGTTGAAAAAGATTTTCGTGATGCTCAGTCATATCTACCCGTCTTAACATTTTTAGCTGGTGTTTGTGCTAGAGCAGCACTTAAAAAATTAAAATGCGACTCTTGTTCCAAATCACTTGTTCTTAATAAAACTTTTGAACTAAATTCTAACTATAATTTAATACGTAACTTAGACAGAGGAAGTTTATTGTGCCCTTCCCCAGATGTCGTTACAGCGGTACTCTATAACTATATAATAGTTCAGAAACTTCTTTCTAAAGATTATGAAAATATGTTCCTCAAACAAAATAATCAACGTCAAATTGCCTCAGAAATATCGATTAGTTTGATAAATTCAAATGAATTTTTTTTATATGATGAACCTTGTAACAATGATCATGCTTCTGAGCTAGTTTTAAAGCATATTATCCACACTTCTACAAATGCATTATTACATAACTACTGTAGGGGAAAAAACGATATTAAAAAAGTTGAAACAAAGAAAAGAAAAATGCATACTTTATTAGCTAAATAAATTACATTATTTTTATGTATGTAATATGTTACATATATTTTTATGTATGCATTATTTCTCTCTATATATATTTATTCATTTAGGTGTATATCTATGTATGATTTTATATATGTATGATTTTATATATGTATGATTTTATATATGTATGATTTAATTTTAAAAATATTTTTAACTTATTTTACGATAATTTGTTATTTGTGGGAAGTTTATTTTTGGTTATTTTTAATGTTGCTATTGCAGAGAGTGAATTTTTGTTTATTACTGTGCATGATACCAATAAAGTTTGCGATATATTTAATTCACATTTGTAACAATACATAATTGAATAATTACTTTTGGCAGAAAAGTAACTGACAAACAGCTAAATAAATTGTGTAATCTATTTTTATGTATGTATTTATTTTCCTGTATATATCTATAATTATATTGCCATAGATTTGTTTCAAAAATATATTTGAAATTTATTTTATAATTCTTTATGTTGTGATTGTATTTGGAAACCAATAAAGTTACTGTTTTTAAATTTGTTTGTCTTTTTTTCTGTTTTAAAAACTATTTCTAATTTTATTTTCCTTTTTGTAACTATTCTGAATTACCAAATTTTTAAAAAATTACCAAATATTTAAGGAAAGAAAAGTAATTGACAAACAGCTAAATAAATTGTGTATTCTATTTTTATGTATGTATTTATTTTCCTGTATGTATCTATAATTATACTGATATAGATTTGTTTCAAAAATATATTTGAAATTTATTTTATAATTCGTTATGTTGTGATTGTATTTGATACCAATAAAGTTACTGTTTTTTAATTTGTCTTTTTTTTTCTGTTTTAAAAACTATATATATATATATAATTTTATTTCCTTTTTTGTAACTATTCTGAATAAAATGTTGAAAATAAATTTTAAAGTTAAGAAATAAGCACATTTTTGTAAAAGAAATATACAAATACAAAAGGTTCTTATGATTTGCTGCAATGTTTTTAAGTGTGTTTATGTTCATCGTAATGAGTGTTCGTAGTAAATACATCGATAATTACATACTTGCAATTATTATTTAAATAGGTAAACTAATTATTTACTCTTATGTTTTATGTACATAAAATAGAATTTAATGATAAATTAATTTTTTTTAAATTCCCTGTATGTATGTTGGGTTAAAAAACAAAAAGTATTTAAAAATGCATCGTGAAAAGTTCCGTAGGCGATGGACGAAGTGTCCCTACTATTAGTGACGTCACAAATCAGTCACGAGGCCTTCTGTATATCTAGGAGGTGATGGCCAAGCCAATCTACCAATAGGATTCCGTGTGCCATACAGTAGAACATTTTTGAAACAATTCAATTCCGTTATAATCGAGTAGGATTGGGGAATAGAGGTCAATAACTTAGATATTTACAATTTTATTATATTTTAACTTTGCATCATTTAACGATATTTCTTAACATAAAAATAAACAGCATAAAATAATTATTTCTTTAACAAAAATAAAAAATTAAAATTGTACATATATTATTTATTTTTATGTATATTTATTAAAATAAGAAATAGATAACGTAAAACATAAGTATTTCCCATTGAAGTTAAATGAAAATTTTAATGCAAATCTAGAGCTTGCATTTCTTTACACTTTCATATCGCAAAATCAAGGGTATAATGTGCGACTTTCAATTTGAGACGATTGGGAGCATTCAGTTGTTATACAATTTCTTTGCGAACTCGAAATTTTTTCCATATGAGGAAAGATTTTTTTACTTTGATACATAGAACCAAAAGCAGAGTACATGCAATATTTTTTGACTTTAAACAATTAAATCTCTTCAGCAATGACATTTAATAATTTACAAAATAATTCTAAACTTATCTTTAGAGTTATTATTCAAAAAATTTCATAATATCGTGAATGCCCATAATTGTGGAGGTTTTTGTCAAATAAAGCCAATTACAAATTTATCAACTTCCAACCACACAAAAATCAACAAATTTATAGATTAGTACAGAGTGCCACTGAAATTTGTACCGCGTACCACAGGTTGCCGACCCCTGTTCTAGCGCTTTCTGAGGTCGGAGCGTATACAAGGGTCAGCAAAAATTTATTTCGCAAATCAATGAATGACACACTACACGGTTTAGAAGGAAAAAATTAATCAGATAAAAGAAAAATACCTTTTCTTTCTTTTTCCCCCCATATTGACGAAGATATGGGTTCCTTTCCAAATGCTTTTAAAATGATATCGTTAATTAAGTATATGACGTTAATAACATAAACGATTTCAGTGAGCCATCAATCATTGCTTTTATATCAAAAAAGATTTAAAATTCTGTTTCATAAAAGCAAGAGTACTTCATAAAAAATACTTTTAAATTTATCAATCACTTTATGTGCGCGTTCGCGTTAATTCGATCACGTTCAGCTGGCCAAACTGTGCACAAACGAGATCATTCAAGCTGAGAAGTATTTTATACTGCTGTAATTTTCAATAAAAACGATCGTCGTTTGTATTCGTGAAACTCACTGCACTCCTTCGTTGGTGTTTCGCTAATGTATAGATAACGTTTACAATAATTTTAGATAAATATTATAAAGAAGTTTTCTTTATTTGCTAGACATCAGCATTTGGAATACGCATTTTGTTTTAAAAAAAGTCGTGCAAAAAATATTAAATTTTAGAAGCAAATTTTTAGAAAGATTTATTTGCAAAGTTTCAACAACGAGACAAATATAAAACTGGAACTCTACGACTAAAAGAACGTCATTTTCCCAGTTTTATTCCACCTACATCAGGAAAGAAGCTCCCACAAGTCACTGCGTTTTGTTTGGTACTAAAAGAGACATTAAAGCGAAAAGAAAAGAGTCGTTACATGTTAATAACTGCAAAGTTGGGTTTGGTGTTCTGCACCTTGTTTCCAAATATATCAGAGAAAAGAATATTTTAAATAATTTTGAAAAATAAATGCTGATGTTATTATTATAAAAAGAAAGCAAGTATAAATAACTACTTTCACAGAAAAAATAATGTGTTTTTTTCGAAACAGTTATTCGAAAAAGAATATAGTATAAGCGTCGATGTACGTGCAAGATTGCAACATTTGGCTCGGATCTGCAAAAAGAATTAAAATATAAGTTTGATGTTGTAGTTCTTTATTTTTGGGCAAAACATTGTTTTAAAATATGTTTTACAGTAAAACGTCGTATATCCGAATCAATTGGGGTCGGACACCATTCGGATACGTGATTGTTCGAATAACCGAAAACCGATTGTGATCCATGCAGTATATTATACTGGACATTATACAAACTTTAAAAATGATCACATGCGAGAAACTTGCTTGAAGGAAAGGCAAAAAGGGTGCAAAATGTCGCCATTTTACCTTGATTGTGGAAAATAATCACTTACTTTTCGTTGTACCATTGTACACCTTCGTTATTTCACTGCAAGGTCTCTGATTCGCTTCAGCCGCAGTAGTTGAGTAGAACAGCACGCACACACATACACACCGATTGCTGTTCATACCACTCTCTAACGCAGAAACGCATCAGCATTTGATGGACCCTTGCTACTTTCGTTGCTGTTGTCCTCGTCTTCATCCGTTTCATCGTCGACGGGGTCGTTTTCTTCTTGCACGGAAGTGACAATCTCATCATCAATCTCACTTGGAAACAAACTGACGTAATATTCCGCGCAGATGTTTACCAAATCACACAACTAAAATTCCCCAAATCTCCCTCACCTTGGAGTTTCCCGTCACTTTTGGCCTCACGCGAAACAACTGTTGAGCATTGCACTGTTCGTAAACGTATCCGGACTTTGGTTCGGATATTTGACGGATAGTAAACGACGTTCGACTGCTTTTCTAAATGACTTTTTCCCCAGTTATGTTTTAAATAAGTGTGCAAAGGGGTTAAATTTAAAAACCCGTAAGTTAATAAATATTAAGTAAACTTTTAAAGAATTTGTTACTTTCCAAAATACTATCTTTTAC
Source organism: Trichonephila clavata (assembly GCA_019973975.1). NCBI lineage: Eukaryota > Metazoa > Arthropoda > Arachnida > Araneae > Nephilidae > Trichonephila > Trichonephila clavata. Next base: position 8,289 of record BMAO01009162.1, on the reverse strand, counting down.
AGGTACTAGAAGTTCTTTAAAAATTAATTAATTATGTACAAATTTCAATAATCTCTTGTGCAAAATATATTCCTTTTGACAAAATATTATTATATTATAATTAAAAATAAATAATTGATAAAGGACCAAAGGAGATAATATTTATCAAGTCGCAATATTTTACTCCATCCAATTAAAAGTATCATTATTTTACATTGAGAGTAAAAAAAAAAGGATATGTTTTTGGATAATATCTTGTCGCTTCACACGCAGCTATTCTATTCAATGAACAAAATATATTCATGATATATTTTTAAATGCTAAGAGATCTCTGTTTATAAAAGAGATGGCAGCACTATTTAGCCCGCAAACTATTTCATAACGTGCTTTTTATTAACATGAAAGAATAAGAAATTTATATTTATAAACTTAATAAAATATTTCTATTTCTTCAAAATAAAAGGAGAAGTAACTCTTGAAAAATTTAATTGTTTTAACTGATTGTAAAAATTTGTCAAGTTTATTATTCTTCACTTCTTTAGTTCTTGATGCATATTTAGATAATATAACATGTCGCCATCTATTTGTTTAGAAAAGAACTAAACACTTTAACAACTGATAGTAAATAACTTAAAGAAATAAGTTTGCTACTCATTAATCGACAATGCGTTTCTTTTAACAAAGTAAAATCAATGACTAATTATCATTTGTTTAAATCAGTAAAATAAAATCCGAGAATAACCAAAATAATATGTATCTCTGTTTGATCGCTATTATAGTTAAAATATATATTAGCTCGTGGCTCCATCTATGAGAGAACTGATAATTCGTAAGTGTTTTAATGCAAGGGGTGCTACCTTTTTTCTTATTTTAGAAAATAAATAGTAATATATTTTATGCAAATTATGTTTTATGTTTTGCATAGTTTTTTTGAATATTCAATGAAGATTCCTGAAAATACCTATTAAATATTGCTAACAAATTTAAAAACTATTTGTTCGCAAAATTTATATATTAAACGATTGAAAAAAAATGAATTATTATAATAAAGATTATATATCCTATACATATTTTTTTTTAATAATCTTCTTATCCTTAACAAAGAATTATACTGAGTAAACAAATCTTTTAATTTAGCATTTCCAGAATGAAAATTATCCCACTTAGTTGCAGGGCCGATCCTAGCAGGTGTGCAGTGCGTGCACCGCACACGGGCGGTCAAACCAAGGGGCGGCCGCAGGCCGTATATGGTTCTTTAAACAAACAAAATTTGTTACGAATTTCTCAAAATAAAACTTATAATTAACTGAATAAATATGATGAATTTTGAATAGTTATTGAAAAATCAAGTCCGGATAATACAGCATAGTTTAAGAAAAATAGAACGTTAGTACCTAGTGTGTTGGCCGATTGTCCATAAATGTCTACTCTTTATAAACATCCATCAGATAGCAAAATTCGTGTTGGTGCCGACAATACCGCATTAAAAAGGGTTTTTTCCCCCCGTTTAACAGCGGCACTGGATCGATGCAGAATAAAAGCATCTCAAAAAGGATTTTTGCGAAAGTTGTGCTTTACGAGAATATTATTACGGTTTATTTAATAATGTTTAAATTCAATATGAATTTTGGGAAATTAAAAGTTTTAAATTTAATAATAACCTTTAATTACTTTAGAAAAACAAAATAGGGGAAAGAAGTGATTTTTGCCTATGGTTTTATAAAGCTTATAAACAATGCTCGTTTTCCTTTTTAGTGAGTAATACCTCTATCAAAGGTAGTTTCTTGTATAGTTTTATTTGTATTAAGTTATAAGAGAGAAAAAATCTTGCAGCTTCTTTTGACTTTTGAGTAAATGATTTTCATTGCACAAAGCCTGTTTGAAAACTTCAATATTCACATAGAATGACAATGTTCGCGAAAATCTAAATTTAATTTTATATTGTAGGAACTTAATGGTACTTTTAGTTCTTTGTTAAAAAAATGCTCGTTTTATGCGTTTTTTTTAAGTCCTAATTGCAACTAGATGCCATATAATCAAAAAGGCGAATCAAGCGATTCACAGCATAGCACTAAAAATAGAAATAAAAGAAAACTTATATTATAAAAGCTAATCCTGATCTACATATCTTCCCTCTTACATGTATACTCCTAGTTGGAGAGTAATTTCATATAATCTAATCCCCTTAGCTCCTTACCGTGTTTACTATTTTCTCTATGTTAGCAGCAGGGGAAGTTCTAGGGCCGAGGAAATTGGACCCGTATCCAAGGTGGCAAATTTTAGGGGCGGCATTTGGATCGAATTTGAAAAATACTTTTTTTTTGTTACGAAAAAATTGGAATGAAAATATTTCTTAAAATATTATTTATACTTTGGAAACCTGGTACCTTATTTAAATACCTGGAATTTTATTTTAGATTGAATTGAAATGCCGACTACTTCTAGTAAAATTTGTAACTGTATATTTTTTTAAAAAATAATAATTACACTGCATGACGATTTGTTGTAGCAAATATATCCCCGACCTCAGGATACAGGTACAAACGATTATCTATATATTGTATATGGTATAACTACGTTAAGGGTGATAAATGTGCATAAAACAATATTTTGCTTAGAGCAGCGTTCGGCAATTGCAGTTCTTCAAAACTCTGCTTTTATGTAGAATTAAAAATTATGTTTGCTAAAAAGCTATTGTTCACTTCTCTAATTTATAAATATCTCTATAAAAGTAATTGAATTTACATGCCCATTTAAATATTTGACTGGCTTTCTGGCAGAATTTATTGTTAAACATGTATTTGATTTATATTTGTATCTAGCAATATGAATCTGGTATTTCATTTCATGTATCTTATTTTTTTATTCTGTACTGTGTACGTTTTAAGTCAGTTTTCTTAGGTGTTGAACCTTGAAGGGGTTGAGGCTGGTGTGTACATTAAATCATGAAACTTGATATGTTTTATTAATATTTTCTTCTGTAACTTTCTCCCCAAACCGAGTGGGTCACAAAGGGCATTCTTTCGCGGATGTCCGGGTGTCGGCTAACATAAAGGGGACAGAGGCAATAAGAATTTTCGGAAGATAGCGAGCCACAGGAGAAATTTTATTTTAGTCTTGAATGTTGCTATTTGAATTTAAAATTAAGGCTTGAATCTCTACCCTCAACAGACACGTTTTCGAAAAGAATGGCCTGCTGAAATTGACACAATTCAATTTCTTACATTTAGCTCGTTTGAAATAGCAATCGGTAATTATGTTTTTAATTTTGAATTAAGACAAAGTAATATACAAATTCTTCCTGTTCGAATAAGACACAATTAATATAGCTACAGGTCTCTTTGAATATGGATCTTATATATTTACCTCTTATTAAGGGACATTCTATTTATATATATCTATATATATAAAGGAGAAAAGCGACTCACTGACTGACTGACTGACTAATCACGATATCTCTAGAACTATTCAACCTAGAGACTTGAAATTTGGTAGACATGTTCCTTTCATAGAGTAGACATCTGCTAAGAACGGATTTTCCGAAATTCGAAACACAAAGGGCGTTACGGGGGGTTAAGGAGCGTTATAAATAATTGTTTCCGTGTTTAAACTACTCAATGTACAATTTTGAAATTGGGTTAGCAGATTCCTTTCATACAGTAGAGATCCGCTACAAAATGAGTTTGGTGAAAATCGACCCCCAAGTGGCGTTGCAGGGGCTTAGGGGGCGTTATAGATAATTATTTCCATTTTTAAACTATTTGACGCACTGTCTTTAAATTTGATATAAATAGATTCCTTTCGTAGAATAATGATCAGTTACAAAACGGGTTTTGTGAAAACAGACTTCTAAGTGGCGTTGCGGGGGATTAAGGGGCGTAATAGATAAATATATCCGTTTTTAAACTACTTGACCTACCTGCTTGAAAATTGGTAGATAAGTTTCTTTCATGGAGTAAATATCCGCTACAAAATGGGTTTTGAAAAAATTGACCCCAAGGGGTGTTGCGGGGTGGAGGATTTAAGGGGCGTTATAAATTCCGATTTTTTAACTATTAGACGTACAGTCTTGAAACTTAGTAAGCAGATTCCTCATAGGGTAGAGATACGCTACAAAATGGGTTTCACGAAAATTGCCCCCAAGTGGCGTTGCGGGACTTAAGGGGCGTTACAGATAATTATTTCCATTTTTAAACTATTAGACGCACAGTCTTTATATTTGATAAATAGATTTATTTAATAGAGTCAGCTATAAGAAGGTTTTGTGAAAACAGACCTCTAAGTGGCGTTGCGGGGGATTAAGGGGCGCAATAGATAAATATTTTCGTTTTTAAACTACTTGACCTAGCTGCTTGAAAAATGGCAGGAATGTTTCTTTCATGGAGTAAATATCCGTTACAAAACGGGTTTGGGGAAAATTGACCCCCAACGGGTGTTGCGGGGTGTTAAGGGCAGATATAAATAATTATTTCTATTTTTAAACTATTAGACGCACAGTCTTGAAATTTGGTGAGCAGATTCCTCTCATAGGATAGAGATACACTACAAAATGTGTTTTGTGAAAATAGACCCCTAGGTGGCGTTGCGGGGGTTCAAGGGGCGTTATTGATAAATGTTTGTGTACTTTTAATTTATTGGACGCACAAATTTTGCTAAGCAGATTCCTTTCATAGAGTGCAATTCCCCTAAAAAATGGGTTTTGTGAAAACAGACCCCGAAGTGGCGTTGCGGGGGCTCAAGTGGCGTTATAGGTAATTATCCCCAATTTTGAACTATTAGACGTACAGTCTTGAAATTTGATAATCAGATTCCTTTCGTAGAGAACCGCTACAAAATGGGTTTTGCGAATATGAACTACTAAGTTTAATTTCGGGAGATTAAGAGGCGTAATCGATAAATATTTCCATGTTTAAACTATTTGATCATCCTGCTTGAAAATTGGTAGGCATGTTCCTTTCATGGAATAGAGTTCCTCTAACAAAGAGTAAAACGAAAATTGACCCCTTAGGATGGCTGCGAGGGGTCAAGAGGAGTTACAGAAAAAAATTCCTGTTTTTAATTGTTAGACCCATGTACTTGAAATTTGTTAAGCATGTTTCTTTTGTTGAATAGGGATCCACTAAGAATGCATTTTAAGTAAATCAAGTTCTGCGGAGGGGTGCAGGGGGTTACTAGGACGTATTGACACAAAAAAAAATCTTTTTTTCGAGCTACAAGGACTATAATAATGAAATTTGTTTTGCATTTTTCTTTTGCTGAATTGAAATCCGCTAAGAGCGGTTATTTTGGAAAACGGCTCTCAACGGGATTACGGGGATATTGATAGTAAAACTTTCGTTTTTTTCTGTTAGATTTAGACTTGAAATTTGGCTTGCATGTTCAATTTACGGAGTAGAGATCCACCGAAAATTGGTTTTGCGGGAATCCACTTGGTTTTTGGGTTGAGAAAGAGCAAACATCATTCTATACTTCAATTTTAGAGATTTTTAGAAAATACAAATTAGATGAGTTCTGCCCTTTTTTTTTATCAACAGGTGACAGTTACAGGTATAAGTATATTTTTCAATACAATCGAATCCTTAATGCAGGACTTAGATATCAATAATTTATACATATATATAAGCAGTAAAAATTTATAAAAGATGAAATACCCAGCGAAGCGGACGGGTAACGGCTAGTATATATATATATATATATATATATATAAGTGACACTAAAAAAATTCTTATTTCTTTTTTATAAAATTTTAAGATTTCTATGACAAGTTTGTGTTTTCTTTGAATAAGTTAAATATAGTGCAGCCCTAATAAATAAATGTAATTTAACAGAGAAATAAAATATTGCAATATTGTCTGTTCTATGCTTTGATTTAGAGACAAAACAGAATATGTAATAAAACAATTGCAACTCGTGGGGGCGCGTTTTCTTTGGGTTTACATAAGAAATAAAAATGTTAACTTAGGTGGACACAATGTACAGGCTTTTAAAAAGATCCGTACAACGGAATATTTTCAATAAATTTGCGTAAGTACAAGATTTTATTGCTCATTTCAAACATTTATACAGTATCATGCGCGAATTTAAAAAACCTGTAGCTAAGGTATTTATTTAAAGATTATACGATTTGAATTTTAATTAGATTAATTTGCTTAGCATTCAATGACAAAATACCCAACGTCTAGTTTGGTGGGTTTAAACTTCTGGCTCTAGGACATATTATGTCAAACACAAGGCTCCTTATTGGAAGGTACAACTATATTCTTACCCTATTAAGTAAAGTATCAAGGAATATTTATTGTATTTGCCTTTATAAAAAGGTGGTCTTCATACCTATAAAAATAATATATTTAGTTTTAAAAAATCTTTTTTGTTAAAATATATGCGTATACATTTATGTAATAAATAAATTCATTTAAGTGCATAACGATTTTAACTAAAAGGATTACCCAGTTAAAAGAAAACTTGCTAGTTTTAATGTCAATGAAATTGTTTTGTACATACGAATCCACAGCGAAAGTCAAGAGTACATGGTTTGTAAAATTTCATCTTTGGATTAAATCGGAATAATATTAATTGATGCTAATTGTTTTTTGTAAGACAGCTCCCACTTCCAGAACGAGACATGCACATCCTTCATTACTGTTCCCGGTATTTTTTTAAAAAATGAGGTTCATTTGTCTTGTTTATTGTAAATTTTTAGTTTTTTTCTGAACCATCAAATATATATGAATCAGTTTTCTGAACCATCATGTTAAATCAATGTAACACACGTGTTTTTAGATTGCCCCCCCCCTTTTTACATATCAAGAGAAATTTTGTCATATTGTGTTGAAAATATAAATATATTCTTATAAGTAATTGTTTTATTGCTGATAGTATGGAAAATTCTTTCGGAATATTTAAAGTTTGTGAATTAGGTCAATACTAGGTTAGTTATTTCAATGTGTACTTTCTTTTTTAATTTAAAGAGAGATAAATTTAGTGGAATTCTTATAAATTTGTTTTCTTTTTTCATTTGTTGCACACACACGTGTTAATATTTAAATGTTATCGAAAATATCCCGAAATGACATTTTTTGAGGAAGCTAAAAGACAGAATTTTATTGGAATGAGAAATGTAATGCATTTTTTATTATTATAATAACCATGAAAATACTCTAAACATATAAACTGCACAAGATCATGGCACGAATTAAAGACGAGAGTGGAAAAAAATTGTACTATTGACGCGGAACAACAAAATGTATACAATCGACAGAAAAAAGCGATAGCACACCATCATTGAGAAAGAATGATTGCTCAAGACAATTGTTATCCAGTCAAAATTCGGCATTTAGAGGAACCAGTACGAAGTTGAGATAAAGGTAATTTTTTAAATTCAATATAGATGTTGGCCAAATTTGATCCAGTTATTTCAGAACACCTTAAAAACGTTGAGTAAATGCAAAAATAGCAAAACACATATTCCATACATTTTAGGGCAGCATTTTCAAAATGAAATAATTACTATTTTTACTGAATCTATTTGTAATGAGATAACACGCGCATTATCCAAAAGTAAATATTACACTATAATTCTCGACTCTACACAAGATATTAGTCACACAGAACAAATAAAGTTTGATATTAGATGCGGGAGCACTACTGATGGTAAAGTATATATTTAAAAAAATTTTCTAGGAGTTTTTAGGAATAAATAATACTACACGCAAAGTCTTTCAGATATGGACACATTCTCTATTGAATCCGAATTCTCTGAAAATATTGATTTCACCAAAATTATTAACAAATTTGCTTCTGAGAAAGCCAGAAAAATTATTTTATAATTAATTTTTTTTAGAAATCTTTCGAGAGAAGGACTGATTTAGGTACTTTTTGTTTCACGAGATTTATGCTTTATTTTTTATTAGATTATAATTTCTGAGTAAATACTGTCGTTTTGATTTTCTAATTATAAAATACCTATTTTTATTTCAATGGTAATATTTTTGCTTGTTTATTATTTTGTTAAAGTATTTTGTTGTGATCATAATCCATTAGCTGACCAAAAATAAAGTTTGCCCTCCAAATTCATTTGCATTTTTATTAATGTTTTCTCTTTTACTCTTATACAGATATATGAGTTTATAACCTCATATATAAGTATTAATAAGTAATTAAATATGCAATTATTATAATAAATAATTACAAAAAAAGTATTATAGTAAGTAAATATGCAATTATTGTAATAAGTAAATAAATATATAAGTATGAAATATATATGTCAAAATATGAAAATTCCCTAGGGGCAGCCATTAGGTCTTCGCACGC